>OZ010712.1:25551706-25860183 GCA_963932345.1 Ophion ventricosus
ACAGACGAACCGCTATTATCCGAAAAACACGTAGAAAAAAGGCTCACTTGGGTGAAAGAATACCCACCAATAGACACCTAAGATCTGGAATATCAAGCAATTATTCCGACAGATTCGAATCTTATGGAGGTCTTTGTCACTGAATTATGCTATGGAATTAGTGGAAAATATGCCTTGGAGATGCCAGGCGATTATTAATCCTCGGCGGTCGCATTGGGTCACTCGTGACCAGAGCGGAATTTCCCTTGGGAATTTCCCGCAAACGGAAAAAGAGCGGGGCCTGGCCCCTCCCCCCAAACAAACTTAGGATAGATAAGGCCCTAAACCCGTAGTTCGGTCGCTCTCTGCCAGTTAGTGTACGAGCTACGACACTGTAAACATTGGGAGCGGTCGTGAGTGACCCAGTACGACCGGCGTGTGAGCGAAAGTCGTTTTTTAGGAATTCCTTGTTTTTCGGTCCGAGGCTTCTGAAATAGTGTGTCGAGGTATGTAGATTAATATTATCATTTTCTGAACTTTTTTTTCCACAAAAAGGCAAAAAAAAATTTTTTTCATAAATAATTTTTTTTCCAAGATGCCGGAAAGAACGCCGGATTGCTTTTTACAACCGCACAAAAGGAGGAACCGATACTTTTGATCAGATGTGCCACGCGTACACCACCGCTCGCGTTACTTTGAGGTGGACTCAACGACTATTTTTTGGTATGCTGGATCAAGCGGGAATTAATTCCGTAATATTGTATAATTTGCAGACGTCAAATGCGGCTTTAAGTAGACGAAACTTTATCAAAGAACTAAGATTCGCGTTAATTCAACCGCAATTGCAATTGCGCCTCCAATTGCCAACCCTTCGTACTTCACTTCGCGTTATGATTCGCAAAATACTCGAGATTGATTCACAACCCACGGAACGCACAAGCAAATTGCAGAAAAGAAAACGGTGTTCGTTTTGTTCGACCGATAGAAAAACGTCGTATTGTTGTGCGCGATGTGAAAAACCCATATGCGAAGAGCACCGCCTGTGCGTCTGCGCACCATGTATCGAGGGAATATAATTTTTTTTCTCAATGTTACTGATCACGTGCTGACATATCTTCAAATAAATGTAATATTTTTTGCAAAAAAATGATAATTTATTTGTTTTTCATGAATATCATCAACGTTCCTCTCCTTGAAATCGTCCATTTTCAGGTGACTGAATAATTATATTTTTTTCGGCAGAAATGATCGTAACCCCGTTTTTCTTAAACATTAAGATGTCCATGACGATAGTCTATGGTATTTTTTTTTTTTCCATGACACGTTTTGTTTTTATTGACATTTGAGCAAAAACACTTTTTTCGATCGTTTTCGAACAGATAGCTATTTATAGCATAAAAACTAATAACTTTTGGGCTTCAATAAATATCGATTTGCATTCTATAACTATTCAGGAGTATTCACAAATTTTTTAAGATTTTTTGAACCGTTTTCATCCGTTAAAAAATGTACGCGAACATAGGTGTACCCAGTCACCTATGTTCGCGATGGCGGTAGCATCTAAATTACAGTGCGACCGCCGAGGGTTAATATAGATTTTTTTTAAATTGTAGCATTCATATTTTTTCGATCACTCGAATCCGCGACTTACATACCCGCCAATGCAAGTCGCGGATTAGAGCGCTCGAAGGCACGACTTGTATACCGGCCTATGCAAGACGCGGATTCGGACGCTAGAATGCACGACCTGTATACCGACCTATGCAAGACGCGGATTCGGATGCTCGAATGCATGACCCGTATACCGGCCTATGCAAGACGCGGATTAGGACGCTAGAATGCACGACCTGTATACCGGCCTATTCAAGACGCGGATTCGGACGCTCGAATGCACGACCTGTATACCGGCCTATTCAAGACGCGGATTCGGACGCTCGAATGCACGACCTGTATACCGGCCTATGCAAGACGCGGATTAGAGCGCTCGAAGGCACGACTTGTATACCGGCCTATGCAAGACGCGGATTCGGACGCTCGAATGCACGACCTGTATACCGGCCTATTCAAGACGCGGATTCGGACGCTCGAATGCACGACCTGTATACCGGCCTATGCAAGACGCGGATTCGGACGGTCGAATGCACGACCTGTATACCGGCCTATGCAAGACGCGGATTCGGACGCTCGAATGCACGACCTGTATACCGGCCTATGCAAGACGCGGATTAGAGCGCTCGAAGGCACGACTTGTATACCGGCATATGCAAGACGCGGATTCGAGTGATCGAAAAATATGAATGCTACAATAAAAAAATAATTATGATTCGACTAAATTTAATAATATAACAAAGAAATTAATATCTTATTTCAATGTATGCAATTCTTAACGTACATTTATAACATTTTTTTCATATATTTAATACATCTTCTAAATTTTAAATCGTTCGTTCACGCTGTTCCTATACTGTAAAATCGGCAATTAAAAAATATTTCGAGTTACTTTTTTCAATTGAAAAATTGAACCGTAAAATATATGATTTGTCTGAGTGCTTTATGTAAAATTTATAATTAAAAAACATAATTATGATACGCAATAGGTTAATAGTGGAAGCGACTCGACCACTTATCAATAATAAAGCATCACGGTTTATATCATGTAATGTATGTGTATTTTTTTTTCAATGTCTTCTCTCAAATAGTTTTTGAGCTTCGCCGGCCATACTCCTGTCAAGAAGATTGTAAATATACGCGGAACGTTGATCTTAAAGACATTGGATTTTGAGGACCCACCTAATAGTAGCCAATTGTCCGCGTGATGCATTACGTAAATTCCATTGTCTTCAGTATCATCTTGGGATGAATGTAAGCCTGGAGCTCATTTTATGGACCGTCCCGTCCGCAAAATCAACAGTTTTAAAAATATTCGAAGGCCACGTAACCGTCAGATATACAGGTAATCAAAATTACATAGACCTGACGGGTTAAAAATATGTCTTTTGTCTATATATGTATAATCTACGTTTGTGCTCTCTCAAGGTCTATCGATTATTCGTGAAGAAGAATATGTACAATGCTCACGTGGAAATAGGCATGTGACATTTTGTAATAAGCTACGACATTCTATTACGAGTTTTGCCCAACCATAGACGGAAAACTTCAGTTTGATTCAAATTTGAGATAACAAGCGAAACAATACCGGTGTACGATCGTACGTCCTCCAAAGGTGTAAACTTTCCACGGACAGAGCACCTCTTTTTTTTTCCTTCATGTAATTTCGAAACAAAAGCCACATTTTTTTTCAAGCACTCCTTTCGAGTGTTTTTCGCTCTGGAAGGGAGAAGAGGGGGGGGGCTTTCTCTTCGGGGAATATCAATTTGGTGCCACAGAGGAGCCTCCTGTAGAATAGGTGTATTACGGAGATGGGGGTTTTTTTTTCAAGCTTGTCATCCCAATCCCAAAAATCATAAAGTGGATTACGCCCAGTTCTCACATAAAAAGAAAGAGAGCGGGCGGGCACAGTGGTTGTGTGTATGATTCAGCTCGGCTCTCGCAGGCAAGCGAGACCCCCAAAAATATTTTCCGTCGACTCCTGACTCGCTCCTTTGTCCGTGGGTGAGAGCACGAACCGAAAAAAAAAGTGAAGGAAGAACCGAAAGCCGCATCAGACAGCAAGAGAAAGAGAGAAAAAGGGAAAGAGAGAAAGAGAGAAAAAGGGAAAGAGAGAAAGAGAGAGAGAGAGCGGGTGGAGTAAAAAGACTGAGGGAGGGAGAATGCGAATGAGAATGATGCGATACGGAAAGAGAAAGTGAATTGACGAAAAAAAAAACGTAATAGTATCGTATGCAAGCAACAATAATTTAACTGTCCCATCGAAATGTATAAATAAAAATCGCGACCACGAATATCTTCTCATCTATAAAATAATAATTGATTTCCAAAAAAGAAAAGTTGCCGGGAAATGGTCTGACTGATTTTTTTCAATAGTCACTTTTCGTAAGTCTCGTCACAAATTATACTCAACAAATGTTAATGTTAACCATATAAATAGTACAAACACGAATAAAATAGTAGAAGTTTGAACGGAACAAAACTTAACGTACGGTATACAGCATTGGTATTTGTGTCCCGATTTACTGATAGCACTGAATTAACCATATCTACATTGTCAAGCCTTTTACAATAGTTATTCGGTGTACAACTTTGCTTCCGCCGTTTTTCGATAGATGGCTGCAGTGGTAAGTGCTGGTCAAAATAGGCAGATAAAAAATGTCACACAGTAAGCTTGGACATCTGTCAACACAACCACAGCACCACATTAGTGAATTTGTGTTTGCATCATAAATTTATTCCTCGATCAAAGACGTCAGTTTTCGAGCCAAATTCTCGTAATTTGCGGGAAGTTTTGATTTTTTGCTTCCATTTGAAGAAAACTGCGACTGAGGCGCATCGAATGCTCTCAAGTACTTACGGTGAGTCTGCTCTTAGTGAAAGAACATGTCGTGAATGGTTTCAACGCTTCAAGAGCGGTGATTTTGACGTCGAGGACCGACATGGCGGTGGAAGACAGAAAATTTCCGAAGATTCCGAACTGGAGGCATTACTTGATAAAGACTCGTGCCAAACGCAGTGAAACGATCACAGGGGATCGGTATCGAACGCAATTGGTGCGTTTGAGCCGAGCATTGAAGGAGAAACGGCCACAGTACCAAGAGAGACACGCCAAAGTTATCCTCCAGCATGACAATGCTCGGCCACATGTCTCAAGACCGTTCAAGACATACATGGAAACGTTAAAATCGGAGATCACCCGCTGTGCTTCTCCAGACGTTGCTCCTTCCGACTACCATTTGTTTCGATCGATCTCACACAGCCTGGCTGATCAGCATTTCCGCTCTTATGAAGAAGTCCAAAAATGGATCGATTCGTGGATCGCCTCACAAGACGCATCGTTTTTTCGAGATGGTATCCGACAATTACCAAAAAGATTGGAGAAAGTAGTAGCTAGCGAGGGACAGTACTTTGAATCATGAATAGGTAATCGCTTTTTAAGAATAAAGCCTCAAATTAAAAAAAAAACGGCGGAAGCTAAGTTGTACGCCTAATAATTACAAAGAAATATTTCAATTTGTCGCAAAAATCTTTGGTGCTTTTCTAATGATTTATATCTACACTAAGAAACGCTCTATGACGTTGAAAGGGCGCCGTTGGAATGCAACCATTTGTCTGTTCATTTTTCATTAATTTTTATTATTGTCCAACGTATTTTTTTTGCAAATTAAGGTCGTAAATCTATAAAAAGGTGTAAAAACGTTTCAGTGATTTTATTTTATACTTATTTCGGGGATGATAGATAATCAAACACGCCACCAAAATCGCATGTTTAAATATACTTTTCGCTTATGGTCGTGTTAACGATATCATGATTACGGTGTCAATAAACTATAGAGGATTATACCATCCCCTCTTTTACCACGGGCGCTTTTTATAAATACGATGCACTTTTCTCTTGGTGCTGAATTAGTATTTGTGCGGAAACGAGGAAATTGTGAAGTCCGGAAATGATCGGAGAAAGTGTCATGCAGTGTGTAAGGGAATACTCAAGCCGAAACAGAGTAAAACAGGGCTTTGCAGCCTAACCTATCCTAATTCGTCAGAGTAGACGGTAGTCCAAAAGTCCAAAGTACGATCTGGTCTTGTATTGTATCGCAAGCGAGACACGATCCATGCTCGTTCGCGTTTCCGTGGTCTCTCCGCGAGAGAGGGGGAAGGGGAGGAGTGAACTCGGTGAATCTCGAGTGTGAAACACAAGCGAATAAAGGGATGTAGGGTCTCGTTGATATGTACCTTATGCGCCCGAAGCGTTTGACCTTCACAGGCCAGGGTGACGTCGCAGTAAGCCTGTCGTTCGAGTAGCTGCGAGAACATTGTCTGGAGATTGCTGTGATGATACTTCCATCTCAGGCAGTACTGTTGTGGGAACACGTTCGACATTGTCGGTGTTTGGGCTCCCGTTGTTGCCGATTCCGAAACGACGCGTTGCTCTCGTAGCATACGCGAGCTTGCCACCGCCACCACCACCACCGCGGCTTCGTCTCTTCCTCCCTTCTCGTACTTTGGCTCGTTCTCGATCCTCCTCGCCGAAACTTTCTCCACCTTCTCGTCTCCGACGTCCACCTTCTCTTCCCCTTTCTCCTGGTCAATTTCTTCCGCACCTATGGAAAACATGGCATTTCAGTTTTCGCGAAAAAAAATTCTTCGGCAGCGTTTGTTGGAAAAAAATTCGTAGCCTTTGCAACGACTTGTAAGATTGATTGTGAAAAATCGACAAATGTTTTGCTCGAAAAAAATTATTAAACTGGCATTTTTTATTGCTGCATTTTTCGTGTCTTTCCATCTGTTCCAACAGAGCATCCGTCCCCTCTGAGACCTCATTCTCGTGATGCTTTGAACTAACAATCTGAACTAACTTATGGCCATAGGATCGATGAAGTACTTTCAAGTGAAATTACTGCGATTACTGTAAAAAGAATTAGTTTCGGAATGAGAATAGAAAAACGGTCTTTGATTTACAAAAAAAAACTCTTTACGTGTGTTGTTCATGAAACAAAATACTGTTGTTCAATGAACAACAGATCATTTCGCAATCTTCCATAGACTTCCATAATTCCTCGCAATTCTTTCAATAATGAAAAATAATTCATAACCCTCATTTCGCGTCGCGAAATCTCTCAAGTGTCAAGAAGACGCGAGGGGCGTGCAGCACAGCGATTCTAATGACGATAACGGCTGCTGCGTCACGCGTCCGCGCGTGAGTTATCTCCTAGCAGAGTTGAGTTGTTATTGTTATTGTTTCTGAAGATGCAAGTAGGTGGCCCGAGATGCAACAGCGAGAGGCAAACTTTGCAACGAGGAAGCGAGAATTATGAAGAAAGTTGGTGGTAATTAAGAAAGTTCTTAGCAGCGGGTCTGCAGCGCTATCTCGTATGTCATACACCTTTACGGAGATGTTACTCTCCCTGTGCTTCTTAAACCCCCTGCCGTGCCGCTTTCACGCCCTTCACAACCCCTTTCTCGTGTTCCCGACTTGTTTGAAATTTGAGAAAAGGGATATCCACTCAACGGAGAACGTTCCTCCTTTCTGGATGATGATTTTTTTCGTCGTCATTCGAGCCGTTCCACCAACGTGCAAACGTTAATAAGGAATGGAGCGTGTCATATTATCGACATCTATTTTACGTCACTTCAATGAAGTGCACAAGTAATGAATGAACTCTTTCTCCTCCAATAGTATGCGGGTTGTATATATACACATACACCCACACACTATCTACATATATAAAAGATAAACACCACTGACTGACTGACTGATTAACCACGAAATCTCAGAAACTATAAAGCTTACAAACTTGAAATTTGGCAGACAAGTTCTTTATAGGCCGTAGATATCCGCTAAGAAAGATCTTTACGAAAGGGGAAAAATTAAAGGGTTGAAATGCGGGGTGAAGGTTTGTATATTGTATATTGTTTGTATATTGAATATTCTATTCCTTGCGTGTATGAACTTGAAACTTGGAACATATATTCCTTAGGAGGCGTAGGAGCGCAACGAAAAAGGATTTTCGAGGATCCACTCTTAAGGGGGTGAAATGGGATGTGAAAGTTTGTATGGGACATTATATTCCTTGCGTGTATCAATTTGAAACTTGGAACATATGTTCCTTGGACGGTGGAGACGTGCACTAAGAAAGGATTTTACGAAAATTCACTCTTAAGCTGCCATCGTAGCAAATTTGCTACGTTCACTTTGTCCCCTTCGGTAAAAACGTAAGAACGATATAGCGGACAGGCTACTTCACAGTTCCAACGATCTATGCTAGATAATGCGACAAATGCCGGGATAGCTTGAAATTCAAACGTAAACATATGAATTATGTTAATATGGCAACAATAATGTCGTGAAAATTTACGACGCTTGCATCTATTGTCCGTTTTTTGTCCAAAAAAGTAAGTAAATGGACATTCTTGAAATATTTTTTGATAGAATTGTCTAAAGGAAGCTTGACTGGATAAACTCGGCTTTGAAGATTTTTCATTGAATTAGAATAATAGTTCGAACCGAGAGTGTGAAAATGTTAGTAGCAAATTTGCTACACTGGCCATTCGGGTATATAAAATGCCAAATTTTTGGGTTCACGTTTTTATTTTTTATATTTTAATTTTTAATCTTTTTTTGTTAGGCCAAAATGGAAACGAGAAATAAAAGAAAATAAGTTAAGGCCCATCGTGCCACCAAATCCGAATATTTCGGTTATCTCCGATTCCGACGACGACGATGAACAAGATCACGACTACAATCCAAGAGGTATTCTCGCAGTACCAATCTTGGGCAGTACAATATACGGGATTCATCCAGAAAAAAACCCTCTTACGGTGTAGTAAGGAGTCCAAAAGGCAAGTACAAATCAAGTGCCCGAATATTGTGGCCGAATACAACAAAAATATGGGTGGCGTGGACGAAAATAATTGTCTAGTTTCCTCGTACCGATCTCGGTGCAAAAGTAGGAGTTGTTATACACCCGTCTTTTATTATCTTATCGACATGTGCATTGTTAAATAATATCGTCTCACTTCGAGAATTTGCGTTTATATGGAACGGAGATTGGTGGAACGCAAAGCTGTGTGTGTCATGTCACGTAACTTGCTACTGGATCTGGATGTGCTCCAATACGCCAAGGAACAAGCATGTTTGTCGATTGTTGGTTTTTAAATATACTGCCGTATATGAATACTGGAATCCCCCTAACGGAATTCGTCACTACTTGTTGCGCAATTAACAAAAAAAAAAGTAAATCGTCAATTTTACTGTCACAAGCAGTAGCAGTAGGAAAAACCATTTTTTTAAACCTTGTATCTAAAATTGTTGCAAGCATGACCACCGATCTTGTATTGTACGGTTTTTTTATTGTAATCCCTCTTGTGAGTGGTATTATCAAGGATGAAGTGGCGTAAGTCTCGCCTGAAATCGTGCTCGTTGCCACCTCAACTGGTTGAAGGGGTTGTAATTTTTCATACATTGGGTTGTGTTGGCTTGGTGGCTTAGTGCTTAGTGTGTGTTGTGTTAGGTTGGGGGGTTGGGTTGTGTTGTGTTATTTGTTCGATGAATTCACTTGACAAATGATTATTCAACTGACGAAGTGTAATTCAATTAATTGTTTTTTTTTATTACTTGTTTACCACAAACATTCGACGAATTCTCAGTCGGTGAATTATTTTCGACGAGTTGTTTTTTCAACGAATCGTTTTTCAATTCAAATTTGTAGATTCAAGTTTTTTTTATTAAAAACAAACAAATCTACACGCATCCGCCGGCCGCCTTCGCGGCACGGCGCCTGGGGCAGCTGCTCCTTTGCCCCACCCTTAGGCACGGCGCTGTGCATATGACGTATTCCAAGTGTTTTCGAACGGCCTAAAAGCCTGACCTTCTTCGATCTTTTTCAAAGTTCGTGATGTTTTTGTATCATATATTTTCAGTACGTGGCATTTTTTCAGATTTTTATCGGCTCGCTAACTCGGCTAACTCGGAGATAACATTTTACACGTGATAACATTTCAAATGATCGTATCGTTTTTGTAGAGGAAAAAATGTCCTCTACAAAAAAATAAGCGTTTTTCTATGAACTATTTTGACAAAAAAATTCAAAATTTTCCAAGTACTACAACGCTAAAAAAAAAGAAAAATCTTTCATTTTTTAATTTTTTAACCCCAATGACTAGGTTGATCCTGCTGAAATTTATACTGAATTTTCTTTTATTAGTGTAAAACAACATGTGTAAGTTTCATTCTGGGCTGGGCTTGGGCTCAGTTAATATCGTCGTCTTAAATTTAATGGGAAATAGTTTTTGTTGAATAACTCGGCGATTTACAATTTTTAAGTAAAAATGATAATGACTAAACTCGTAGGAAATCGAATGCTTTACAACTTTGGTTATTACAGTTTTTTCTCTACCATCGATATTTTTCGAATTAAACCTGAAAAAAAAGCGGCTATTGCATTATCTCGTTTATTTTAAACTTTAGGGCATAAACGAACATGAACAAGCTTGTAGAGAATGAAATTTTGGACAATTTTTGTTCCAACCTTTTTTTTCCTAGAATCAATATTTAAGGTCGTACGCCAACGGTAAAAGAAAAGAGCGAATGGTTCGCGAAATAATATTTTCACGCTTCTCGTTTTTTTTACCGTTGGCGTACGACCTTAAATATTGATTCTAGAAAAAAAAGGTAGAGACCAAAATTGGCGAAAGTTTCATTCTCTATAAGTTTGTTTATGTTCGTGTATGCCCTTAAGTTAAAAATGAACGAGATGATGCTATAGTCGCTTTTTTCAGGATTAATTCGAAAAATATCGATGGTAGAGAAAAAACTGTAATGACCAAAGTTGTAAAGCACTCGGTTTCCTACAAGTTTAGTCATTACCATTTTTAATAAAAAATTGTAAATCGCCGAGTTATTCAACAAAAACAATTTCCCATTAAATTTAAGACGACGATATTAACTGAGCGCAAGCCCAGCCCAGAATGAAACTTACACATGTTGTTTTACACTAATAAAAGAAAATTCAGTGTAAATTTCAGCAGGATAAACCTAGTCATTGGGGTAAAAAAATTAAAAAATGAAAGATTTTTCTTTTTTTTTAGTGTTGTAATAGTTGGAAAATTTTGAATTTTTTTCTTCAAAATAGTTCATAGAAACACGCATCTTTTTTGTAGAGGACATTTTTTCGTACGACGAGAAGATCACTACGATACGATCATTTGAAATTTTATCACGTGTAAAATCTTATCTCCGAGTTAGCCGAGTTAGCGAGCCGATAAAAATCCGAAAAAAATGTCACGTACTCAAAATATTTGATACGAAAACATCACCAACTTTGAAAAAGATTGAAGAAGATCAGGCTTTTAGGCCGTTCGAAAACACTTGGAATATCTCATATATATATATATGAGGAGAGGTGATTTTGAACAGAAGGGATTTCGCAAACCATCCTCACAGTATCCATTTATCCCCATGCGCATCATGAAGATAATTCCAGTAGCTTCAAAATCACCTCCAAATGAATGTAAATGTAACAAATGTTTAAACAAAGAAATATTCATATAAAGAACATTTCAAGGGATGCCCTGTCTTGAAAATAAACGACACTTTAAAAAAATAACTTTTCCAACCAACACATACACACATAACTACAGTGCATAAAAATTAAGATTGAATTGTTCATTTTTCCTTTACTATCGATATATAGATTTATTTAAAAATAGAAACGAGACTCGAATGGCGCGATTTATAGTCGGGGGTTGCGGAAAAAATTATCGTAAAGATGAGGAAGGAACGAGGCTAGAAAAAAACCGTCCATGAACGGTTATATATATATATATATATATATATATATATATGTATATTCGACAATTAACGAGTACAATTTCCGTAGATTGACCGAATGGGATGACGCATGTTTTTCGTGTCTCCTAAATATACACATATAGAGAACCAGAGGGAGTAAGAGACGGAGAGAAAATATGGAGGGGAAGGAGAGACAAGGCTAAAAGTGAGAAAGACCGAAGCGGAGAACGCCCCTCCGTCCTTTAATTAAAATCCCTTCTTCGACACCCGTATATACATGCTACCGTCTATACCGCTTTATGTATCTGGTCTACATAACGCCGACTACGTACGGGTACCAGGGCAACGTAATTCGAAAACGTATCAGCATATATAAAGCTTCCACTGTATTGTGCTGTTCCGACGAGTCAGATATTTTGTGTATTTGCAAATTTTACCGTCGTGAACGGGCCTAATTTTTGTCTACAGCCTTGGAAAAATTAACGAAATATTGACCCTGAGGATACTCTGTATGGAAAATTTTCGAATGCGAAGCAGCGAAACGACTTTTTATTCACGATCTACCTACCGAGTGGGTCTCAAATTTCAACTCTTCATTAAAAATACAAGGCGCGATACTGTAACATTAGCCTGGTGCTGTATTCGATTGGGTAAAGTTTTCGCAATGAGATAAAATGCATAAAACAGGCGAACGAATAATTATTCTTCGCTTATATACAAAGGAGCGCGGGACTATAGAGAAACACACGCGCACACGTCGAAGAGCTAAGCGGAATCGGGTTTCCGTTAGATCTCTCGAGAGTTCGCAACGACCTGGCGAAAACATTCTCTCAATTTATCCTAGATTGGTGCATTAGTAATGTTGCGGTATATAACGACGGAGCCAGGCTACTTTCTATTGTCAGCTTGTATATCTCCCTCTCCCTCTTTCTCCCTCGCGCTGCTCTCGCATTTTCAAGCCTCCGCGTCGCGGAATTATTTCTCATTTATCGCGACTGAAATTATTTTATTTCGCAATGGAATATTCTCTGTCTATTTACGGCCGCAAGATCGAACGCTTTTAGCTTTGACGATCCAAAAAATCCGCTGCATTCTTCAATTCTAAGAGACACAAGGGTGTGGGAAAAAAAAAATAACACTTTGGCTCATCAGTTTCGTGGCGCCAGAGCGCGTGAGGAGTCTCTTGGCACCCCGTTACGTCAGGATAATATTTTAATCTGTAAAAAAAAATTCCGTGTATCCTGAAACAAGGTTCAATAGGTTACACATATTTACAAATCATCGCCAGGCGAGTAGGTAGCGGATTTTGAAGAAAAACAAATCGTAGCGGCGACGAGTATGTGGGGGTCTACGGAGACCCCACGCGCCTGCAGAGAGTTAATCCTGACGGCAGTGAATGAAAAAAGTCGCTGGTCGTGCGAGTGCAAACTGTCGACGTTCGTTCCGAGACGAAAATAATTACGTGGACGAATTGTGCGAGATGCCCCTCCTTTTTTTCGTGTCCGTTCAGAAGAGTACAAACGACATTTTTTTTTCTTCTTCTCCTTTCACAAAGGGAAACGCCAAGCACAAAGTATGTAAATGGAAGCCGGCCATTGGAAGACTAAGAAAAATTCACGTTTGAGCATCGCGTAATCATTCTCGATAAGGTTCTTATCTACTTAAACGACAACAAGCAGTATCCTGTCGATTGCTCGAACAATGAAATCCTACCGTGAAAAAGGAACAAAAAAAAAAAAAATACGTTAAACGTATGCATTCGTCTAGTCGGATTTCGCACGGAAAATTTATCCTCGATCGTCAATGGCGCGTAACGAGACATTTTTAAAAAATAGCAGCTCGTGTACACTCGGGACCAACGAGACTGCTAAAGAAGCAAAAAAGAAAAAAGAACGACCCAAACGTTAGAATTATTGCAAATTCGAGACGACGAGATTTGCCGCGTCAGCAATGAAAAATTAAGAAATTACGTTATAAAACGCAACGACCTACAATACTGCGAATACTTTGCAGTGTTGTTCCCCTACTTTCATGAGTCGCAACGACGACAACGACAACGACGACGACGACGACGACGACAACGCCACCGCATGAGCGCGGATATACAAGTGTCCTCTTTCTCTTTCTCATCCTTCGCGTTCCCCTACTCGCTCTTTTTCCCTCCGACGCCACCTCCTTGTGACTTTGACTCCCCCTCCGCCGCACCGCGCCCCGCTGCTCCTTCGACCGACGAACTAATCCCTTCTCGTGCATCGCCGCCACCTCACGACGGGCTACGAGACCTCTGCAACCATCGCGCTAACTTTATTCGATGCAAGCCCACGCTCGTAACGCGATTTTCGTTTCCCCTCGATCCTCTTCATCGCGAAATTAGACCGAAGAAAAAAAGGGAAGACCTTTTGGATCGTTGGAAATTTATGCACGAAAAAAAAACGTGCTCTACGAACGAAACGATTTCTTTTATATCGAAAATTTGACTATTTTAGTATTGGAATTATAATTTAGTATTCATAGAATGAATTTTAAGAATGAAAAGTTAGAATAGACTTTAGAATGTTTATAGTTTTCGTAATTAGAATTCAGAGTTTGCATAATTAGAATTAAGCATTTTGAAAATCGGAATTCCGAATTTTGAGAATTGGAGTTTAAAAAATTTAGAGTTATAATTTAGAATTTTCAGAATGAGAATTAAGAATTTTATATTGAAAAAATGAGAATTTAAGAAAGTAATTACCAACTTTTTGACGAATTAAAATAAATACTAACTCTTTAAAAAAATTCAAAAAACAATTAATAACGAATGCAAATCATTGATAAGTTTGATAATAATAATTAAATGAGAGTTTTTCAAAGACGGCCAATGGTAATTGCTGTTATTTTTATTTTAAAAGAAATTAGTATTTATTTTTTCAGGTTCTTTAAGAAGCTAGTAATCACTTTTTACAATTCTTAAAAAGTTATAAATTGCTTTTTGAAATACAAAAAAAATGCTGAAATGTTTTTATTATTCTTAAAATACATTCAAAAAGTTGGCAATTACTTTCTAAAATTCTGCTAAAACTTAGTTATCGCTTTTCGAAATTCTATAAAAAATGAAGCATTTCTTTTTGATATTCTGCAACAAGTATGCAAACGTTGACAAACCAACATTTTCCAACGTCATTCTCAGATTTGAATACGATAAATATTCCGCTATCCCCGGACTGTCAAGATTTCCAACACGGTAAGACCATTGTAAGGAGGGAAAAAATGCGTTACGTCAAAAAGTCAACCCAAACAAACTCATATGTACAATAAGTTATTGAAAATGTACACCGATTACGTAAAACAAAAACTCCAGTAAGCCAAAAAACAAATTTTTTTCATTCCTCTAAAAGGAAGTTTATCTCTTTGAGAGGTGAAAATAACTGTGAGCTGCGGAAGCGACGAATTTGGAAGGTGAGGCAATTAGGTAAGATGATCTTGAAACGATGTTACCGCAGAAATTCCGAGGACATTAAAAATACAGTCCGTTTATGTCCGTCGAGGTAAACGAGTGTAATCGGATGATCGAAATAATTCCGTGAGCTCGTGAATATAAATGACAATTGAGAAGCTTGACGCGTTTGTTTTGTATCTCGCCGCATCCTCGTGGAATTTAGGAATAGCAAGCTCCCCAATAAACTCCAATTGTGCTTCGTTCGGCCAAAAATATCGTCGGAAATATCTATATTCGATGTACCGAGAAAATGACAAGCGCGCTCAATTCGCTATAGGTATGTACGGTAATGAACGTCCTTTGGCCGTTGACGGGGAATAATCGGATGATTACCGTCGAACGACCTGTGTCAGGGCACTTGTCACGCGATTCTTTGTTTCAATCGTTCGCAATAAAAACGTCCTTCACTATTCGCCTTCCGAACCCCGGGCCCTAAATTTACTCCCATAATAACGACGTAATTGCCATTTTCTCATCCACGTATCGGGATAAAAAAATGCCAAGAGTTACGAAGCGAAATAATGGAATTGCAGTTTCTACGCGATCACGCGGCGACGATCGCGAGAGGGTTTCGTGGCAAAGAGAGAGGGAGAGAAAGAGAAAGAGAGAGGGGGAGAGAGAGAGAGAGAAAGAGAGAAAAAGACAAGGGCCACTTGTTGGCATGAGGCGACAGCAGCGCATTTATCTCTCGCAAGCTAGTACGGGCAACGAGCAAAGTCCTCAAAGAAAACGAGGAACGGGAGAGAGAGCGACGAAGAATCACGTGACGAGGGGAGAACTCGCGTACATACCGCGTGCGTATACGTATAAGAGACGGTGTACAGTGGGCACCCACTCGTCCTACGAATCCGGGTATTCGCGCCCACCGATAACGAACAGTGGGCGCACGAGCGCTTTCCCAGCGTTCATTGCGTCACTTCCGGTCGGGGGTCTCCGAGGCCAAGTGCAAATCGTTCGTAAAGCTCGGTCTCGGTCTCTCTCTCTCTCGTACTTCTCCGTACCCTTGATACGTTCGGAGCTTTTCGACTTTCGATGTATCGATGAAAAATCTGTTCACCCTGTTTCACTCCGGTGACGTTTTGTTTTTACCCTTTTATCCCACGAAATAAATCGAACAAATCAAACGTTTTCATACCCGCATTCATAAAATGCATTATTTCAAAAAAAAAATATTATGCCGTTTTCTAAGTTTTAAGGACTAAGTAAAAATCCTTGTTTTATCACGTGTTTTTTTTTT
Source organism: Ophion ventricosus (assembly GCA_963932345.1). Classification (NCBI taxonomy): domain Eukaryota; kingdom Metazoa; phylum Arthropoda; class Insecta; order Hymenoptera; family Ichneumonidae; genus Ophion; species Ophion ventricosus. Next base: position 25,567,802 of record OZ010712.1, read on the forward strand.
TTTTTTTTTTCAAAATGTGTAGGTGTATATTGTAGCGGTGTCGATTATGTGGAGACGTTTAAGACACACGCTTAAGACCATGTGTCACACCGACCGAGCGGCCATGAGTGCGAGAGAAATAGCTCATTTGCAGATTCCCAGTGTTCTCCGAGACGGCTGATATGTCCGAAAAAAGAAAAGAAACACTTTCCGCTCTGTTGCACGACGAACGACGTCTTTCTCTTCGTTTGCCCGAAATGTGGTCCGTCTAGGAGAAAACTTGATCGTAGAATTTTTACCGATCGGACGTATGAGCCATATCCTTAAGAAGCTTCGACCCCAAGATCGAAATGCTTGTAGATGGTTGTAATTTATATTGCTGAGAGATTAATTTAGGATTGCATTAACTGTCTAAAAATCAAACGGTTTGACAACATAGTTTCCGAGATTTTTAATGTTCAAGTTGAGCCTTTATCCATTTGGTTATACACATGATACCTCATAAACACCAGTTATAGGGCTGTAGGGAGAAAAATAATACCGAGATTTAGATTTAAAAAAACTGAGCAAACCGTGTTAATCAAGTTGTTTCTCTATTTCGTTCATTAACAATACTCGAAAAAAATATGTGAATTTTGAGCTCGAACGGTGTGTTTTCGGAAATTAACGAAACTTGTAGGTTAAACGTGGCGACAACGCGTTAACTGGCTTTGTCGAGTGAGCAACTCACAGTCAAGCATTAACTGGTGGGTATTTGAAAATCAGCAAATGTTTGAAACCTACATAGTATTACAGCATTTGAACTTTATAATAAAATATATGTATTCGTTCGCTCGACATTTTTGACGTTTTCTCGACTTTGCCGAATCAAAAACACTTTATAAAATGTTGTACGTTGAACGTTTTTCACCATGTAATTAATCTGGAGCCGACGATGCTTCAGCGATACTCAGTCGTGTCAATGACAGAGAATTCCGCTCTTGCCAAGCTATCGATTATTTTTTGCTTGAATAAAATTGCAACATATTTAGATTTAATTGCAAAAATGGTAAATATTAATATCATTTTCCGGTTTGGAAATATTTTTCAACCATATTATGGGTTGAAAATTACCCAATAATAATTAAATTTTACATGAAATTTTATTCGTAAAAGATTGGCAGCCTGCCGAATACTCATTGTATTTTCATGCCCACTCTTGCAGCTAAAGAACGGTATCGAAACTCCTTAAGGCCTTAGGCGACTCTAGGATTTTCCAAAAATCGATTTTTTTTTGTTAAAAATGTACCTTAGTACCTATAAAATTATATTCCAAAAGATTATGGGTGTGAAAAATCTCTAAGTACTCGATTTTCGAATTCTAGCGCAACCCCTCTTGATTCATGTCGTGACTTTGTACTAACTTTAAACGCGTTTATCTCAAAACTACATTTTTCAAATCAGCCGGACTCATAACTCAAACGAATTTCAACCGATTCACTTGAAATTTTAACTGTATATTTGGAATTACATTTTCTGAGGCACTACGTAGGATTTTTTTATTATATTGCATAGTTCCTTTTATATAAACAATTTTATAACGATTTTCTCATGGCATTTTATACTTTTTGTTTCAGAAATGCACCATTTTGACAAAAAACAATATATCAAAAAAATCCTACGTACCTCTATAGCTATTCTTATATATAATCGAAAAAACTTTAGTGTCTCATCATAACTCAAAAATTATAGGAGCTGTTGGTCCGGCCTTTGACCTTCCAGAAATAATGGCGTCATCGGAAAAAGGCTGCACAGTCGCCATTTTGACATGTATCGCTGTGAAAAAATAATTTTGTATAGTCAATTACGTGTATAATGAAACTCCTATTTTGTAATACCGATTTATTTTATGGTTTCGCTGAAAAAAAAATCACAAAATATGCCCTTTTTTTTGCCTCTTGAGTGGCCTAAGGCCTTAACGAAGCATTAGTTTCGAGCACGGTCATCGAGACGCCTACAAAATTCGATTATTCAAACTGTAGGTAAAACAATGTATTTAGATTTTTTTTTCATTTACGATACGACTCAACCGGTCTCGTAGTGTTCCCATTCAGTATGCAAGGGGCGCATAGATGGCGCATGCACGTACCTGCTGCTCGCAGATACCCGAGAGATCGAGGATTCCCCCCTACGACGCTTTTCGCGAGCTCAAACCCCCCGCCCCCTCGCCCCTATCGCCCGCCGTTTCAACCGCTCGTTCTCTATCCTCGCGATGGGCCCTCGGCTCTCTTTGCGTAGTAGACACAACCGGTTTTATCCCCACCCCCATCTCGCTCTCCGTCTCTCTTGCTGTACACCCGCTTTTTTGAGAAAAAATTGAACCAGTTTGTAAAACGAAAAAAGCCCCCTCCCTCTACCGACAAACACTCTGACAACTGCGCGGGCAAGCCTCTCTGGCTTTCTTCCTTTCCTTCTTTCTCTCGTTGCCTTTGTCTATACGGCTATGTGTTGTTGCCTACTCATTCTCCTCTATGTTTCGAGAGAGCTCGAGGCTCGTAAGATCATGGGAACGGATTTTCTACCTTTCGCTCTCTCTCTCCCTCTCTCTCTCTCTCTCTCTCTCTCTCTCTCTCTCTCTCTCTCTCTCTCTCTCTCTCTCTCTCACTCTTTCTCTCTTTTCCACACTGTTTTTCTCTCCCTTCTTTTATTTCTTTCACCCCTCGTTGGAGGAATCTATTCCCCGCTCGAACGCCGTGCAGTTACGGCCCGCATATTACATGAACACATGCACACGTGTTCATAGAAACGGCGTGAAAGAACCTCGACGCGATTGCCGAGCGCATCCGCCATTATACGATTGCCCAATTTTCTTCAATATCCGGAAATTCGGAAGAGCGACGTGGTACGCGTGTTGTATCCAATAAACCAGTGTGTCTGCGTGGGTGTATATTTTACATGTATAGAGAATGGATATTTTCATTAATTCATATGGTATCGAAGTTTGCATCGTTGAAACGCAACGAAAATCATTTTTTTCTAATTGCCAATTTTCTTTGGCAGACCGAAGCTACGGCAAACTTTTTTTAAGATCCTCATCAAAGGCCTACAATCTAAATGTATTGAGAATGATTTTAGATGACAACAAAAATGAAGAAAAAAGGAAAATAAAAAAAAATCGTCGCATTCCAACGATGCAAACTTCAACAATATAAATTTATACAAATTCGAATAAATATTGGCGATCAGCACATCTAATTGTGCTGACGACGTTCCTGGACATTTATAAAAAGAATCGTTGATTCTGGGAACATTATTCTTTTGAATTATCTTTGAATGAATATGCTTACTTTTATCTAAAGGTCATTTTGAAGACATTGGAGACTGTTTGGATTCGATCTTTCTCCGTATATATTGATATATGTATACAGGGTGAGGCACATAAAGTGTTACAGAGCAATAGCACTCAAACTATGGATCATATCCAAAAATGTTTCAGACAAAAGTTTCAGTGTTCGAGAAGGCCGTCATACTGGACCACCCTATTTTTTCATCGGTGGAGGCGCTGAAGCTACGTCAAGGTCAATTCCACTTTTTTAAATGGAACCATGTATTTTTTTTTCGATGACATTATTACCGATTTTAAGACGAATTCAGCGACCTACAACACAAGGTCATTCTAGTCACGCAAAGAACGAAAATAGTCGAAAAATCGAAAAATATCGGAATAATCACTTTCAAAGGATCCACTAACCTTGGTTTGGGTCTACCTACAGAAGATGCTCGAAGTGATGACCCTCGACTTATAAACACTTGTTTGATCGATGTTTTCATTTCTTACGATACCAATCTTTCTTATCGGCAGCAAGTACGCATTTTCTGTTGACATATCAGTTAGTCACGCATTACCTTCTAATGTGAGTACATCGGATCGCGAAAATGAACGATTTTCAAGAATCTTTTGATATGTTGATGGTGCTGGGGGAATGCCGTAAACATTACAGAAACGCCCAAAATTTGTATGCGGCTCGTTATCCGGCTAGGCAACAAAAATCGCACATGACTTTTAAGCGATTAGCTGACCGTTTCTGTCGCTTCGGTACAGTGAAAGAAACACGAGTCAAACGTCGATCGATTGTTAATGAAAATAATGCGGCTGCTATCTTTTGCTTTTGCTGCACTAAATCCACATGCGAGCAGCAGGCAAATGGAAAGAGAGAGGGGAATTAGTCAGCGATCTGTATTAAGAATCTTACATCAACACAAGTTCCATCCGTATCGTATGTCATTACATCAGGATTTGTACGGCAATGATTACCTAAATCGCGTCAATTTCTGTAACTGAATTCGTAGAAAAATGCGCACAGATGTCTCATTTTTGAGTCATGTGCTTTTTTCTGACGAATCTAACTTCACAAATACGGGAAATGTGAATAGGCATAACATGCATTATTGGGCAAATAAGAATCCTCGATGGATGAGAACTGTACCATTTCAACATCCGTGGTCCGTTAATTGTTGGTGCGGCATTGTCGGCGATCACGTCATTGGTCCATATTTTTTCGAAGGTCGCTTGACTGGGTAAGTTTACGCAAACTTTCTGCAAAACGCACTGCCTCAATTACTGGAAGACGTGCCCTTGCATGTCCGCATGAACATGTGGATGCAACACGACGGTGCACCACCCCATTATGCTCTGTGTTCAAGACAAATGATGAATGAGATTTTTGGTCAAAAGTGGATAGGACGAGGCGGCCCTGTAGCTTGGCCACCTCGTTCGCCAGATCTAACATCACCAGATTACTTTTTATGGGGTTTTGTCAAAAAACGCGTAATGGCGGTAGCACCTACCACGCCTGACGACATGAAAGAAAGAATACGCCGAGCATGTACCGAAATTACACCACAAATGTTGGCTGAAGATAGACGGTCTTTTCATCAGCGAATTAACACGTGCTTACAAGTCGAGGGTCATCAGTTCGTGCATCTTCGGTAGGTAGACCCAAACCAAGGTTAGTGGATCCTTTGAAAGTGATTATTCCGATATTTTTCGATTTTTCGACTATTTTCATACTTTGCGTGACTAGAATGACCTTGTGTTATAGGTCGCTGAATTCGTCTTAAAATCGGTAATAATGTCATCGAAAAAAAAATACATGGTTCCATTTACAAAAGTGGAGTTGACCTTGACGTCCTTCAACGCCTCCACCGATAAAAAAATAGGGTGGTCCAGTATGACGGCCTTCTCGAACACTGAAACTTTTGTCTGAAACATTTTTGGATATGATCAATAGTTTGAGTGCTATTGCTCTGTAACACTTTATGTGCCTCACCCTGTATATATGAGATGTTCCGGCTCAACTCGTCGAGACCCCATCACGACGGCGAATTGGTTTGTTAATTTATTCATGCATAATTTTCCGCACCTTTGAAGTACTCGCATTTCGTATCTTATACTTTTCTTGCCATCAACTATTTTCTGAGTTCCCACTACAGTCTTGCGGGTTTTTACGTATTACCCGTTCCCAATTGAACACGTTTCTATCGCTTCCTAGCTGTACTTTTCTAATCTAACCTAACTTCCGTTGCGTCGACAGCCGTCTTGAGGAGTTTCGATACCATTGTTTGGGCGCAATTGCACGGATATGAAAATACAATGAGTTTTCGGCAGGTTGTCAACTTCTTGCGAATAAAATTTCATGCAAAAATTAATTATCATTGGGCAATTTCCAACTCATAATATTGTTGAAAAATATTTCCAAGCTGGCAAATGTTATTAATAGTTATCATTTTGCAATGAAATATAAGTATGTTGCAATTTATTCAAGAAAAAATAACCGATAGACTTGGCAACAGTTGCAGTTTCTGCCATCAATACGACTGGCTATCGCGCTAAAGCGTCGTCGGCTCCAGGTTATTTACATGATGAAAAACGTTCAACGTTCATCGTTTATACAGAGTTGTTGATTCAACAACGTCGAGAACACGTTAAAAATGTCAGCAATCCTCATTAGAGACCTACAACCTTCATCTAGCAAGAATGATTTTGAATAACAATAAAAATAGAGAAAACAGGAAAACAAAAGAAAAATTCGTTGCATTGCAACAATCCAAACGTCAACAACATGAAAGGAAACCCTTCTCGGTGTACAAATGATCAGTCACGGTTTTATTTTTTGCATTTTTCCCCTTAAATCTCACCGCACTATCCAACAGTGATGAAAACGAACCAAAAAAAAAAATTGTCGCGACGGTTTCCACGATTTTCCGCAATAATGTTTTGATGGGATACAAAAAAAAAACAGCGGATCACTGACCTCCCGGATGATTGCAATAACCTACGCGACCTCGGTGCAAGTTCGCAATTATTCACGTATTTCAGCAGCGACAATGCACACGGTATTAGACAGAACAAAGAATAAATAACGCGGCTCGTCGACGAGAGAACTAGGAAAAAAGTTTTCGAACAATGCTTTCTCTCCCTCCTTCTCACTCACTCTCTCTCTCTATCTCGCCCGCTCTTTCTCCCTACCCTCGGCAATGAAAGTAATGTGCACAAAAAACGACTCGCGCGGAACTTCGGTGAAGAAAAAAATTGTGAACTAAATCCTTGAGTCGGAGGGTTACTGATCAGTGAAATATCGAAATGCCGAATAGTCTCTCGCGGCATAGAAAAGCGAGACGTACGATCGCGACGAAAAAGAAAGGAAATAAAAAAGAGTAGAGGTTCGAACGAGTAAAAAGTTGATGAAGAAAACAAGAAAAAATCAGCGAGAATCTCATCGAAAAGTTCTTTAGAATTATGATTCAAGCTCTTGTCTCTCTCACACCCGCCCCCGCCCCTCTTGCTCGTGCGCCAACTCCCCCGCGTTCGTTCGCTCAACGAGAATGTATTCGTTGAAATTTCGCACGCGGGCTACGTGTAGTAGGCGGATTATAAAAACGGTTTTTGTGAGCATGTGTCTGCGCCCCGGTGTAGTACGAACGGAAAAAGATGAATAACGAAGTCGAGAGAGAGACAGAGAGAGAGAAGAGAGAGAGAGGGGGGGAGGGAGGGAGAGAGACGAAAGAAGGGGAATGAGCAAGGGGACCACCATCGTCGGACGGTATTGATTTTCGAATTGGTTCAAAATTTCCATAATGCAGGGGTAGCGTGCGCGCGCGAGAGAGAGAGAGAGAGAGAGAGAGAGAGAGAGAGAGAGAGAGAGAGAGAGAGCGCGAGAGAGAGAGAGAGAGAGAGAGAGAGAGAGAGAGAGAGAGAGAGAGAGTGTGTACGAGAAGGGAAATAGGAACATGGCGCGCCGGGGGATAGCGGGGGATGAGTCTGGTTCGCGAGGAGAAGAAGGAGGGACATGGATGATGGGACATAGAGACGCAGAAGTGAGCGCATCCTCGAGTGTGATATTTGCGACATAAACGACACGCTTGCTCCAGAGTCGCGAGCGCCCGTCCGCACCTCGGCAAAGTTCAACTATATTCTCAAGAGGATAGGAAAATGACTGATGCGAAGCCCGATGAACGATCGTGTACCTCTGTAGGCTGCACATACCCACATACATCGATTGGGGTGTGTCGCAAAACATTTTCTATTTTTTTTTTTTGCCAGAGGGGTATTTGATTTTTTATTACAAATGGAAATAGTTTCCCCCTTGCTGCTCGTAAAAGGGAGGCAAAAAAATTTCGAAGGGTGCCCTCGATGGACGAGAAAGCAACAATAACGAGGCACCCTTTAGAGTTGGTCGTCGGAGCTCTCGGTTTTCAAGCACCAGCGCAAAATTATGGTACACTTCTTTGGGTTTGGACAACAAGGATACTTTTTGGTTCCTCCTAGGGGAAAAAATTTGCAATTTTGATCAAATGGTAGGGACCTAAAAAAAATAAAAACGTTTTTTTTCGGGTCTTCCTCTATAAGTGTATTTTATAATAAATAAATATAATAACAAAGCTTTTATAATAAAATCTGCTATATATGTATATTTTATAATAAATAAAAAGGTAAAAAAATATATGTGAACATAAAAAAAGTTTTTCTGCCTTTGGGGCTTTCGGTTATAATTGAAAATAGTTTCTCCTAAGAAGAGCCAGACAAAAAAACATCTTTCCCCAGTCTCGACTAAAATGTGCTATAATTCAGCGATGCTTCTAAAAAAGCGACCTCTGGCAAAGAGTGCCCCATCATATTTTGGTCTTTTGTCCATCGAGGCATCCTTCGAAGCTTACTAGCGCGACCCTTTTTTTTTTACGAGAAGATCCAATCGATCGAAACTTCTTTTTCAACTTTGAAGACGCTCGACTTTGAGGATCACCCTAAAGAGATTGTCGCGCGCTGATGGCCAACATTACAGAATTGAATTAAAAATCGCTATTTCCTCTATAAATATTTATTCGTATACATATCACGTAAATACAAATGTGTGTACTGTAAATAGAGTAAGAAATGCGTTGAGGACTTTATAATTTCATCCGCATCCTGTTTGCCCCCTATGTTTCCTCGGTCTCTTCATCTCTCGTACGTTGGGCCGATTCGCGTTTCTTTTTACCCATATGTGCAACGATGATGTACGTGTCGACCCACCACGGCGGAGAAGAATATTGTTGACTACATTCTGCCCTACTAGTAGACTAATACCTATGCCAATACACATACATGCATATATATATATATATGTATAAACCTTGTCCTCGGCGCGGTGGCTCTGCCTAGGCCGCGTTGTACTGAACCTATGCACACACGTGTACACATCACGAACCTCCGAGAGCAACGCACACTTTTAAACTCGACCTGTATCCTGTGTGCTGGCGTGAACGACCGCGAGGGTACGCGTAATACTCACGCTATACGATGATACAGTAAGCCAAGGGGAAGAGAGAAGAAGAGGGAGGGGGAGGGTGGGAGATCGAGGGAGAGAGAAAGGCATAAAACGTTTCTCTCCCCGTGCATGCAAGACGAGCAACTGTAGTGCAAAATACTCGGTGCATATTAGTACACGAGTACACATACTGTGGGAACATACTCGGAGACGTTGAAGTTTGCATCGTTTAAATGCAACGATTTTTTCATTCATTTTTCATTTCTTTATTTCTATCATTACTGAAAGCTTTTTTTTTTACAAATAAAGGTCGTGAATTTTCAATGAAAATATGTAAAAACGATCCAGCGATTTTTGTAGGCTAGATCAGAAAAAAAATGAATTAAGAAGAATTAATCGTCGTTGGGTTCCAACGACCCAAACTTCAACATCATTGAGATGAGAATTACCAAGCTTCATTATCCTATTTTATCCTGTATTACAGGAGAAGATTGAAGTTTGATTGAAGATTGACAGGTATTGAAGTTTGCATTTATTTTTTATTTTTATCAACTTATTTTTCTTGAATTGAGGTCATGGATCGCTAACGAAGATACATAAAAATGTACCAGTGATTTTCATAACCTGAATCAGTATAAAAAAATTGTTATCAATGCTAAAGAATAAATTTCCGTTGCATTACAATGATGCAAACTTTAACCTCATTTGCATCGTTGGAATGCAACGGGAATTGATTATTTATAATTGATAACATTTGTTTTTTACTGATTCAGGTTATGAAAATCACTTGTACATTTTTATGTAGGTACCTTCGTTAGCGATTCATAACCTCAATTAGAAAAAAAGATTTTGGATGTTAATATAAAGAACTTAAACAAAATCGTTGCATTCCAACCATGCAAGCTTCAACATTTTTTTTCTCTATTTTTTTTAAATGTCCACCACCTTTTTCGCCGATTTAGATTACCGATATCAACGAGGAAAGTAAAAAAAAACAGTAATTTTCGTAGACTAAATCCGCCAAAAAAGTGTAGGCAAATAAAAAAAAAATACTGAGTTCCAACGATGCGAACTTCATCGGTATTTTTTTTTTCTTTGCGTTATTTTTTCCCACAAATATCTCCATCCAAAGGTGATTTCAAAGACATTGGGATTAATACACACTAACAAAAATGATTGGTGCTGACTGAATGCGCCATTGGGGGATTCCAACAACTTATTTATTTAAAAAATGGAATACTAGCTTATTTTGGAAATTCCTCGAACCATACTCGGAATAACTAAATATTTTCGTGTTTCATCTCAATATTTTATCGACCACCTGCGAATAAACAATTTCGTGGATCGAAATAATTTGTTCTGTGTGCATAATGTTAAATTTGTTGACAATTGGCTGCTACGTGAACGGGCCTCAAAGTCGATTTTCTTAAAAAATCATCGTTTTTCTGTCCAATAACAATCTGTCTAGAAAAAAAAATCTAGCAACGGTGAATTCTCGCCCCTTTTGGTCGCGTGAATAGAGTCATACACGCGTATACCTGCTAGAGCGCAATGGAGCAACAACCAATGGAATAAAAGTTGGAACGTCTCGTGGTCATTCTGCGGATTTGTTGGCGAAGGGATTGAGGCGAAGTCCCTCGAATTGAAAAATATCGCGAAACAAAAAGAGTAGAAATATCGAAGGCCTGGCTTGAGGGGGAGAGGGATCGAGACGGTAGCTGTGAGAATAGCAAGATCGCGAAAGAATTGCACAAGTGTGTGTGTGTATGTGTAGGTGTGTGAGAGAGAGGGGGGCAAAAGGATAGGGGGAAATGAAGAAAAAGAGAAGAGAAGAAAGTGGAGATTCGGCCAAGATTCTTCTCGAGTCGTATCCCCGTGTCTGCGCTGCTCTCGCACTTGCGATTCCCGCAAGAGCCAACTATGTATTCGGAACAGTCGTCGAGTGGAGGGGTTGAAGGAGGATCGGGAATGAAAAAAGAAACGATGAGGAAAAAAAACGCAAAAAAAAGAGTAGAATTCGAGGAAGACCGAAAACGGGGATGCGATATCGAAGGAATTAAGAAAGCGAGGAAGACGCGACGGCGGGCCGTAGAGAGAGAGAGAGAGCGAGAGAGAGAGTGAGAGAGAGTGAGAGAGAGTGAGAGAGAGTGAGAGAGAGAGAGAGAGAGAGAGAGAGAGAGAGGGGGAGAGAGGGGGAGAGAGAAAGAACGAAGGGAGAAAAAGTGCAGTCCTCGTCATCCATCGACCGCGATTAAAAAGCTTTTCGAGCCTACGGAATTCGCTCAGGGTTTCGCAGGTGTGCCCGAGCGGTCCTCGTGAGATTGTCTCGATCGTCTCGATTATTCACAGATCCGAAACGAGCGAGTTAAACATTTTTTCCTTGATTTTTTTTCCACAAAATTAACGTTTGTCATTACTCCTTCAGTATCTTTTCCCCAAATAATATCCGCGTTGAAGTTTGCATGAGAGTGTGAATCGAAAACTCCATTTTTCCATTCCTTCACTTTTATCATCATTCAAAACTATCATCCATCATCAACCATTATCTCTTCTAGATTCAGATTGCAGATCTCCGATACGGATGCAAACAAACAAAAAAAATAACGGCAAAATTCGAGTGATTGACTTAAATTGGACTCGCCAAGCAAATATTTTGACAGTTCAAGGAAATTAAGGGGGGGGGGGGGCCTTTAGACGCCCAAAAATGAGTCATTTATCGTTATTTTTTTTTTAATTAATAAAATAATCGCATCATTTTCAAATTTTGACATTATCTTCTTACACATTTCAAGTGTTAACATTTTTTTTGTTTGTATTAAACAAAACAAAATGTCGGCGTTATAAGGTATTCCCTTAGACGTCTTTTGCGTGATATCGAAAAGTGCTGTATTTGTCTGATTTTTTCTATAGATCTGATACAAAAATCGAAAATATTTTTCGATTATTGACATGTGTAGGGTAAGGATATACCAATAAAAATATTAGAAAGTATAAAATTAAAAATTAAGTAGGCTTTTTAATCAAATTTTCATATTCTTGGCCATTTACTCGGCAATTTTTACCCCAAAAAAAGTAATTAATTTATGCGATAACGTTAAAACTTTAGGTCCGATAATGTTATAGTGAGAAACCTTCCAAAATTTCCGCCAGATCGAACAATAACTCTTCGAGCAATAACATGAGCAGTTTTTGAAAATGCTGTTTCGAGATAATCGCATTTAAAGTTTCTCTAGTTCACAGCATGCGGTCCCGGCGCGCTCTCGACTAGGTGCTGTAACTTCGTAAATATTTCGTATTTCGATTTTTCGATTTTCCAGTATACTCTTAATATATTATACTTTCGAAATATGTGAAAAATAAAAATTAATTTTCTCAATATTGTAAAGGGTTTCCCCCCCGCCCCTTAATTTTCATTGTATTTCAACGGTGCGAAGTACATCATAGGAGCGGCGTGTTTTTTGTGGAAGAAATATTTCGACGACACACAGAAGATTGTGAGGAACGTGGGTAGCGTAGACTGTGTAGACGTCACAAGGTCGCTGCTCCATCAACCTTCAAGGTCCAACCCTCACAAAAATAATATTCCGAGCCTCTAATTTTGGCTATAAATTTACGTAATCCTTGACGAACAGAGAGACGGAAGAAGAGAGCGAGAGAGAGAGGGCGAGAGACGAATTAAGAAGCACGGGAAAAAGGGTGGATAAAATTATAAGACAAAGCCCGCTTCGTAAAATCAATATTCGGTACGATCAACTGCGGAAAATTTTCAGAAACCAAATAACGTTTGACGCAGATACGACTATCTCAAATATTCGTATAAAAGAAACTCCAGTGTCTGGAAGTGACGAAGGGGGGGGGGGGGGGAGAAAGAGGGAGAGCGAAGAAGCGACGTATAGAAAAGGAGATGGATCGAAGCCAGGGAAGGTGAAATAAGGGAGTTTGATAAAAAAAAACCCAAAAAGCATATACAGCTCGTGGCTCTGTGTAGTGGCGGGATATCGTGGAGTTTCGTGAGCGAAAAAGAGAGACAGAGGGAGAGAGAGAGAAAGAAAGAGAGAGAGAGAGCGAGAGAGAGAGAGAGAGAGAGAGAGAGAGAGCGAGAGAGAGGAAGTAATGGCCTGCCTCGGCCAAACGGCATGCGGAGGCATTGTACATTTTTTCGAAATACAAAAGTTATGAAATATCGTTCGAGCGTCTCGTTCCTCCCCCGCCGCTCCTCGGGCCGCGGTCTCTCTCAAACGAAACTTTTAATGCGAGTCTGGACCGTATATACGGATAGCTCCACAACTACACACAACGAACTGCTCTCCTCCCCTCTTTCTCACTCACAGAGCTACGGAGGGCCGTGCCTCTTTCGCACATAGACACACGACAGCATTCTACCCTCTCACACCTATCGGCTATTCCCATATGTATGCATGTGTACGTGTGTGTGTATTTGAGATTTAATCGTATACGCAATACACGACGGCTGTGCATATTCCCCGGCTGCACTACAACATCGGCTCCGAGGCTTGGGGTACGCCGTATAACTTTTTTATTAAAAAACTTTTTCGAAATAATAAAAATTATGCTCTTACTCATTTTGTCGTTTTTTTTTCTTCTGTAAAGTGCATCTAAACTCAGGAGTATATGATGCGAGCAGTGGCGGAGCTTGCATTCTACCAACGTAACTGCGCTTATGTGAATATATAAATATATTGTTCGTTTTGTAACTCGAGAAGTACTGATGCAATGTCGATGAATCTCCTAGAAAGACAGCTCAATGTTTGGAGTAGGATTTAGGCTGATGCGCCTTACGCTGTGTAGTTCATTACAATTACAATAAACAAACATGTAACAGATCATATTTAAAAAAAAAAAGCGGATTCATCAAATTATACCAGAATGAGATTGCAGACGTGTATTCAGGTATGTAAATATGAAACCGGAATTTTTGTATAGAAAATACACGTTTATTGTATGAAAATGATGAAAAATATTTTGTTTCGAAGTATTGTCCATTGCTAGCTATACATTTTTCCCACCTGTCTGGCAATTTGTGGATGCCACGCCAAACAAACTGTTGCTCTTTTGAGGCAAACCAGTGATCGAGCCATTTTCGTACATTTTCGTAAGAAGTAGAGCGCTGCTCAGCAAGTGCATGCACCATCGATGCAAATAAGTGGTAATCGGACGGAGCCAAGTGTGGTGAGTAAGCCGCATGCGAAAGTATTTTCCACCTAAACGCCTCAATTGTTTCCTTGACCAGTCATGCTGTGTGTGATGGTGCATTATCATGAAGCAAAATCACTTTGTGTTTTGCCTTTTTGGATATTCCGGTCGTTTTTCACACAAAGCTTGATTCAAATCGATCATTTGTTATCGGTAGTGTTCAGTATTAACAGTTTCGCCAGATTTTAGCATCCAACAATGCTTGCAATTCGCTGTCTCCAAACTTTTTCGGTGGCCTCCCACGTTCTTCGTTTCTCACGTCAAAATCGCCACTTTTGAATTTTTTAAACCACTCAAAGCACTGGGATTCACCAAGAGCATGCTTACCGTAAGCTTCGACACGCATTCGATGCGAATCTGCATCAGTTTTCTTCAAATGGTAACAGAAAATTAATGCTGTCCGCAAATCGTAATTTCCACGCATACAATTCAACATGTTCAACGCTATAACAAACTATGTTGGGGTATAAAACTTGTATTGTTGTGAGTTAAAAATCTTTGTCAGATGTCAACGAAGCAAATGGTACCAATGACGCGACTTGACGGTAAATACAGTGACAGCTAGGGCCATCTATGGGCAAATTCCGGTTTTATATTTACAATTACAATAAACAAACACGTCAAAGATCATATTTAAAAAAGAAGCGCATTCATCAAATTATACCAGAATGAGATTGCAGACGCGTGTATTAATCGTGTATGGTAATCGTGCAACGCGTGGTCCGGAAGTAGATCCATTGTAGCTCGTTTCTGGACATTGTTCAGTCTTAAATTATTATGTGGCGAGAGCCAGTGTTGTTTCTTGCACACGTTGGGCACGTGCTGTCGATACGACTTGGAGAATGAATGCATGTACGGCTGCATCGATGCATCGATACGTATATGTATATACCGGGTGATTCAGAACTATAAGGATTTCCTATTTAGGCATATCCAAGCAGAAATTGGGATAAAGTTCTGAAAAGCGAAAACCGTATTAGGATCTGAAATTTGGCATACACCTTCCTTTTAATATTCTAAGAGATCCCCTAAAAGGACTTTTGGCCCCTTTGTGCGAATGGTGGGGTACGTGGAACACTGGTGTGGGCCCACGGTACCGCGGATGTGCTATGGAATGGTGGGGTGCGTGAAACATTAGTGTGGAATGGTGAAGCATGACCGCGCTCCGCCACGTATTGTCTGCGACCGAAGCTGAATGACAAAACGTCCCTTTTTTAAACCATTCAAACGACCTCTATGCAACTATGATCCATGAAAAATCATGGTTCTTTCATGTCTCGCACAATACCTAGAATCAGGAATTAAACCCACATCTCTCAGCTATTGCAAAGTTTTCTGCCGATCGGCTAAAATCGTTTCAAGCATGCAAAATTATAACGTTCATACATTTTTGATTTTTTGTTTTGCTGACAAGCGACAGATAAAAAAAAATTTTAGAACGAAAGTTCAATTCAAAAGCGCAAGCACCAAAGTACTCGTTAAAATGAAAATTCGTTATGCGAGATTCAAAATCATAAGTGCGTCGGCCGCGGTAGCGATGAAGGCAGGGTTTTTACCGCCCAAACTTGACGAAGATACAAAGCGGAGAGCGCGATAACATATATAGCTATAGCCAGAGCTGATATATGTTATCGCGCCGGCTATAGAAATAGTGGAAGCGCGGTAAAAAAATTACTTTCAACAATCGATATCTCGAAAACTGTGGCGCGTCGCCAAAAATCCTTTTACGGGGGTCTCTTGAAATATTAAAAGAAAGGTGTATGCCAAATTTCAGATCGAAATTCGGTTTCCGCTTTTTGGAACTACACCCATACACATATATATTAGATGAAGTAAAAAGTTCTGAGCGTTTTTTCGCTTTATTTCGACGATGAAATTAACATTGTTAGGATTATCCGATTTAGATCAAACATGCGCCGTTTTATTCGATAACTTTTGTCCATTTTGAAAGCAATTTCATAATTCCACGATTGAAGAAGTCCTCGTCCCTATTGGTAAAAACTTGACCAGCTCATTTTCACAATCCTCTCTTGAGGCCAGTTTTGTACCATCAAGAAAATTTTGCAAATGCTTGAAAAGGTGATAATCGCTTGGTGCCAGGTCTGGACTATACGGCGGGTGCGATAGAATCTCCCATCCAAGCTCTCGGAGCTTCTGGCGCGTCGTTAAAGATGTGTGCGGCCTGGCGTTGTCTTGATGGCACACAACACCCTTCCTATTGGCCAATTCTGGCCGCTTCTGGTCGATCGCCTGCTTCAATCTGGTCAGTTGTTGACAGTAGAGGTCCGAATTGTGTGTTTGGCCTGATGGGAGCAGCTCATAGTGGATGATTCCCTTCCAATCCCACCAAACACACACAGCAAAACCTTCTTGGCCGTTAATCCGGGCTTGGCGATCGTTTGGGCCGGCTCACCGCGATTGGACCACGATCTTTTTCGGCTGTTGTTCTCGTATGTGACCCATTTTTCATCGCCACTCACCATCCGCTTCAAAAATGGCTCGATTTCGTTACGTTTCAGAAAAGAATCGCAGGCATCAATTCGGTCCAAAAGGTTCTTTTGCGTCAATTCGTGTGGCACCCATACATCAAGCTTCTTCTTGAGACCAGCCTTATGCAAATGGTTCCAAACACTTTTCTGGCTAATCTTCAATTCCTGGGCAATGGAATAAGTGTTCACATGCCGGCCCGACTCGACGATTTCCATGATTTTAAACCATTGCCTCATCTTCGAGGTCCATATTACCAGAACGGAATCGTTGGAACCACCGCTTTGCTGTTGCATTCGATACTGTATTGGCTCCATAAACGGCACAAATTTTTTTGGCCGCCTGCTCCGACCTGCTTCACCCTGGTCGTAGTGGTACTGAAGAATGTATCGAATTTTCTCTTTTTTTAGTTGCATTTTGGAACGCTGTAACACAAAACTGGCTTCACCAAACACAAAACTGTCAAATAACTTTTTTTGAAGCGTAATGTCACCTTTACATCGCCGTATAGTATGACCCGATGCGATGTATACATCGTGAGATATGGCTCACTAAAGACATCTAGCGGAAAACGCTCAGAACTTTTTACTTCACCCTCTTAACCGCTTTCAAACATCGAATGCGAATGATTGAGGTTCGGATAATCGAGGGTCTACTGTATTTTTATAGCACGAGAAAACAAGCGTTTTGCTCGCAATGACTTATATGTTTACCAAGGGAACCCTGATAGTTGTGAATCATCCTGTATATATACATGTGTGTTTGTGTGTATATGAAAGTACGTATTTATTGATATATGTATTCAGAAAAAATTAAAATCGAGTTTATACGGAAGCAGAGTGACGAGGAGGAGAGCAGGCACCACGCTAGACAAGGGTTGGATGAGGGAGGTTGTGAATCAAGGGGCTCGTTCCGTTCCGTGAGGGGCTCGGTGTTCACTCACCACGGTCTTTTTTCCCATTTTTTGTTGTTGTTGTTGTCTCGTTCTTTCTCTTTCTCGCGTACGGTCACAGTGAGAGCAAAACGAGAGGGACAACGATGAGGTCGAGAGAGAAAACGCGTGCGACGTGTATGTGAGTGCGCGCGTGTGTGTATGTGTGTTCGCGCGCGCGCGTACAAAGGTATATAAGGTTTGGTCGGTATCGCGAAGGTGGGCAGGGGGATCTTTATCAAAGTCGACGCACGCCGCGAGTTGGTCGCCATGGCAACGAAATTGGATTTCTTTTTTCTTCTCGGTTGTATTTTTTTTCCTCCCTTTTCTTTTTTCCCCTTTTTTCAATCTCTTTCTTCCTTTTTCAAAGTTTTTTCGGCCCTTCTCGGCGGTCTCGGGAGTTATCGAGGGAGCGAGTGAGAGAGAGAGAGAGAGAGAGAGAGAGAGAGAGAGAGAGAGAGAGAGAGAGAGAGAGAGAGAGAGCGAGGGGGAGGGGTGCGAGCAGTGCAGACGGATGAGGAAGCGGGGCAGCGTTGGAAGAGAAGCGAAAGGAGAGAGTGAGGGAGAGAGAAAGACAGAGAGGGGGGCGGCGGGAGAAAAGGTAACCACGGGGTTCGAATAAGCCCGAGACAGCGACAGAGAAGGAGAGAGAGCAAATAGGGAGCGCTTCCCGCCGTCTCGCTCGGTCCGAACTCTGTACCAAAGAGAGAGCGAGAGAGAGAGAAAGGGGGGGAGGGGAGAGAGAGAGAGAAAAATAGGTAAAATAAAGCAAGGAGAATATGACGCTGGGGAACACGGAGAACGCGGATGAGTTAGAGGGAGAGAGAGAGAGAGAGAGAGAGAGAGAGAGAGAGAGAGAGCTGCTAGCTCGGGGGAGGATCTGACGAACGGCGACCGGGGAAGCCAATAATTCGAATTGAGAACAGCCAATGGCCGTGCATCTGATTTTTTGTCGTATCATCGCCGAGGTCGCCGCTCTGCTTGCCTTGCTTTCTCTCTCTCTCTCTCTCTCTCTCTCTCTCTCTCTCTCTCTCTCTCTCTCTCTCTCTTCCTCCCGCCCCTCTATCGCCGTCGCTCTGTCGACGAGACTTCGAAAGGGGCCGCCACCACCACTGCTACACTACCGCGAGCGACGTCGTGCTTTTTTGTAAAATCTGTTTCCTCCTCCCGACTCCTCAGCGCTCTCTTTCTCACTCTCACTCTCTCTCTCTCTCTCTCTTTGCCTCTCTCGTCTTCCCCCGCTCCGCACCCCCGCCGGATTCTCATCTCGATCCTTCTCCTTTTTTCAAACGTATTTCCCGGTGTCGTCTCCCGCTCGCGGATACCTCGACACCCTCCTGCCTCCCTCAGCCGGCTAGAGAGGAGGGACGGGGGAGGGGGCAGGGGGAAGGGAGCGCGTCACCTTTCCGCGATCCGCCGCAGCCAAAACCTCGTGCACCTTCCACACACGACTTGGGTGCCGTGTAAAATCGTGACTGAGAATCCAAAAGGCGTACAGAGCCAAGGGGGTAGAAGTCCCCTCGTCTCTTCGAACAACATATATATATATATATAAAGTACGGTAGGAGTATGCGTGTGTCTGAGCTCGCAAGAGTGTTTCCACCACTTGGTCGCGCGTCCTCGTCTAGCGCCGTTTCTACTGCACCCTCGAGCTCCCGCGAGAGCACGAAGGAGAGAGGGGTCGAAAGAGCGGGACCCATGCGCGTTTCCCCTCCGTATCATGCAGCTGAGAAAACTGTAGGCTTTGCCTACGACCTGCGACAAGCGTGCAAACCTCCTCCTCCCTCCCCCCGCCCCTCACTCTTTTTGTCACAGATTAGAGCGTTGATCAACGTACGGTACCGGAAGAACACTTTGCAGCAAAGGCAAAAAAATCGTGCATTTTGTTACCGCGCCCATAATTAGGGGTTATTCAACAACCTTAATGAGCTTTGCCAGACTCGAGGCCGGCTTAAATCGCTTTGGCGAAGTCTCGCGCTCCGTTTCGTCAAAATCGTTAGGTTCCACTTTCGAGACGAAATTTCCATAATAAAGTGGCTGTAAGATTTCTATAATTTGCTGCGTTATTACGAGAGATTGTGATATCGAGGGAGAATCGTCGAGATTGGTAGTTCGGTAATTGAGCTGCTTGTGCGAAACCCTGAATGAATCGATGGACGATACCTATTTTTCGAAATATTCTTCGACTGGACATTGAAGATTATCTTTACTTCAGACACTGGTTAAGGTTATATTTGATTTTGCTTCGAGTTTTAGCTATGTTATGTCCGAAGAGTCGGCAACACCAAATTGAAGTAATCGACATCGATGACTCAAGACGAATCGTGAGATAACTTGATTATCCGTTGATTATTCGTAGGTAGGAATCTCGTTATTGAGCCTCTTTGATGAGTTTTCCCAAAGTCGAGACCCTACATCCAGTCAAAATCCTCAGAGCCGCGTTTTCGGTTCGTAACCGTCAATCTTGTTATCCAGCCCCCTCTTGATGGGGTTTTCCCAGCCGGGACCTGTCTACTAAACGGATTCTTCTCACTCGGAAACGCCATATGAATTCAGCCCATGCGGTCCATACCCTCCAAAGCCCGTTTGCGAGACAAACTTCGCAAATCTACTTTCAACATTCGCTAATGGCGTTGAAGTTTTTGCATCATTGAAAGGCTACGAAAGTTCTTTTAAAAAAATATATTTCTTCGTTTTAATTACAATCTGTTTTTTTTTTATAGATTGAGTTCGTGAATCTCTTAGGAGGATGAGAAAAAGTTCTTTGAGTTATTTTCATACCCAAAATCGTCGAAGTAAAAGTAAGCAATAGATAAAAAAAAACGAACTATCGTTTCATTCTAACGGTGCGAACTTCGACATCATAGTCACTAAGGCTTAGAAAACTCTAAGGCTCTATCCTCATCCGATGCAGTAGAGCACACGTAAGTTCACCTACGGTGAAGATCACAGTACACCCTCATGCCAGGGCTATACTTAACATCGAGTTTGTTCCGCGGTACATCGCACGGATTTAGTTCGCATTATTACGGAGCTCGTTGAGACCTATAAATCGCGCTAACGCGGGAAACGCATAAAGAATCGGCGCGTTGAAAAGAACAGAAAACGGAAAACCCAACGACATGAAACGGAAAAGAATTCAGGTACAGTAGAACCTTCGATTATCCGAATTTTCGGTTATCCGAACGCTTCGGCGCCTTCTCCAAACGTTCGATCATCCGAACTCAATGATGGTCTTTTTTTTCTCAGTTAAGCTATCGCGCTAAGGTATCCTCCTTTTTTTTTCTAATCAGGCTATTTCCTAACACTTCGAAATGTTTTCAAAATATATTATTGTCTATTTGTGACTCCATATATCAGATCGTATATACATTTTATGTATATACGAGAAAAATTGTATGTCCGAACATATTCGAGCAGTTTGATCCTGGCTTTCAAATTTTTGATGACCATGAGATTATATCTTTAGTGCAAGGGGTTCAAGAGGATAATAATAACAATGATGATGATGATGCCGATTTATCTGACTGGGAAGCGCATAATAAACTGTCTCGGAGCTAAGCATTCAGCGCTTTAGAAAACGCGCTGGAATGGTTTGAAACCCAACCAGAAAATAGTCTCTCACTATTATAAGACAGCCAAAAATTGATCATTACTTCAAGTCGCAATTGTGATCTGACTGCATAAGTAGTGGTGGTATAAAAGTTGAAACATTATTCATTGTTAATTTCTATCAAATAAAGAATTTAGGGTCGTTGGATTAATAAAGAGAATTTTCGATATTATTTATATTATATGAGTGAATTTACTCGGAAATCTCAGATCTATCTTCGGTTATCCGAATTTTTTATTATCCGAACGATGTCCGGTCCCAATTAGTTCGGATAATTGAGGTTCTACTGTATATGGGAAAAGGATATTTTGAACCTTTTGTATCTATGCAATGTCGTTTAGCAGAGCCTTTGGCTTTGTTTGAGTTTGGGTTTTCATAATTTCAGCCAAACAAACCCAAACTCGACCGTTTGACGATTAGCTCCAAAACATCTCCGTTCTGGGTACAAAATAATCGAGGTAGCGGCATTCCTTGCTGCTATTTTATTCAATGGAGGAACTTCAGCCCTACTCATGGTTATAAATGAACTACAAACCGTAGTTGGCAGGCAGAGCTACGGATATGCCGAGCAAATGGATCAGATGCGCGTGGCTCGGCAAAATAGAACAAGTTTATTAGAGACAAAAGAAGCTCGAAAAGCTCGTAAAGAGGAAATGCAAGCTTCAAATGAGTTGCATGAGGAAGAGGAAGGACTGCTGTATGGTGCTGGAATCGCTGATTAATCGGTAAGACACTTTATCATTTGATTAAACACATTTGACTTTGAGTTTTTCGTTTGTGAAACTTTAAACGTATTTTTTTCGAAACGACATTTTTTCAATTTGCGGGAATCATAACTCAAAAACTAATTAACGGATCATCTTCAAATTCGGAACACGTTTACATAATATAATTTATTAAGACATGAACCGAAAGTTGGAAAGATTTGATTGTTTAAAACATATTTATTATTGCAAAATGCCGGGAAAAAAAATACTAAAAATCGATCATTTTTTTTTCAAACACGTTCCAACATTCAATTGTCGATTTTTTTTCAAAATTTAGGTTAATGTTCTTAAAAAAAATCTCAAGAATGTATAAAAATTTGTTGGACTATTTCTGATGCGAGCTGCATAATTCCCGCAAATCGACAACGACGATGAGGACACGGCAAGGGACACAGCGGATTACACCTTAATTAATGCATGAAATAACTTGAAAAAATGACCAGAGATGTATGAAAATATAAATAAATTATTGTCAGAGTTGCGGAAATTTCCGTGTTTTTTTTTCACGATAAAAAAAAATTAAACATATAATTTTCGGTCTTAAGCGACACTATACCATAATTGCCGACGGTACATGGAAACTGTGAAAAACCCGTACCGGTATAGACGCCCCCATACTCTTCCGATTCTCCGGTGCACAAAAGTTTTACTGAAGTATCTACACTAAGCTGTCAGAAGTATTGACCTTCCGCTGACTAATTGATGCGCCAGCCAATGCACGGCTAAGCGGTCACCGCTCGGAGTATCGGCCATGCACAACGCTGCTTAACTCGAAGTACCGGGGACCGAATCCCGAACACTTACCCACCAGTGTCGGTTAAATATATATATATGTCAGTACGTGTGTGTGTGTATTTGCGCGTGTAATGTATTAATGTTTTTGTGCAGTTGTTTGCATCGCGGATGAATTGCCTTGCGCGGGTCTCTCGTGTTTGCGTGCAAGAGCGTTAGTCGCACTCGACAATGCTCGTCGCTCGAGGACGAAGAACCCCACGAGAGTGAGCAACACAAGGAGGATTCCTCCACCTTTTTTCACTCACAGCGGCCTCCTGTGTCGAGGAACTTCGGTCCTTGACCAGAAATACGCCAAGAATTCAACATTCTCTCTCTCGCTCTCCCCCCCCCCTCTCACTCTCTCTCTCGCTCTCTCTCTCTCTCTTTCTGTCTTCGTGCCTCTTTCTCGAGCTGCCTCTCTCTGTCCGTCTGCATACTTCTCTCTACTTGTCTGGAGGTCTCGCTCGCTCCCTCCCTTTTTCTTCGTAGTTCCCGCATCCTCCTCTAACCAAGAAGATCGCGGAGGCAGCGAAAAGCTTTGGTACGTGGCAAAGGGTCTATGCTACTGCGGGCCTCGCGCGCACACTCGAGGTTAACCGAGTTGTGTACCCACTTGTTCGTGCATAAAGCGCATACACACGAGATTTCTATCGTGTATACACGACGACAAAATTTGACAAAAGCCCGGCCGAGCTTTTTTTTCTTCAACGGTGCATTTGACGCCGGACGTCAGCTAATTTTCGATAGGCGAATCAAGGACACGAAAAACATTCAAGGATTGTTTTTTAAAGGATTCATTTTGAAGGTGCTTGTTAGAGGCCCACAGACGAACCGTGCAACTAAAGATTTTATTATGAAAATAATAAAAAATATATATTTTTTTATTATTTAATATTTTATTATTACATATGCTTTCATAATAAAAAAATTATTATGAAAATAATATAAAGCAAACGTGATATAAGAATTTTAGTTACGTAAAATTGTACAAATTCGCGTCGAGAATGCTTTCCGTTTTTCTTCCTTGTTCACATAAATGTTGGTCAAAAACATACGTGACACGCGAATGTTGCTTGCGGCAAGAAAAAAAAAACCATAGCATTTTTTTTCATGATCGCGTCACTCGATGCATTCGTCACACACGAAGTGAATATTCATTTATTTTTTTTTTTTAATGGAAATACGTGTGATGGATCTACACTTCGTGCGCGGCTCATTAAAGTCGCTGGAATATTCTCGAGAGAGGCGCTCTAAGGTTCTCCATACTTCCACGATATTAGTC
Organism: Ophion ventricosus; assembly: GCA_963932345.1. Classification (NCBI taxonomy): domain Eukaryota; kingdom Metazoa; phylum Arthropoda; class Insecta; order Hymenoptera; family Ichneumonidae; genus Ophion; species Ophion ventricosus. The sequence continues at coordinate 25,591,635 of OZ010712.1, forward strand.
ATACTTCATAACTGAAGAGTTAGAGGGTCGTTTAAAGGAAAGAGCTTGACTTTCGAACAAAAATTGCTCGAGGTTGCAAACTGTCGATAGAAATTTAAGGACTTACACATGGTTGAAATTTTTTGAAAATATCGACTTTTGGTTTTCGACCGATTCGCAAAAGAAAACCGTTCATTAATATTTTCTGACAATTTCAAGTCGATCCGTTCGAAGTTAAGGGAGTTATGGGCGTTTATAGGTAAGTTGTACGAAATCGCGAACTTTGTTTTTGTCAAAATGACTTTTTCAAAATCGGTTACCACGATATCTCAAAAATCACAGCACCGATCAAGTTTCAATGTTACAAGCTTCTTTTACATATCAAAAAGCAGTGCTTGAACGAAGGAGTTTTTTTTATGCATAGTTTTTTTTTTATCAAAGAAAATAGAGGATTTTTTTTTCACCGAAAATCCATACTTTCAGTTTGGTCTGCGGCTATTTTTTCAAAAATTAATATTTTACTAAATCTTTCGTCCAAGCACTAGATAATTGCATGCAAAAATTTAATGCGTTTGATTTTTTTTATTTCGGAGTAGCAGTGGCCATCGCGAAGGACGTTTTTCAAACAGCCGTCTGCACAAACCATTATATCTACCACAATTTATAAACATTTTTCAATACAATAACTGTAAGACATGCTTAAAATATGGCCTTCGCCCACTCTAGAGGCCAAAAAAGGCATATTTTGTGATTTTTCTTCAGCGAAGCCATAAAATAAATCGGAATTACAAAATAGGGGTTTTATTATACACGTAATTGACTATAAAAAATTATTTTTTCACAGCGATACATGTCAAAATGGCGACTCTGCCGCATTTTTCCGATGACGCCTTTATTTCTGGAAGGTCAACGGCCGGACCAGCAGTTCCTATAATTTTTCTGTTGATAAGACACTTAACTTTTTAAGATTATATATAAGAATAGCTATAGAAGTACGTAAGATTTTTTTGATATATTGTTTTTTGTCAAAATGCCATAAGAAAATCGTCAGAAAATTGTTTATAAAAAAGGAACTATGCAATATAATTTTAAAAAATCCTACCTCGTGCCTCAGAAAATGTAATTCTAAATATACAGTTGAAATTTCAGGTGAATCGGTTGAAATTTGTTTGAGTTATGAGTCCGGCCGACCTTAAAAATGTAGCTTTGACATAAACGCGTTTAAATTTAGTAAAAAGTCACGACATGAATCAAGAGGAATTGCGCTAGAATGCGAATACCAGGAACTTAGAGATTTTTCACACCCATAATCTTTTGGAATATAATTTTATAGGTACTAAGGTACATTTTTAACAAAAAAAAAATCGATTTTCAGAAAATCCTAGAGTGGCCTAAGGCCTTAATGTAAAAAAAAAAACACCAGATAACCTGCACACGTTTTCTCAGAAAAATTTACGAAAATTCATCTTTTTTTCCGGCCACGAACTAGGTGTAACCCATTAATAATCGTTCGATTTTTTGTTTTTCCTTTCGCGATTTGTTTATCAGAGCAATTGGTGATTGATTGAAGCAAATCAGTTACACCCGCGCTGGATCGGATGCGCGCAAAACGAAATTCGTCCCCATTTTTGCATTAAAAGAAAAACACTGAATTTTTATTTTCTGAAGGTGAATTAATATATTTATTCATTATGAGCCCAATATTAATTAAGATACCCATCTGGAATGTCTACTCGGAAAATATCATGGAAATGGGTTTAAAGCTGTAGAAACGGTGAGGCTGTGACAGACGTAACCAGCAACCCAAGAGGTACTTCACGACTTTATTTTCCTCGCGCATTCCTGTGCACGTGTTGCGTATGCCGACTCGATCGCACGGGTATAAATTTTGTCCGTGTAGTTCAACGCTCCTACACAACACCCACAATTCGCATATATACCGAGATTTTTGCATGTAAACAACACACATGAAGAGTGTGCGCAGTTCGAGGGACGACGTGGATGGATTCGTACGCGTATATACTTCATTCCTAGGCATGTGTGTGAACGCGCGCGAGAGTGTGAGGTCGAGGGCGTTCGAGCTCGACGACGTCTCGTTTCGCTCGTAGGAGCGCGAGAACTTCCGGTAAAAGGAGATTCGAACGAGAGGTGCGGGAGGCTCCAAGAAGTAATGAGTCGGGAATCGAGAGCGGAAAGAGCCCGCGTGAAGAGTCGAACGATCAAGAGAGCGAGAGCAAGAGAGAGAGAGAGAGATAGACTTCTACGCCTTCTGTTCGCATATTTGATATGCATTTCATTTACATGTCTATATATTTATACATAAAGCATAAATACTGTAGAAAAAGTGGATACGAAGAAATTTATGTAGGTTGTATTTGTCTCGCAAAAAGTTATTAACGTATTCCTTTCACGAACCCGAATATTTAACAATTGACTGATTTTCATCTACAATTGAGTAAAATTATATCTCAATATACTGATAACATTTCAAGCCAAGTTACCGAACTTGGCTTGAAATGTTACCAGTCTGTTAGATGTCTGATATAAACTGCGCTAAGCATGTAAAAAATTATGGATTCCGTAACGACAATAAAAACAGAGGGTCAGCGAATATTTAAAGGAAATATTAATGATAAAATTTAGAAAAACGTGACTAGCAGAATTTTCGTAACCGCGACTTTTCAGAGAACGTGCAAAAATGTCTAAATATACAAACATCATGCGAAATTTTTCATGCGAGTTCATCGTTGGGTATAATAATTGATTGTAACTTATTTTTACTGAGGTAGCACTCTCGCCAAGCCGTTTTTCTATACATTTTTAAAGTTATTTTGAGGACCCATTTAGGACACTATTAAGTGACCTGCAAATTTTCAAAAGGATTCACCGTTGTGTATTCGAGATATTGGCAATCAAAGATTGCACGGTTTTACACGTATTCTTGAGGGGAGCAGTGGGTAATTTCACATTTCACGCAATAACTTCGAAACATTTCTACAGATTTTTAAAATAAAATTCTCAATTACAGAGCAACATATGACGAAGTGGGTAAAAAAACCATGAATTTTGACCATCTAGTTTCAGAGCTTTAGCAATTTAAATTAAGGGCTTACATTACACCTGGGTAGGTCAAAAAGATCGATTTTTCAAAAAGGTGCTCATTCGAAAGTACTATCCTTTGAGTGTCTACCCTGAAATTTTCATAAGGAAATTCGCAGTAACGACGACGTTATAGCGTTTTGTAACTGACCTGGTGAGCAACGACTAACGGTTGCATAGTTTTTTTTTTTCATCATAAGTATTGAACAATTTTGAGGTGAAAAATCGCCTGTTTTATTCCAGTGACTGCCATGACCCGAAAAAAATTAAATTTTTAAATTCCGGCTCGATAAGTACTAGTTTTATCTATCTACTTTAAGAAACAAATATATATATATATTTTTTAGATAAAAAATGGCAGAGGCACGTCGGGTGCCGCAAACGCTGTCAACAAAAACACGTCCGAGGAAAACGACTGTAACTTTTTTACCGTTTGAAATTTTTTAACCAAATTTTCAAACAATGTAGATAAAATGTCATACTTTAAAATGTATATCATGGGTGTTCAATAAAATTCAGTTTTATACACAAAAAAAATTCTTAAGCGTAACCTTACTTTTAGCCGTCTCAGGTGTATGTAAGCCCTTAAGCAATATCTAGCGAAGCCAGCGCCAAATATTTCGACAAAAATTCGCTGAGCTTGCGACGTTGCCACGATCTCCGCGCTCGCTAGACTACAGTAGTGTGTGCATATCCGTATGCGCAGAGTATCTACGTATTAGTAGCCGAAATGGATAGATTTCGCAATATTTCGAAGCTTTCATCGATTGAGCGATAAACTTTTCAACGTGACTGTGGCGAAACTACTACTTTAAGCACCTCTGTAATCTACTAATGAATCAAAAGAGCACTGGCTTATGGCCCTCCGCGAAAGGAATACCCTTCAACTTACTCCATGAAGCTTCCTTACATGAAGAATAAAAAAAGAAGCGAATGATTAAAATCATATTGAATAAACAATTCCAATGCTATAGGACCGCTCGGATGCTCGCGAGGACCTTAGGTGTGTAAATGTATATATATTATTGTAATTATTTCCTGAGTTCCAACCCTTGCGGGTTTTTACGTATTACCCTTCCCAGTGAAATATTTTCATATTGCTCCCTATCCGCACTTCGCTAAGTCTAACCTAACTTCCATTGCGTCCACAGCCGCCGTAAGGTACGCTATACCGTATTTGCCGAGGGAACGGGGAAACTGTGGAAAACCCGTACCGGTATAGTCCGGCCCCATATACTTCTGATTCACTGGTGCAGAGACGTTTTACTCAAGTATCTACATCAAGGTCCCAGAAGTATAGTGGCCTTCCGCTGACTGGTTGATGCGCCACCCGGTGTACGGCTAAACGGTCACCGCTCCGAGTATCGGCCATGCACAACGCTGCTTAACTCGAAGTATCGCCGGTGCTGAACCGCGACCGCTTATCCCCAGTGTCGGTTTATATATTTTTACACATCCACACTATATATATAGACGCCTTCAAATTGTTTTTCACTATAATTTTACTCATTTGTCTTTTCTCTCGCATTCGATTTTTTTTTCAGTACGATTTTGATCATTTATCTCTTTTTTCCATTCACATGCTAATTAATTAATTAGCGAATAGGATTAATTCGGCACCATGCAATTATTGAAAGAGTAAGCATCCAAGAGAATTGAATGCAATTGGTCATTATATGATTTTTTTTTAATTGTAAAGATCATGTGCGGTTTTTTAAGCAAAGTATTTTTCTTTTTTTTCAACAATTGATAATGATATAGCACTTTGAAATTGTTGTTCTGTTCGGCCGGCCAAAAACACGCCGAGAGCATCCGAAGTTACCCGAGCACTCTGTGACGTCACCGCTCGAACGCCAGTACACGAACTACTCGAATGATACGAGTATTCTGTCAACGATGGCAACGACAAAATCATATAAGCCTTGTTTCGTTCCTCTTTGTATAAATACGACGAAAAGTGTCCATAATAGGTATTTTTGAATGTGCCACAAGACATAAAACGTCGAAATCCGTGCTTCGATGCAGCACGACGTGTCAACCCGAAATCATCGTCCACTTATTTTTGGTGTGAATACCACTTTGATGTCAGTTTTAACGTGTTATAACATAAACTGTATTGAATTTCTTTTTTAAATACGTCTTTTTCAAAATGCTTATGATACGTAGCGACAATAACTGACACAATTTATCAAGCCTCTCCTAACCTAAAAATGTTCAGTTATCCACGGTCGGTAAATTACTCGAATTTGCTTTCACGAATCCGCTTTCACACATCGTTGCACGAAAATTAAACCATATTTCGACTTTTTCAGAATGCTCAAGATTTTTAGATGTAAAATGACACAAAATTTTACTTTGTATACACTCGCGTGTAAGCCGTATACATAGCCTATTCGGTCACGTTCGATAGGTGACGTCACAAGCGCCAGCGCCGATAACTTGACATTTCGCGCCAACATCTACAATTTGAAATATCATGATATAAAAACAATTAATAATTATCTGTAAAATTATTTCAAAGAAAAACCCTTTTGGCATTCGGTTTTAATATCACAAAAGATCAATTCTCAAAAAGAAATCGAACATTTTTTTATTAACAACTCAATATCTGCGATCCTAGCCAGAAGTTTCCACCCTTCTACTTCAGACTAAATCAGCTCCAGAAAATGGGAATATTTATTTACGTTTTTTCGTTGAAAAAAGAATTGACAATATCGATCAAGTATGCATATATCGAATTATTATTGTCAATACCGAAGGCCCGCACTTGCGTACTGGAAATGCCGGAAATCATCGGTTTTTTTTATTACGTTGAAGTTTGCATCGTTGGAACGCAACGAAAATGATTTTTCTTTTATTGCCCAAATTTCCATTAGCAGGTTTGAGCTACGAAAACCCGCAGACATGTTTTAAAGAACTTATTTAGCGATCTGGAATCTAAATCTGCAAAATATGATTTCTGATAATAATGAAAATAAGAAATTAAAAATAATTTTCGTTGCATTCCAACGATGCAAACTTCAACCCCATGCTTTTTTGTTTTTCCTTCTTTTTGTGTAAAACGAAATTGAAAACATGTAACAATAAGCAACAAAAGAAGCTGATAATTTTTTCTCGTAGCCTACTTCGCACGCGCTATTGCTGAGATGGTGTTCTCAGGTGCCAGCTTGTCCGATAGAAGCGGGGAAGACCCGGTATATCTATCGGTACATTCGCCACGTCGTCATGATTAAGACATCCGAGGTGCAACGATCAACGAGGCGGATAATTCTGAAAGGACTGTGGCGTGTGTATCGCGTGATGGAAAGCAATTTTTTCATGATTTTTCAGTTGCGTGTCCAGAGAGAGAGAGAGAGAGAGAGAGAGAGAGAGAGAGAGAGAGAGGGAGGGAGAGAGAGAGAGAGAGAGAGAGAGAGAGAGAGAGAGAGAGAGAGAGAGAGAGAGAGAGAGAGAGAGAGAGAGAGAGAGAGAGAGAGAGAGAGCGAGAGAGACAGACAGACAGAGATTCAAAGTAGCACGATTAGAATCGTCATTCCATACGCCCATACCTCAATACGTAATCTTTATTCCATACGTCAGTCGAATGTCAATTTTGTCTTTAGAATATTAAGATACGATTGCAAATATATAACTTTATCACAGTAATCTCGTCATATTCTTCGTGTACCGTTTCACTATCCGCGAAGAAGCGATTATCGCTCAACAATCGATAACATTTTTTTCCAAACAGGGAGAAAAAAAACCGTACCCTCGTAAATTCCTATAATTACACATTCATCGCAAAAAAAAAATGTTTCGCACTCATGTCAAATCCATAAGGAAGACTATCCGCCTATCGAAGTAGGTGATTCAACAAGACGAAAAAAAAAAATTCACCAAACACGACAGGTGTGTCAAAATATTCTTGGACATGTCACAAACGGATTACCACGTACTGCAAAAACCCGCAATTCCACGGACTTATGGGAACCAGAGCTCGATTCTCACAGCCCGCGGGGTTTTCCAATAATAAGAAAATAATAATGATAATAACAAACATACGAATAACGATTCATCGATACCACCGCGATACGTATAAACTGTCTATCAAATAGAAATCGAGTGACATCCGCTTTCATACTCCATAACACGGTTATTACTACCAATATATACACGAACACGCATACACATATGAGGACCCACCACACGTATATATTGTTTCTCACATCCGATATAAATGTACTCAGTCATTAGAGAGATCAACCTACATTCACCGAGATCTCACGTGCACATGTGACTCTGGCAAAAAGAAATGGAACGAGAAGGAAAAGATGACGAAAACGAACAGATTAATCCCACATTGGTAACATCAGCTAAGATAAACCCAGAGGAAGAAGACAGAGAATCTCGATATCTCTCGTACATATTCATCGGGTTTGTACACACAATGACAATCGTATCGCGGGAGAAAAAGGAGCGAAGCACACGAGTGCGACTCGCGACAACGACGACGACATTCTCTCTCGACACGACGACGCTCGATTGTACCGCGCGCGCGCGCGCACGCGTTTGTGACGTGATATCCGAGGGGCGCGTGTGACGTTGAGCCCGAACGTAACGCAACAAATGTACGCGTAGCGTAGGTTACAAATCCACACACGTGTGCATGTAAGAAAATACAACTCTGTATCCGTATCATATATGTATGTATATTGACACGCTATTTCTTTCGATTTCTCTCTCGCTCGTTCTTCTCCTTCTCCGATTCTCGTTCTACACCCCACCGCCCCTGCCTCTGCCACTCGCCGACAACTGGCTTCACCGCGCCCCACGCCGCCGCGCTAGTCCGCACGTTAAGGATTCGGGCGGCTATTCTACACACTCGCGGTCGTGAGCCAACGAGAGACGTTTCGAGTCGCGCCGATGCGCGAGAACTTTTTTCTCTCTTGCTCTTTTTCTCACGTGCTCGTGCGGTCCTTTGCTATTCCGATATGTTTGTATGGATGTATGAATACCAGGCTGACGCGTTTGGTGGCGGTGAGCGCATGAAGAATCCTATACGAGATACACGCACGCATACACGAACGGTTTACTACGAGCTTCCATTCAAGCAACGAGCGCGCGCGACACGCCGTCAACGCGCCCACGACACGCGCCCGCGCGATCGTTACATATGTGTGTGTGTGTGTGTGTGTGTGTGTGTGTGTGTGTGTGTGTGTGTGTGTGTGTGTGTGTGTATGTATGTATGTGGAATACGGATCGTCACTGAATGCGCCGCGTGCTCACGTACGCTATACGTGATACGCGTATGCCGCGACACTCGTGGTCGTTGCGGAGTGAGCGAAACCACGCTGTTACAAATGCTTCTTTATTTTTGTTTTCTTGTATTTTTTTTTTTTTTTTAGTTTCTTTTCATCTCCGCACGGCACTCACGTAGGGATACGTATTAGCCGGCAGAATTGTACTGCATCTCTGTTCTTATACCCTCTCAGGGCGTTACATCTATGTGGCTCATCGAAAAATGATACTTTTTTGGAATTTTTTCTTTGAGAATACTAAAAAAGCAATGAAAATGAGGTTTGGAGGATTTGTTTTACATATGATGTTTGAAAAAAAAATATTTTTTTAAATGAAAAAATAAAAAATGGCGTTTCATTCGTAGCTATACTTAAGAGCACTTTTTTTAGGCTCTCGGTACATCAGCACCTCTAGGTCCTGATGTACCGAGAGCCTAAAAAAGAGCCAAAAAAAAGAGAAATATTTTTTTTTGTTATTTACATTGATTTTGTTGGGAAAGTACACACGATTGATGGAAAAAAATATGGTTTTTTTTTAAACATGGCATAATTTTGAATACATTTTGGTTTTTCGTCAAAAACAATCGGCCGCGATTTATTTATACAAACGAAAATTGTCGATGAATGGAGAAAATCGTGTGTAGTTCTTTAGAGAATCTAGCTAAAAGTGCGGCGGTTCAAATTTTAAGTTTAAACTACAGTTCAAACTACAAGTTTCCATACTACAACTTGTAGTAGACTACTATTCGAACTACAAGTTCAAATATACAGTTCAAATTTCAAGTTAATCAAATTGAAAACTGGTCGAATTATGCGTTCTTCCAATTTCAAAAACCTGATTTTGAAAACAAACGCATTTGAAGTTTCAAAACTGATTCAGGAGCTATCGTCCACACGACGGAATTGAAGCTCTCATTTTAATACTGCATGTACCCGTCCAACCATTTTTAAAACATGAAAATACAAAAGAAATGCTCGTTTAATACTTATGTATGAGATATTTAATGCACGAACACTCATGAATTTTGATAGTTTAACTCTGCTTGTATGTAGTCGGATCTTGAACCCTTTCGCACCGGGGCTTTAAGGCCTTAGGCCACTCTAGAGGCCAGAAAAAGGTATATTTTGTGATTTTTTTTCAGCGAAACCATCAAATAAATCGGAATTACAAAATAGGGGTTTTATTATACACTTTGACTATAGAAATATAATTGACTATAGAAAATTATTTTTTCACAGCGATACATGTAAAAATGACGACTGTGCAGCATTTTTCCGATGACGCCTTTATTTCTGGAACGTCAACGGCCGGACCAACAGCTCCCATAATTTTCGAGTTATGATGAGGCACTAAAGTTTTTTCGATTATTTATAAGAATAGCTATAGAAGTGCGTAGGATTTTTTTGATATATTGTTTTTTGTCAAAATGGCGCATTTCTAAAACAAAATGTATAAAATGTCATGAGAAAATGGTCGAAAAATTGTTTATGAAAAAGGAACTATGCAATATAATTTTAAAAATTCTACGTAGCGTCTCGGAAAATGTAATTCTAAATATACAGTTAAAATTTCAAGTGAATCGGTTGAAATTTGTTTGAGTTATGAGTCCAGCCGACTTGAAAAATGTAGATATGAGATAAACACGTTTAAAGTTAGTAGAAAGTCACGACGTGAATCAAGAGGGGTTGCGCTAGAATTCGAAAATCGAGTACTTAGAGATTTTTCACACCCATAATCTTTTGGAATATAATTTTATGGGTACTAAGGTACATTTTTAACAAAAAAAAAATCGATTTTTAGAAAATCCTAGAGTGGCCTAAGGCCTTAAAAAAAATTATACACAAAATGTTATTAGTAATGTTGGAGGATTGCGATATTCCCGGAAGCGAGGATCAGAATTGAAGTACAGAAGTCAAATTCGTTTTTCTAATTCTGTGTCCGAATCCATTTTCGAACTTTATACGAGTATTACAAAGAATTTCGGGCAACAAAATTATTCTTTCTCGCCAACTATAGACGCTGTTTGACGTATAACGTTAGGATTTTTTTTTACTTCACAAGGCGACTGCCCGAATACGTGATTTTAGGGCAAACGCATACACGCGTTTCCCGAAGCGTAAGGGGATAAAGGAACATCCGAAATTTTAAACTCAAATTTCTCATCATTATATTCCAATTTTCATTAACAACGTTTTTAAACTTTTGACTTTGACGACTTCTGGGCCATATAGCAAACACTTCGAAAAAATAATCCCGAATATTTTCCGTTTAGATATTCCCTAAATACTTCCTAAAAGACTCACTGTACACCCTGTCTCGAAAAATATAGTGTACACACGGATGATGTTGAAATTTCCATAATCGAAATGCAACGAAAATGATTTTTTTTTAGATTGGTCAAATTTAGTTTGGCCGATTTAGCCTGGCAAAATCACTCAAAGGTTTTTACTTATTTTTATTAGAGTTTTGCGACGTTAACTTGCAAAAAAAAAGGCTTCGGATGATGATAAAAATAAAGAAACTAAAAATGAACAAAATAATTGTTGCATTCCAACGATGCAAAATTCAACGTCATACACACGGAGAGTATACAGGTGTATATATACGTACACAGACGCAGTGAAACCACGATTAACCGGGCAGGTTGGGACCGAAGAGTCCACGGATAATCGGAATTTATGTTTTTTTTTTTGGTACAATATTATGAAGAAACAATGTATGTACGAGCTTTGATAAAGACTGTTACGACCTTGGTATACATTTATGTAGTTAACACTCGCTTCTTTAGTTTCTTTTCTGGAAAAAAATAAGTCTACTTTAGTCTGCTTCTGACTTCTACTTTATTTTGTTGCCATTACTTGTCTCATTCGCCTGAGATTCAAGATATTGATAGTAGTGAAATCCGCCTGTCGTTCGAAATAATTCGGAACGATTTGAATCGCCTCTTCAACTTGTCTGTGTGTGGCTGGTTTAATCGATAGCAAACTCTCATCGCTGTCAGATTCATTTTCTACCTCTGACACCATAGGCAATGTGTTAGATTGTTTTCGAACGTCCCGTATCAGCTCATCGTCCGTAAGAACTTCATGTTCCGAATCACTATTATCGCATTGCAACCATGGCTCGATTTCCGATTCGTCTATGCCTACCAATCCGTCAACTTTTTGTAGTACTGCAAAGTCATAAGACGATAGAATATTCACAGATGTCTCCAAAGCATCGTTCTGAATCGATATGTCGTCTTCTGCCGGTATATTATTCTTCGAAACGATCGTGCAATACTTTCATTTTTTGACTCCACCACATGCACGAGCGACTGCGTAAATTGTCTTCTTGATATTCAACGATTTTCTGAATGTCAACACATCACTGTCTCCGATGAAATTGGTCATGAGAACTGTTCTATAAAGTTGACGATTTGAGTGTGTATTAGGTAGCGCGCGAAAATATAAGTGGCGGGAGCCTGGCACGGTTAATCCGCACACGGATCATCGAGGTTTTAGTGTGTGGGTGTATATATATATACATATATATAACAAGCAACATTTGCATATTGTTTGTTTCTGTTTTTTTATATACACAATTAGAGATTATCAATATCTATACATTAAAATGGAAACATATACATAAAATATATACACGCATTAACGATAATTACTATATATGCGTGTGCGTGTGGGTGCCTGTGTACATATATATGTATGTGTATCCAGGTGTCAATAGTATCGTGCCATATGTGCATGGAGAACCGTGGCCCGAGGGTGCTCGTATACGTACAGGTATACTCCTGATCCACAACCTGACCTACGCATACGGCGAATCACGAGATCCGAGTCTCACTCTCGCCATGCGGCTCCCGTGTTTACACTCTATTACCATTCCACTATACACGTTATACGCATATATCTACCATCGCCACACGCTACCTTCGCCCGAGAACCCCGCTTGAATTTGGGTGTTTCCAAGGCTATCGAACGAGCGAACGATAATCGAGAGTGAACAAACTCCTTCATTCTTTGCCTTCATTGAAACGAAGAAAATAAAAACAGAACCACAATGGCACGTCATGCACAAGTGACGACTTCCGGATCGTTCGGTTTTTTTTTTCTTCGATCGCCGCACTGCTTTACCTCGTCGCATCGGAGGCGAGTGCGTAGTGCGTGTTGAAAAATTGGCTGTCTACAGTGGGAAACGAGACGTTCGATTATTTCGGAGGATAAATGATTATGGGCTGATGCACAAGAGAAGGGACGCGGAGTATCCTGGTCGGTTTGTTGTATTAAAAAAAAAAAGAGACGTGCAAAATGTCCCCTAGCCCATTTTATCTCACACACATATGTATATTTATATATGTACGTTCGAGCGCATAAATCTCCGTACCGTAAAAAGAGGGCTCCAAGAATCCTTGTGTAAATTGGTACCGTCACACAATCAAGTCACAAACACTCGCGGCCGTAAGGCTGACGGCGTAGGATGCCAGATGGAGGGGGGAGGTGGTGGAGATCGTGGAGAACGACGTTCTCGAAGCAACGCGAGTAAATCGTCTCTACTTCGGATGATCCGGTGGAGTTGCGCTCGTAACCGGCACAAACCGGAAATACGACACGTGCGTAACAACGCGAACGCGCACCACGAAGTTCCGAAGTAAACGTCACTATTTTTAAGAAAAAATACAATAAAAAAACGTCACTATTGTAAGTCGAGCGGTCGAGCAGCCCGAGTTAACCGATTCAATTAGCGAGTACCGATTTATAATCGACAAGATGATTGATCTTCATCATCATCGATCCATAAAACTGTATATTCCTCCGTACAGTTATACGTCTACGGTGAGTGGCAAAGGGGGACAGGGGGATGCGCGTCTAAGTTGACGAGAAAGGAGAGTCCCGCGATTTCCCGGCGTAGTGTAGCGCACATAAAAGTTGATCGGACAATTGGGTGTACTCTTGTGATACAGAGGGCAACGAGATTCTGAGATATGGCGGGGGAGGACAATAATACGAGGAGCGGTGGGGAGGGGGAGGGGAAGCGTCTACCAGAAACGCACTCTGGTGGGTGAACATAGACACATTGGAACACAGAGGGAGCGCAATAGCGAGTGAGAAAAAGGGGGGAGAGGGAGAGCGCGAATGAGAAAAAGAGAAGTTAACCCGCGCTCTTGTCCACCGTTCGTGCAACTGCTGCTTTAAGCCCGCGACGTAGTCGGTTGTATTCGTCGTCGTTGGCTCGATTCTCTCGTCGCTTGTGTATCGGCCGCGACCGACGCGCCGCTTTCTCTCTCTCTCTCTCTCTCTCTCTCTCTCTCTCTCGCCTCGGAAATTCTGTTATAGATTAAAATTTTTTACCGGGAAGATATTGATTGTTGCTTTTTATTAATGTAACATTAAAGTGGGAGCCCTCCGCTCGTTGCACGCCGCCTTCGCCCCCGTCTGGCGGCTCGGCCGCGACTCTGTCGCGCGAGCGAGACGGAAACGCGGTGTGGTATGTTAGCAGAGGGGGAGGAAGGGGGGGGCAGAGGCCCGTGAGCTGGCGGGGCAACGTAGAGAAGACGCGGACGAAAGAGGTAACCACGGACGGGGGGGGGGGGGGGGGGGCTCTGCTGCTGCGCCTCCGAACACATCGGTGTGCTTTCGGCGGCTCTACCGCTTCGGTGCTTGCCGTTGGACGGCGAAGGGGCAAAGGGGGCGGGAGGGGATATGGCTAGGAAGAACGAGTCGGAGTTGCCAGGCTTGGTGTCTGAGTCGTCTAGCGGCGCGACGGTAGACGCTCCCCTGGTGGGGGAAAAAAGCCTCGTGTGGCAGGGAGCAGGGAGGAGGGGGAAGAGCGAGCGAGTGAGCGAGCGAGAGAGTACGCCCGGAAGAAACGCGGCTTGATTCTGAGTGTATGCGTGTGTATCGTGCGCGTGGTTTGAGGAGGAAGGAAGAACGGCTGGAGGGGCCGTAGGCTGAGTTGTACGGGAGAGGGGGCAATTTCATATCTTTCTCACCCTCTTGCACCATCTCTCTCTCTCGCTCTTTCTCTCTCGGTCTCTTCTGGTTGCGCGCACAGACACACCGCGACTTTTTTTCACCACTGCCGGCTAATCCACTGAGGGAGGAAGGAATTCTGAAAAGGAGAACGCGAGAGGAGGCGAGAGAATCGTACGGCCTCCCTTCGTTGTTTCGCACACACACACACACACACACACACACACACAGCAAAACTCGCTAACGAACGGCGCGTGTATGTGCGCCCGAAGAGACAGATAGATCAAGACTTTCGGATGATGAAGAGACTAAAAGAGAGAGAGAGAGAGCGAGAGCGAGGAAAAAGAGGGGAGGGGGATGGGGGCGGCAGCGGAGGTAGAGGAGAGAGGGACGGGGGCGCACTCGAGAACGTCGTAAAGGGGGTCGAGAGGGATCGCATCGTGACGAGAAAGAAGAGAGAGAGCGACAGAGAGAGAGAGAGAGAGAGAGAGAGAGAGAAAGAGAGAGCACAAAAACGGAGAAGCACTCCCTGGTGGCGCGAGAGGAGAAATTATCGAGAGAAGGAGAAGGTTACGAGGTAGAGAGGGCTACGGTGATAAAAAAGAAAACGTGTAAGCGAGAGAGCGACGGACACATGTGTACGTATATAGAAGAGAGCAAGAGCGGAAATGGTGCCGTAAATACGAACATTTTTCGTTATAGCGTCTCGCAAGCCCTGTTTTGACAATCATCCCTACCTTTCCCCGCTCTCTCAAACCCTTCCCTTCCACGTCGCTACTCGTATACAACTAATACTGCCTTGTACATCGCTTCGGCACAACCATGAGGAGTAGCCCGATATAAAGCGTCGCCTACCAAGTTTTCATAAAGGGGTGTGTAACCGAATAGAGAAAGAGAGAGAGAGAGAAAGAGGTGAAGAGGGGGAGGGGATAGAAGTTGGGCGAAGCCCACTGCCGTTTCCACTAAACTTCTCTGTCCGTTGCAACCCTCAACTGCACCCTCGCCGGGCTACACACGCTCTATCAGTCTTCGTCTACTTTTTCTTGGCCGTTCTTTCGAGTTTCTTGCGCCTCCGCGTTCCCGGAAAGTCCGTCGCTGTTCCCCGCCTCGACAAAGAATTCCACTGTTTTTCTTGACTACCGAGAGACGGGAGCGGCCCTTCGAGACTGCCTCCTCCCCTCCCCCCCCCCTTCACCCTCCCACACTCGCCCCGCTTCTCCACTACTATCCTCGCTCACGAACACTTTTTTGAAAACTCATACCCCACCGAAATACGGGTATCATGGAGATACTCTCGCTCTGGCTGGCCGCCGCAGAGAATCCTTTATTTTTATGTCTCGAGTACCTATACGCCTTAAGATAGTAGTCTCGCCACAGTCACGTTGAAAAGTTTATTCTCCGATCAATCGATGAAAGCTTCAAAATATTGCGAAATAGCCTTATAATGTACCTGTACATCTTATCGGGATGTAAAAACTTGTAAAATAATTATGAAAACGCCTAATATAATGTATAGAGTTCCAAAAATAACAACGTTCCCTTCATCACCCAACCCTCATTTTTGTAACAGACTATCCATTCCGGCTACTAATACGTAGATACTCTGGATATACGGATATGCACACACTACTGTAGTCTAGCGAGCGGGGAAAACGTGGCAACGTCGCAAGCCCAACGAATTTTTGTCGTGATATTTGGCGCTAGCATCGCTAGACATTTCTTAATTTTAATCGCTATATCTCTGAAACTAGACGGTCAAAATTCATGATTTTTTTTTTTACCCACTTCGTCATATGTTCCTCTGCAATTGAGAATTTTTTTTCTTTTAATCTGTAGAAACGTTTCGAAGTTAATTGAGGGAAATGTGAAATTTTCCACTGCTCCCCATAAGAACACGTGTAAAACCGTGCAATCTTTGATTGCCAATATCTCGAATACACGACGGTAAATCCTTTTGAAATTTAGCAGGTAATCACTCAATAGTGTTCTGAATTGGTCCTCAAAATGAAAATAAAATCTATAGAAAAACGCCTTGGCGAAACTACTACCTTAAGGATTGGAACTTGAATATTTGGCGAATTGGCTTTTGTGAATATTTAGTCGACCAATAGTCTTGTGCCGATGATTCTTCAATTTTTATTTCCGTTCTCGTTGAAATGTCGAATCTGTACGATCGGTAGGAAATGTCGAATTTGATAGAAATTGTCGTTTCGGCTGAACAATTTTTTTCACCACTTGTGTTATTTTTCAATGTGAAATGGTTTTGTTATTTTTATATATGTATATATATATATATATATATATAGACAGTGGATCAAAAGTTTCCGTACAGCAAGATTCAACGACTTGAATACTAAACGATTTTAAGAAACGTCTTAGCCGCGATATACATTCGCATTATTTTCATTCACCGGTGCCTGGTAACATTTTTCTACATAGAGAAAGCACGAAATTACTGATGTAGTCATTGGCGTGTATACAAGAAACGTACAGGCGAAAGATATCATTGCCAAAAAAGATTCCGTACACTGAGCGACAAAGAAAAATAGTTCTTCTGTTGTTCATTGGCGTATTGTATAGCTAAATCCAAACAATGCTCTTACTTTTTTGTGAACGAAATCATTTTCCTTTCTCATCATTTCAAAGACCAGTCAGTGCTTTATACGCAAGAATGGACATTCCGATCGCGATTCGTGAGTTGGTCGTAAAATTAAGAAAAAAGGGTCGGTATTTTCGAAAAAATAGCAAGCAATGTAAAGTTGTCGCATTTCTACGGTCCGGTACATTGTTAACCGGTATGAAGAAACAAAGAGATGCGTCAATCGAAAACGCAGCGTCGGCCCACCGAAGTTAAAACCGCATCATAAACGTGCAAATTTAAGACAAATTAGAACAGATCCGAGAAAAAGTGCTCCAAATTTATCGACAATGATTGAGACCGATTACAGTTTACGTGTAATACTCGAGGCAGTCCGGAACGTTATTAGAAAAGCCGGGTATAATGACCGCGTAGAGCGAAAAAAACCGTTCATCAATAATGTAAATAAAAAAACGCATGGATTTCGCAAGAGAACATGTTGTTAAGCCAATTAGTTTCTGGAATTCCGTCATATTCAGTGATGAGAGTAAATTAAACATTTTCGGGTCAGGTGGTCGTGTTATGGTGTGGAGAAACCCGAATACGTAGATGCATACCAAAAAATGTGTGTCCAACAGTGAAGCATGGCGCTGGCGGTGTTCTTGTGTAGGGCTGTATGAGCGCAAACGGAAGAAAATTAACATTCATTCACTGCAATATGGATCAAAACGTTTATATGAACATTTTGAAAGATAATTTACAAGAAAGTGCACAAAAATTTAATCTGGGTGAGGCATTTATTTTTCAACAAGACAACGGCCCGACAACAGCACAGGGCGAAGAAAGTAGAGTGGTTATCGCGCAATATGAGTAACCAACACGGTACACCTCCGCAATCGTCTGATTTGAATCCAATTGACCATTTATGGGATGAATTAGGCAGGCGAATAAAGAAGAAATATGCGGTCAGAAATACAGATAAATTGAAAAACGAGCTTCAAAAAGAGTGGAACAAAATTGGGCCATCGACGACATCGAAACTGGTCGCAAGTATGCAAAAAGTTTTAATAAGGGTGGACCCACCGATCACTGGTTATGGCAAGAACAGGAAACTACTATAGATAAAACTAAAGTTGTTGTACACGTATGGAAACGTCTTTGGTATATTTGGCTAGTTATTGATCTGTTTATTTCTTTACTGGTGAAGTCAGTGTTTTTCGATTTGTTTCTATGTTACGTTTATTGCTAATTTAATTATTTATAAGATAATAAAATTAACATCAATATATTAACAAAAAATTGTAGATGAATCTATATATATATATAAAAGGCAAAGTCACATAAAAGGCAAAGTCCTGACTCACTGACTGACCTCATCATCGCCCAGCTTAAACCACTAGAGGTAGAAACGTAAAATTTGGAGAGGATGTTGATTTTATATCGAATGCATCGTTTAAGAAGGAATTTCTCGAAATTCAACCCCTAAGGGGGTGAAGGGGGGGGGGGGGGGGTCTATGGGAAATTATATTCCTTGCGTGTATCAACGTGAAACTTGGAACATAAGTTCCTTAGAAGGTGTAGAAGTGCACTAAGAAAGAATTTTTCGAATATCCACTCTTAAGGGAGTGAAATGTGGTGTAAAAGTTTGTATGGAAAATTATATTCCTTGCGTGTGTACCAACTAGAAACTTGGAACATAAGTTCCTTAGAAGGTGTAGAAGTGCACTGAGAAAGGATTTTTCGAAAATCCACTCTTAAGGGAGTGAAATGGGGTGTAAAAGTTTGTATGGAAAATTATATTCCCTGCGTGTATCAACATGAAACTTGAAATATATGTTCCTTAGACGGTGTAGAGGTGCATTAAAAAAGGACATTTCGACAATCAACTCTTGAGGGGGTGAAATGGGGTGTAAAAGTTTATATGGAAAACTTTCCTTACGCCTATCAACTTGAAACGCGGTATAAATGTTCTTCAAAACCAATAATAAAACGCATATTTTAGGATATTTAAAAACCCCTAATGCGGGGTTCTACTTCTAATGAAGTTTCTATGGGCCAAATTCTACGCAGGCAAAGCCGCGGGCTGAAGCTAGTCTATAATAAATTAGTTTGTACGGTGTATAAGGAAACTTTTTCACCCACTGTATGTGTATTTGTGAATGTTATTTACGATGAATGCATATGTTGAAGGATAGTGCGGATGAAAAGCAATTTAATTTCCTTAGTTCCACCGTATATGTGGCATCTTAATCGCACATATGACATAACAGACAAAAGTAATTCCCATAATTATTTGTTGTATCACATAAACTATATAAATTAATTATTGCCATTGTGATAATTAGAGAGTTTTATTAAATATCATGCTATATTTGTACATTGTACATGCTACGTACAAATAAACATTGTTAAATAACATGTTTATTTATTATATTTTTTCAAATATAACCTATATATTAGGTGTACGAGGGTCGTTTGATAAGACCGTGCAAAAATGTAAACTACTTAATTTTTTGGGATAAACCTTTTTTATTTTTCAACATAATCTCCTTTTAGGCTTATACACTTCATCCAACGCTGCTCTAGTTTGTTGATCCCTACGTATAATAGGATTTGTCTAAGTCTGCAAAATAGCCATTCATTTCTGCAATCACCTCCTCGTTTGAATAAAATCTTTTTCCCGCCAGCCATGTCTTCATATTAGGGAATAAATAATAGTCCGAGGGAGCCAAATCTGGAGAATAGGGGGGATGTGAAACGAGTTGGAACCCTATTTCCATTAATTTTGCGGCCACAACTGCTGAGGCGTGAGCTGGTGCGTTGTCGTGATGGAAAAGGACTTTTTTGTGAGCCAATCGTGGACGTTTTTCTTGCAGCTCGGTTTTCAAACGGTCCGATAACCATGAATAATATGCGCCTGTAATAGTTTTACCCTTTTCCAGATAGTCGATGAGGATTATTCCTTGCGAATCCCAAAAAACAGTTGCCATAACCTTCCCGGCCGAAGGAACGGTCTTCGCCTTTTTCGGTGCTGATTCCCCCTTGCCAACCCATTGTTTAGATTGTTCTTTGGTCTCAGGAGTGTAGTGATGTATCCATGTTTCATCCACAGTGACGAAACGACGCTTAAAGTCCTGCGGATTCCTTTGGAACAGCTGCAAACCGTCCTTGCAACACTTGACACGATTTCGTTTTTGGTCAATCGTGAGCAATCGCGGCACCCATCTTGCGGATAGCTTTTTCATGTCCAAATGTTGGTGCAAAATATTATGTACCCGTTCATTCGAGATACCCACAGCACTAGCAATCTCGCGCACCTTCACTCTCCTGTCATCCATCACCATATCATGGATTTTATCAATGATTTCTGGAGTAGTGACCTCGACAGGGCGTCCAAAACGTTCAGCGTCGCTTGTGCCCATATGGCCACTCCGAAAATTTTGAAACTACTTATAAACTGTTCTAATCGAAGGTGCACAGTCACCATAATGTTTATCAAGCTTCTCTTTAGTCTCCTGAGGCGTTTTGCCTTTCATAAAGTAATGTTTAATCAACACACGAAATTCTTTTTCGCCCATTTTTTCAAAATCACTCGACTTCCTCGGTTCAAACGAATGCCAAACGCATAGAAATACACCGATCTAGCTGAAACTTGGTATGTTTTCTTCCCAGAGATGCTACTAACTGAAAATAACCTCGATACACACTAGTAGTTCCATCTCTCTGACTTCGCACGGACTTTTCAAACGACCCTCGTACAACTTTGCTTTCGCCGTTTTTCGATAGATGGCTGCAGTGGTAAGTGCTGGCCGAAATAGACAGATAAAAAATGTCACACAGTAAGCTTGGACATCTGTCAACATAACGACAGCACCACATTAGTGAATTTATGTTTGCATCATAAATTTATTCTCGATCGAAGATGTCAGTTGTTGAGCCAAATTCTCGTCATTTGCGGGAAGTTTTGATTTTCTGCTTCCATTTGAAGAAAACTGCGGCTGAGGCGCATCGAATGCTCTCAAGTACTTTCGGTGAGTCTGCTCTTACAATTAGTGAAAGAACATGTCGTGAATGGTTTCAACGCTTCAAGAGCGGTAATTTGACGTCGAGGACCGGCATAGCGGTGGAAGAGTTTTTCGAGATGGAATCGTTTTTTCGAGATGGTATCCGACAATTGCCAAAAAGATGGGAGAGTGTAGTAGCTAATGACGGACAGTACTTTGAATCATGAATAGGTCATCACTTTTTAAGAATGAAGCCTCAAATTTTGGAAAAAAACGGCGGAAGCAAAGTTGTACACCTAATATATATAATTTATCTTCCTCTCTATATGTCCGTTTTGCTCTACCACCCCCCCCCCCCCCCCCCCCCGCACCATTTCACGTATAAAACAATTCGTTGTAGATACGAGTTTTTTTTGGGCCCTAAGCTCGCGCAGACCCATTGATAAGTAATATTAGCTTAATAATACCCATTGCAAACTCTGGCCATCAATAGAGAGTCATATAAATATATGTATGTCAATAAAATAATTATTCTACACGTACTTTTTAATATACATGGGCAATGCAAAGGAACGAGGTAGTAAGAAAACCAATTTATCTTCACGACGCGACGTCTTCACCGAAGTTACTTCGATGTACCCATAGTGTTTGCTTGAGCATCGCGGAGTTCCTTGTCTCGCTCGCTGATATACAGAGAACGCTTCATTCGTTCGCGTCAACTGCTCACCCCTTGAATTTCTATACGTATACCCTGGAAACCATATACCGGGTGAGGCACATAAAGTGTTACAGAGCAATAGCACTCAAACTATTGATCATATCCAAAAATGTTTCAGACAAAAGTTTGAGTGTTCGGTGGAGGCGCTGAAGCTACGTCAAGGTCAACTCCACTTTTTTTAATGGAACCATGTATTTTTTTTTCGATGACATTATTACCGATTTTAAGACGAATTCAGCGACCTACAACACAAGGTCATTCTAGTCACGCAAAGTATGAAAATAGTCGAAAAATCGAAAAATATCGGATTAATCACTTTCAAAGGATCCACTAACCTTGGTTTGGGTCTACCTACAGAAGATGCTCGAAGTGATGACCCTCGACTTGTAAGCACTTGTTAATTCGCTGATGAAAAAACCGTCTAACTTCAGCCAACATTTGTGGTGTAATTTCGGTACATGCTCGGCGTATTCTTTCTTTCATGTCGTCAGGCGTGGTAGGTGCTACCGCCATTACGCGTTCTTTGACAAAACCCCATAAAAAGTTCATTTTCGCGATCCGATGTACTCACATTAGAAGGTAATGCGTGACTAACTGATATGTCAACAGAAAATGCGTACTTGCTGCCGATAAGAAACATTGGTATCGTAACAAATGAAAACAGCGATCAAACAAGTGTTTACAAGTCGTGGGTCATCACTTCGAGCATCTTCTGTAGGTAGACCCAAACCAAGGTTAGTGGATCCTTTGAAAGTGATTATTCCGATATTTTTCGACTATTTTCATACTTTGCGTGACTAGAATGACCTTGTGTTGTTTGGGTTTGTTTGGGTTTGTAGGTCGCTGAATTCGTCTTAAAATCGGTAATAATGTAATCGAAAAAAGAAATACATGGTTCCATTTTAAAAAGTGGAGTTGACCTTGACGTAGCTTCAGCGCCTCCACCGATAAAAAAAAATAGGGTCGTCCAGTATGACGGCCTTCTCGAACACTGAAACTTTTGTCTGAAACATTTTTGGATATGATCAATAGTTTGAGTGCTATTGCTCTGTAACACTTTATGTGCCTCACCCTGTATACACACGCACACCTACCCTTCCTCCTTCGATTCGGCTTCTTTGGGCCTTTTCCTTGCTCCTCTCGAACCTCATACCATTTCAATTTTTTTTTATTCCTTCCCTTTTTTCTTCTTTTTTGCAACTTTTCTTCTATCACAAGAAACGTCAAGGAGTGTATATAGACATGAAAGGGATGCACGCCCCAAAGCACGGGCACCCGACCACACAATCGATCGCGGTAGAGAGCCTCTTCTCCGCTTCGACCCCCGTTTGTGCCGCTTCTTCGTTCATTTTTCTTTACCTTCTCTTTGTACATACTTTCATATATATATATATATATATATATATATACGCATGTATGTGTGTGTATACATATATTAGGTGTATGATTTAATTTTTACAGATGTTTTCTTCGAGCTTAAAATTATATTTAAAATAGAAATATTTTCGCGATCTTTTGTGGTTTTGAAAGGATCGGACGCAAGCTTTCAGAACACCGAACGACAAGTCTACGTGAGTTACATAACCTCTCATAATAGCAGAGTTTGCGATGTCAACTGATAAACAGCAGATTCGGCACTGCATTTTATACGAATTCCAACAAGGAAAAAAGGCTTCTAAAGCACGAAAATCAATTTGTAGTGTTCTTCGTGCCGACGTTGTGTCTTATGAAACGTGTAATTATTGGTACAAACGTTTTAGAAGTGGTGATTTCGATCTTAGTGACCAAGAAGGCTCTCCTGTGTATTTGGTGGGACATGAAGGGTGTGCTTTATTACGAACTCCTGGAAACTGGTCAGACGGTGACTGCCTGAACACTGCAGCCGACAATTGAGCAAACTGAGCGAAAAACTTGATCAGAAAAGGCTATTTACTGGGCAAGGAAGCAAGCAAGTCATACTGCTGCATGACAACGCTCGACCTCACGTTGCTCGCGCGACTCAGAAGACCCTCTCGAACTTGGGATGGGAAGTTTTCCCGTACGCGGCATATTCACCAGACTTGGCTCCATCCGACTACCATTTGTTCCGCTCAATGCAAGCACGCCTTAGTGGATAAACAGTTCAAAACGCTGGACGATGTGCGTAAATTCGTCGATGACTTTATCGTCTCGAAGCCTGCAAGTTTGTTTCGCGACGGCATTCGTATGTTGCCTGAGAGATGGCGCAGGGTCATAGAAAACGATGGACAATATTTCCAAGATTAAGTTCGTTGTTCTCAATTTTTTTATATTAAATAAATTTGCTGAAAAATCTGTAAAAAATTAAGTCATACACCTAATATTTGCCCAAGCTCGTACGCTTCCTACCATATACCTATGCATATATGTTTAAACTAGCATATTGAAGATCCTCATCGTTTCGCCATGTACGTCGTACAGACAGGTCGTCGAAATGAACAATCCTCTTTTAAAAACCTCACTGCAATAATTCGACAATTCTGCTTTTGTTAAATTTTAGTGATCTGTTAATTCGTGGTTTATCAAGACTATTTTTTGATACCATCAGTAGGGAACTTTGATTTTTGTTACTCATTCACGAAGGATGTTCGTGACTTGAAAGTCCCAGACGTGCATGCATATACATATATATATATATTGTTCTGCTACTCCATTTGACCGACACATCCATACAGAGCGAAACAGTTATAATTACAAAAATTCGTAACAATTACAATAATGATAAAATGGTAGGGGACTCGTGCGTTCAAATCTGTGCGAGAATACACTTTTTTACATACACAATGTTTAGCCCCGAGCAATTGAAGTAAGTCTTGGTGAGGAATATAATTGAACATAATAGCGCGGTATTATATTTAATGGTCGCGCCTCGACGACTGACGTACTTTCCGAGCTTTTAAAACTTTTCTCCTTCAAGTAACCATTTTTTTTCCGTTCACTGCCGTTCGCACTGCAACTACGATGCGCAACTACCCCGCAACTCTGTCAACCTACCGTAACCGACGTTCTCGAAAGCTCGCGCGCGATCAATTTTTCCCCCCGCTGCTTACGGCGATTATTATTATTCGTCCACCTTTTGCGTCGCGTCAGAGAAATTCTTCATTTTCCGAAGGGGACGAATCACCACGGGGAAAAAAGCATTAGAATTATCAAAAGTTCGAAACAAGGATGGGACATGTTTTTTTTTTCTCCTTTAGTCCAACGAGCTATCTGACAATCGTGGAAAACCAGAAACTGCTAACCACAAAGGGATCTTTGGAATATTGGCGAAGCTCACTCGACGTTGAAATATCTCGAGTTAAAAAAAAAGAGCACTCGAGCATTTCAAATCAGTGTAATGTACACGAGATAAATTTCATCGAAATTATTTGCGGGGGAAAAAAAATGTATCGGTTATGCTGCAAACCCGCGTAACACACGATATCCCGTTGATACAACAATGAATCATTTTGTTATTGATACTCGCGTATTTGACTGGTTCGAATAACGATATGGGGGGGGGGGGGAAGGGGTACGCGAGAGGCAGGAGTTTATCTGGCAGTTGTTCGGTCACGACGATCATAACGCGGTCACCCGCTCACAGATTAATACCCACTTTTGGCTCGTGAATATAAAACGACAGAGGGACGAAAAGAGAACGCGATGCAACATGAAAAAAAAAAATCTACTTCACACAATAGTCTTGCTCTCTCTCTCTCTCTCTCTCTTCCTCCCCCCCTCTCTCTCTCTCTCTTTCTCTCTCTCTCTCGTTGCCTCGACCATCGAAACTGGTACAGCACTGAAAAACAATTCACGAAAAGTTGATATTGAAGTGTGCATCGTTGGAATGCAACGATTTTTTTTCTAATAGGACTTTTTTTTCGACCGATCTGTTGACAGACTTTTTCGACTACGATAAACTTTTTTTAAGATCCTCATTAGATATCTACAACTTTACTCTATGGGCAACTATTTTGGATAACTATAAAAATTGAGAAAAAGCGAATAAAAAAGAATTTTCATTGCATTCCAACGGTGCAAACTTCCGACCCATTGAAAAAGTGACATCGAATCACAAACAGGGAATGATGGCGATAGATCGAGTACTGATCAACAAAAAGATAAGCTAAAATCCATTAAGTGTCCAAACGTAAGGTTTTGAGGGTTGGGTCCTCTCAGCAGTCGTCTCGCAATCATAGAAAAAAAATAGACATATCATTCGTGATAAAGTTGAATTGTTTCAATTCATTTATGGGGTTAAAGTTTGCATCGGTGGAATGCAACGAAAATGCTTTTAAATTTCTTATTTTCATTATTATCAGAAATCATATTTCACAGATTTAGATTCTTGATGGCTAAATAAGTTCTTTAAAACATGTTTGGGTGATTTTCGTAGCTCAAACCTGCCAATGGAAATTTGGGAAATCAAAGAAGAATCATTTTCGTTGCGTTCCAACGATTCAAACTTCAACGTCATATTAAGTTTCTATTTATATAAAAATATCGTAGAAGAAAGCTATACACATAGAAAATTCATTGAAACTGTTGAATTTTATCACGAATGGTATTATTATTTATTTGTCAAATAAGATAATTATTATAAAATAGGGAAATAAAAAAATAAAATTTTTTTTTTAAATAA
The DNA here is from genome assembly GCA_963932345.1 of Ophion ventricosus. Taxonomy (NCBI): domain Eukaryota; kingdom Metazoa; phylum Arthropoda; class Insecta; order Hymenoptera; family Ichneumonidae; genus Ophion; species Ophion ventricosus. The sequence goes on from OZ010712.1 coordinate 25,617,895, forward strand.
TTAACTACTTTTTTGGCCTCAGATGGTCACGTTAGGCCTATGAATAGGTTCCAAATATCCATATGAGCTCGAAGTTTGTATCGTTGAAATACAATGAAAATGTATATTTCTGAATTCCTCCAATTTCTTTTGCCAGATTTTGCCTACAAAAAACGTCAACCATTTTTTAAGATACTTATTTAGCGATTCATAATAAAAATCTACAAAAAAAATTTTTGCATAATAATGAAAATAAAGAAATTAAAATATAAAAAAGAACTTTAGTTGCATACCAACAATGAAAATTTGAATACCATGTATTTTTGGCTATTCGGATATATATATATATTTATATATATTGTCGATTTTCGTCTCCTCCATTTGATCTTCAATACATGTGTACTTTTATTTTTTCCATGACTCTGTCCCTTTTTGGTCCCGTCCTTGCAGTAACAACCAGCACTCGATTATGTTTGCGAAGTTAAACGAGGTAATTTCGAGGCTTTCCCTGTAACCCCAACCCCCTCCCTCGCTCCTCGCGTTGCTTCCAAACCGCTCTGGTCCGTCTCGCGAGCCATCTCTTTCTCTCGAGAATATTTCGAGGTAATAACGTATCCGTGCCAAAGCAATATTCTCGCATGTGGCATAGTCGCTTCCGCGATCTGCGCTACTATTTTACTCCTCGTCGAGGATATACACGTACGGCCAATTTTTTTGTCAAGATTTCTCACGAGACTGTGGCAAAAGGAAAACGATGCAAGAAAACGTGCACATAACTTTCCTGGTCATCCAGCTAAGCCAGGGCTGTTATACCTCGCAGACTCGCGTATTCTCCACAGTGGCGGATTTTTTTTTTTTCGTTTTTTCACAATCTCCAAGCACACTCTACTTATTTCTGTAGAGTTTTAGAAAAGTTGGACGTCGTCATTTGTGGATGTCATTTTGGTGTCCGCCTTCGATTTCGTTGAAAATCATGCAAAGGGTGTCCGAAAATGACCTGACATTTTGAATTGCGCGCCATTTTTTTTTTTTGTTGTGGCAAACATAGAGTTGTAATCTTTGACAACTGGCATCAGGAAGTATTGAGGTTTAGTCATCAACGATCCAGCAACGCATAGAAATTGTGAAAATTCACTGCGAAACAATTGCAGACGAAGTTTCATGGTAGTGTTATCTCGCGCCGCGGCGATGTGAATTGGCCATCAAGATCGTGTGATTTGACGACACTGGACTTCTTTCTTTGGGGTTTTCTGAAAGGAAAAGTGTATACCGTGAAATTCACGAGAAAAATTACTTTTTAATTCTCTCCGTGTAGCTCGTAAATTCCAAATTTTTTTTTTTTTGTGTATGACCGCGATTTATATTTGGTTTCGTCAGGCCTAAAACAAAGTTGATAGCGGCTCACAAAGAATTATTAAAAATTAAAAATTGATTTGAGGCTTGGAAAAAATATATTTTACTCGCCGGAAAAACGTAAAATATAACGTAACTTTCTGTAGCGGCTCGGGTTTTCGGTCCTAATCGATAGTTTTATTATTCATCATAAGCTCAGTGACTTGCGTTTTTTCATTCGTAGTTTAATTAATAGTTATTTTCATCAATAATCAAATATTTAACTAGTGGGGTACAATGTATCGCCGACACGTGGGGCACAATGTCCCGACTCCCAAGGACGAAACAAAGAAGTGACGACGCTCCGAAGAAGCGCAATGTGTCACGGGCCGCTGTCAACGACGTGCGATTTTTCGGAGGTTTGTACCTCGCAAATTTAGAAATTTTTTGTGTTGAACCGTGATTTATCTGTTATTTATGTTATCTATGTTAGAAAAATATAAGAATTTCAACCGCCTCATTGTACCCTACGTTTCGGAGTAGTTGATACACTGGACCCACCTATATGAAACATTGTACCCCACCCATGGGGTACAATGAGCCAAGCCGCAAATTTTTTTCGATCCCATTATTTTGGTATTTTTAATCTTTCTGCAAAAAAATATGGGAGCTTCATTGTACGCCCAAAGGTCTATAAAATCGGTTATGACCTTTTTTTCTAATCAGACTACCTTGATTGGAGTAAAGATTCGTTAGAATAAAAAGTGGTGCCCCACCTTGCCCTGCACAATTCAAATGCAGAAAAAAAATAACGCGATAAGGAACTTCAAGTAAGAGGGTGGTTTACCCCCTTAAGCGTGCTATCCGGCAAAAATACGTAAATTTAAACTTTGTCCTCTCATTAAAGTGGTTTCATTCAATTTAATGGACCCCTTTCGAATGTGGAGTGAGCGAAAGAAAAATAAAGGGGTGATTCATCCCTTAAATTTTTTTTCAATGTACTCATAGTGAATTTCTGATCGTTTCACATGAGAAGAACTTTCGTTTTTGTTTCACTGAAGCCGATGGACTGCTTGCGAGTAAAACTGCACAATCGACCCTTGACATGCTTCACTCTAAGGGATGGTTTTACCCCTTCAAATATTTTGTCTGACGATAAAAAATATAGGTATCTAATAGTTTTCAATTCTCTACCATATACATGAGTTACAACAAAATCGCAAGTGCGGCGACACCAATGTAATGTTTCTTGTGAAAGATTGCGCCGTTCCTCCAATAATCTTTTTTTTTATCCTTGGTAATTTTTGAGTGCTGAATGTACCTGCACTTTAATTGTAAGAAATTTGAACAATTCCATTGCGATGAGTTTCCATGAGAAAAAGTTGACTCCGCGAACAGACGGGCAGTGTGCGGCCATTTTGTGTTCAAATCGTTTGCTTCCGACATTTCATTTTGCATATATTTTGAGCAAACAATTGCAAATACTCAGTAAAATACATTAATTTTTTCCTTACCAACTTCAGAGTCCCTGCACGAGTTTTTGGCCTGATCCGGTGATATTGTCGAGCCCTTGATCGAACGAAATAATAATGTTCGAAAAAGTAGTTCCGTCTCCGTTTTTATCAAAATTACACGCATCAGCCAGGTCGAAAAGTAATATTATTAAATCCAGAATTTCCAAAAGGTTCGACGAAAAAAAAAAAGGGAGGAAATAGCAACGAGAGCGAGCTCTTGAAACTCTTTGACATCCGACGATCTTTATTTTTCCGAAATACGTGTAGGGCGTAACCCGACTACATACAACGCAAATTGCCATTTCCTGCATCCCTCGCGAGAGCGCAAAAGACAAGGAGAACAAGATTCCTCTGCCGCGACATCGGAGGCACCGAAAAAAATCGGTGGCAGGGGTAAATGCGCGCGAGGACGAGAGAAAAAGCCGCGCCGAGAGGGTGAAAAGGCGACGAAAAAAAAAATACCCAGTGAGAGAGAGCGAGAGAAAGAGAAAAATAGAAAGAGAGACAAAGAGAGAGGGTCGAAGGAGAACGGAGAGTCGTCTCGTTCATCCCCTCCGGTGCTTACTTTGGTGAAAGCGCAAAATCAATTTGCATTATTCGTTGAAAAGTGTGCACGAGACAGGGGGCGAAGGGGAGGAGGGGGGCGGGGGGGGGGGGGGGGCACAGGAATAGGGGGTGGCTCCGTGACGTCAGGCCGGACAAACCGGACGGTATGCGAGAACACGTAGGAATGGGGGTAAGAGCGAGGGTAAGGAAGAAAAGAGAGAAGAACAAATAATAAAAATGAAAGAAAGAGTCATGTGAGACTGAAAAAAAGTGGCCCCTCGTCTGCCTCGTCGTTTTGCACCGCCAAGCCCCCCTCCCCGTCCCTCAGCCGTGCCGTAACTTCGTTCCCCACCCTCGCCGTTATCCCTTCCGCGTCTAAAGTTGTATGTGTATGTGCGTATGCAGGTTATATCGCAGGGCTTTTATCGTGCTACGTCGAAGCCGAGGCCGATCCACCCCCGCTCCCTCCCCCCTTCCCACCCCACCCCCCCTCGTTCGACCGCCTTTTATCATATTTTTGTACTATGCGCTTCCCGACCGATCGAGACAGGGAGAAAAAAGGAGCGAGCAGAAACTAGCGGGGCGGTGGAGTGGCAGAGGAGGAGAGCGGGGGGTGGAGGGTGCGAGGGAGGGTTAAGAGATCGCAAGGATGGAACGAAGTACGCGGTGTAATTCGAAGCAACGTTACAGCCTCGTACATCGTTCCCATATTTTATGTACGAAGACTATCTTTTTTTTTTGTCCCTGGTCTTCTTCCTGACGGAATTACGATGGCCAATCTTACCAAGGATCATTACTATATATTATTTTCCTCCCGTTGCGTCCAAAATAATCTCGTGACATTTGAACCCAGTTTTATGTAAGTCGTATAAACTCCGGAGACCGTGTGCTCCCGAATAATCTCACGTGTGCATGTTCTATGTATATACGTGTGTGTAGAAAGGTTAGGAAGCAAATGAATGTTCCACCTGTGTGCAGAGACACGTACGAGTCGAATAAAATTGGGATTTTTTTTTCAAAGGCCACCTCGAACGTCAGCGTATCTTTGAGCAGACGGGGTGGAGTAGGGGTGGTGTCGAGGGAAGGAAGCCGAGAATTACTGGAGCTTTGGTCGATATTATATAACGTACGAAAGAAGAAAAAAAAAAAGGCGACAGAAATGGAGGCGCGGTCAACGTGGAGATTCCTGTCGAGTAAGCGATAAACTATACTCGGATGGGTGACGGAGGCAGTTTCACTGATTTTCCCAAAGGCTTTCCGTACTCTCCCGGTACCCTCGTGCAAGAACGAAACATCAGGGCATTGGCAAACGAACGACGGTGGGCAACACTCTTGGAGATCGACGAACTTGAAGTAGTTCAGTGACAAAGTGACTGGAGTATATAGCGAAGCGAATACAGGATTGTAAAAGGTCCACTGGGCACACGAAGCAACATTAGGAATTGAAAAAAAAATTACAATGGAATATAGATAATATAGAGGGTGTCCCAAAATTCACGCAAGATTTGAATTTTGCGCCATTTTAGCGGTAAAGGATTGCCAACGAAATAAAAAGACAGCTGACAGTTCAGGGTTATTAAAAATGGAGCGCTACACGGAGAGAATTAAATGTTAAAAATGACCGTGCAGTAACGGTAACCAGATGACAGCCCTGAAACTTCGCTTATTATTACTGAGTAAACACACCGATTTTCACGAAAATAAAATAAAATTTCTTCTTCAGATAGAAAATTTTATCAGATTTTCTAGTAAATTTTTATGTGTCACAAAATACGCAAAACATAAATTTAAAAAATATATAATATCAGCGAAATTTTACTGTGCATTTTATTATTTTATGCCTTTCAAAAATGTCTATAAAAAAGTATCGTCTTTATAACAGTTATTTTAAGATTTATTATAAAATTTAATGAGTGTTATAGGAAAATGTATTGTGCTCTCGGTAAAAATTATCGTGCGCGCTACCCTTCTTGTATAGTAAAATTTTAGCTACGTATTTGAAATTTTCTGTAACGTCAGTTAAAAAAAACTTGTCGCATACGAATTGTTATGTTTTTCTCACTTGTCACCACATTGAAATATATCACGGTAATTTTTACCGTGAAATTCACGACAAAAATTACTTTATAATTCTCTCCGTGTAGACGAAAGAACAACGCGTTTTCATTGTTGAGCAATATTTTTTAGATAATGAAGATTTGGCAGCTACAGTTTCGCAATTTTCGTACAAAATATGGTCGGAATAGTGATTTAACTTCATCAACTGTGAAGAGATTAATTTAAAAATTCAGGGAGACAGGAACAATTAGTGATCTCAGACACTCTGGCCGTCCTTCAACACGTCGTTCAACACAAAACATCGAAGCAATTCGCGAGAGTGTTGCTGAGAGTCCAGAAACATCAATTGGGCAATGTGATCAAAAATTGGACATTTCGAGAAGCTCTCTACAGCGTATTCTCACGAAAGATTTGTATCTTCATGCTCACAAAGTTCAATTTACTCAAGAACTGAAGCCTACCACCCACGCACAGCGAAGAGAGTTCGTTGAATAGATTATGGAACAATAAGCGAATGCTGATTTTTTCGAACAAAATCTTCGTGAGCTATGAGGCTTATTTTTATCTTTGGCTTCGTTAATCTACAAAATTGTCGCATTTCGGGTTCAGAAAATCCACGAGTGATTGTTGAGAAACAAATGCATATGCTATTCCATACATAACCCTATACTGTATGCTTTATGAATCAATAAAAAAATTTACAATTTTAAATTAAAAACGTGTGTTTCCTATCAAAATTACGTGTCTTGCGAGAATTTTGGGACACCCTTTATATGCACACAATTCGTTGTATTGTTTATTGTATAAACTTATCGTGGAATATATATTAGAGCCGAATGAGTGTTCGGAAAAAAAAAATTACTGGAAAAGTGGAGGGCTAAAGAATGGAGTATAAACGTTTCTGTACACAAGTCCGTCTCTGCGCAGGATTGACTTGACAGAACTGACATAGCTGGTAATACGACTCATCGATTTTTCCCTTTATATTCCGTTGAAATTTCATTGAAATGCAATCAACCACGATATCAAAGACGCGCAAAGACACTGGAGAATTGACTTACGGATGAAATCGTCTTCAGACTTCCGTAACCGATATAGAAACCCTTGGAGTTTTTCGTGTCCTTCCATCTGTCACAGCGGAGTGTCTTTCAACCCCCCGCCCCCCCCCCCCAGCCCTCCCCTCATCGGCCTCATTCTTATAATGCTTCGGTCTGAAAACCTTAAATAACTCATAGGTGCAGCATCAAGGTAGTACTTTCGAGTAAAATTGTTGCGGTTGCTGTAAAGCAATTAGTTTCGACGAAGAACGAAACTGTATGAAACGAAAGTGTACGCACACGCCACATGCACATACACCCATTACACGTGCACGCGTCATCGAATTTCCACTCCGTTTCCCGTGCGTCATGACCGCAACCAAGTTCGCTATCAATTTTGTCGAAAAAATGAAGAAAACAAAATATATATAGTATTTCCATCATTGATAATAGTAATAATGAGTGCCATAGAAAAGCATGCACCCGGAAAATCGACATTGACCATCAGCAGAAAAGATCGGCATTGAAAAAAAAAAAAATAGTTGAATTTCAAGTTGCGCCAGGCCCAAACCCAAACAAAAAAGCCTACGTTAAAAAGTCGATGGATCAATTATAAAAGTAATTACGAGCTGCTGGGGCAGTATAACGGGTAATAAATTTATCAGGAGAACATTTCGAGAGTGCAATTTTATTACATTTTTTTTTTTTTTATCGCTTTCCATTCTACGTACGCCCTCGTACTCGATGTTTGCAAACTTTCCTGTGAAAATTTTCCTCTCGAGCTCGTACATGTATATATATGCACAGACGAAAAAAGTGTGCGTAGGTGTGTACACAAACACATACTTTTTCCGTTTGTGCACATATACGTGTAGCCTTGCAAAATTAAAACGTCTATTCGCCCGCTTGCGAAGACCGTCCATTAATCATAGCAGGGACTTGCGCCTGTGGCATAATCCATGAGAGGTATTGCCGTTGCCGACGAGGAATTTTAAGTTTTTACCGGCGCGTCTGTTCGCTTAGAGCAACGACGCTATAGACGCGTACCGGAAGAAGAAAAGGGTCTACACGTCTCGACAGTACATCGCAATAATTGCACATTTGAAAAAAATTCGCAACACATCCTGTATCGCGTCCTATCCCATCCCATCCTAACACATACCCAAACGAAAAGAGTTGTACTTTCTTATATTTACATATTTGTACGGATTATCATGAAAACGGATCTAAGGATTCCGATGCAATTAGATCCTTAGTTTCAACGCTGTCCTCTGGCCTCTTGGCTGCAAAACACATTTTTTGCACGAAAAAAATTATCGAACTGGTATCGAACAATTGGAACCCAAGCAAAAATAATGGTCGACAAGAGGGATATGGTGCGCGTGAAAAAAGCCGAGGCCACACATTCCGCTTCATTAAAAGCGGCAAGATTGGCCCGAAGACTGAAGCGGACGGCTCAAGAAGAACTTTTTGAAAAAGTAATTATGAAACTTTTCATTTTTATTCCCACGCAAACTTCAGTTTAACTTTATAAACGCGTTTTTCTCGAAACCACGTTTTCCAAGCTTGCGGAAGTGCTCCTATACGCCCTAGATAAACAATCGTTATGAATTATTCAAAAATATTCAAATGTTTTTATTTTATGAACAAAAAACTACAAATTTTTTTAGCACAAAACTAAACTTGCCCTTCGAACGCTCACCACTTTTTTATTTTTCAATTTTTCTTGCGGTTCTAACTCGACTTATACACAATATTGTACAAAGTAAAAATATGTTCGATTTTTTTGCTTCAGATCATCTGTCCAGGAATTAGGACTATCGCAAGCGAAGAATATCATCGCCGGTGCACCGACATACGTGGCTCCTCCCACTCCCAATACCATGTTTTGTCAAACTTAAAAAAATATTATCATGTTCAATAAAGACCGCTTAGTAAACATACCAAATTTCAACATTCCATATTTAATATTTTTCGCATAAAAAATTGGTGAAAAATTGAACATTTTTTAGCCCAACAAAGTAGAAATCTCCCTCAATGATCGACTAATAATTAAATGTATTTATCCTCGATCTTACACTGTAGATCTCGATGACTTTGACTCGGATGCTTGTGGAGTATTCGTGGATTTTTTAAATTTCGTTATTTCTATTATCATACAAATTTTTTTTTTTTTAGGTCGTGCATTTACAACGAGTATACGTAAAAAACATACGAGTGATTTTTGTAGTATGAATCGGCCAAAAAGAAATTCGATCAATTGAAAAGAATTCATTACCGTTGCGTTACAACGATGCAAACTTGATGAGTATTCATGGTACGAATATGAAAACGGAGTTTGAAGTTGGAATGCAATGCCAATTAATTTTTTTTTTTTTTCGTTTCGCACAATCTACTTTTCGCATATTTTAGGTACGAAATTACTAAGCCATTTTTTTTTGAAGTTCATTAACTTGATTGACAAGATCAACAATAGAGGGTCAGGGTTACGACGAATCGATGCATACGTTGGAAAAAATCATGGTATTGAAGTTTGCATCGTTGGAATGCAACGAAAATATATTTCTTTCGGATTCCCGTATTTTTTTTTTTTCTCTTTTTGGCACTTTTGGCTTCGAAAGTTAGTGAAACATTTTTGAGACTCGTCATTAAAAATTTATAACCAAAAGCTACAAAAATAGAATTTTTGATAATATTCGATAAAAATAAAGAAACGAAAAAATCAACATGAATATTCGTTGCGTTCCAACGATGCGAACTTCAACACCATGAAAAAATCAGTGTCAACGCTGAAGCCTTGAAATCAAGGATCAATATGAAACAGTCCGGAAAATACGCTTCACGATGTAGACATTAATAACTATATATATTTATGTATATATATATATATATAGACCCATACTCGAAAGTGGCCCTGTATTTTTATATATCCTATTTTATAAAACGATATTTTCATTGTCGGATAGATATGCACGTATGCATATAGCCTATTTACTTTGAGGAATAAAAATATCCAGTCTACTTGCGGAGGAACGTGATAACTCGATTCGCCTGGCCTACATGGAAGGTTCCTTTTCGTTCCCTTTCTTCTCTCTCTCTCTCTCTCTCTCTCTCTCTCTCTCTCTCTCTCTCTCTCTCTCTCTCGCTCTTTTCCATCCCTTTTTTCTCTACCACCGGGTGTTTGCGTGTACGGCACAAGTATAAAGGCATAGCTGTCGAATCGATCGATTTTCCCACGTGCGCTCGTCAAAAAAAAAGAAGAAAAAAAAAATAACTGTGTATAAAACACCGGTGAGTGGCGTACTCGTAACGTCAGTATATTTATAATTAATAAAGTGGTGCATATACGACTGACCGAGATACACGCCCCGCGATGTACATACGCGTGTCGCAATGTCGAACCCGTTTGCACACGCGTTTACGTACGCGCGCAATAGCGATGTGCCGGCGGTATAGCGCGAACGGTAAACAAACGAGATTAAAGGGTTACACACTTACGGTATTTTCGATAAATCGACTTTTTTTTAATTGTTGCTTTATTGTTGCTTTTATTGGGCTGGCTCGGAAGCAGGTCAATTTAAACGTTCTTTATTTGCGAAAAGTCAATTCCCAGACGGTCTCCACGACTTGAAGAGAGTTTTCAATATTTTTTAACCCTCTGTGGTCGATGGAGGTCAAATCGACACCAGCTCCGAATTCGAGGCTGAATAAGGGTATTCTCCAGCGTCTGGGGTTTAGCCCCTTCACCGAAGGTTTGAAGTTCACTATGCCACTATAACAGTTTTTTCAATGCAGCGTCAGTTTGTAAGTGGCAGCCATTGAGAATTTTTATTCGTGAGCTGGCCCTTTTCAGACCTCGGAATAAATACCTTTTTTTGGCGCGCCCACTATGGGACTATTTATTATCCGAAAGTACTATAGCTCGGGAGTATCAGTCATAAATTTTACCAAAAAATATTTAAAAACGAAATAATTATGATTTTAAGCGAAAAAATTCCCTTCTTTGGGACTTTCACCTTCAAGATTTGTTTTTAGCCATTTCTTAGGCCATGCAGCAACGGCGGCACTTAGTTTAAACGATACTTCATTGTTTATAGATATTATCCAAAAAAAACTGACAAGACTGTATTAATCGTGTCTAAAATCCCGACCGAGTTATCGCAATTTTCTCACCAGAAAAAAATCTAAAAAAAACCCACCTGTTTTTCGGGCCTCAAAATTACGCAGACCCCTTAACAGAAAAAGTTCAAAACTAATTTTTCGAACCTTCGAAGAAGCATAAATATCGTTCTCCGCGATCGCGAGAAAAAAAAACGAGTTCTCGAACCCCAAAAAAAAAAAACCTCCCGACGCATAGAGATGCCTCGTAAACCAACGCGGCCTCTCAGATTTTGTATACATTCGCAAATTCGAATTCTGTGACGGAATAACTCGTACAAACGACCAGTGGCATTATCACGACAGCTCTCTCTCTCTCTGTCTCCTTTTCTCTTTGACGATCGAGAGCAAAGTCGGTGAGAGCGAGGAGAGCGAGGAGAGCGAGGAGAGAGAGAGAGAGGGGGGGGGGGGAGAGAGAGAGAGAGAGAGAGAGAGAGAGAGAGAGAGAGAGAGAGAGAGAGAGAGAGAGAGAGAAGAGAAAGAGAGAAGAAAGAGAGCACGAGCGAGTGAGACGGAAAGAAGCGAGTAGCGGAGGTATCGGCCTGACTGAGGTTACTCAACGCGTGAGAGTTTCCTCGAGAGCGCCGACCTTCGCGTGGCCTGACTCGTCATACCTATACTGGTAATACTAGTAGCAACTTGTGTGTATCGTACAGTATATTGACACCGCACCGTGTATACATTTACATATGTATATGCGTATATCAAACCGAATGGTATTGAAGTTTGCATCGTTGGAATGCAACGAAATTTTCTTTTCTTCTTTCTTTCGTGTCGCCCAATTTTGTTTTTTTTTTGCGCATTTAGGCTACAGATATCACTGAAATATTTTTCAAGATCCTTATTAGGGATCCATAATCTAAAACCGGAGAGGAAGAGTTTCGATAGTAATAAAAACAAAGAAATGACAAAATAAAGAAGAATTTTCGTTGCACTCCAGCGATGCGAACTTCAACACCACCAAACCGGAACCTCTGCCAATATTTTACCACGACGAATATTTTTCCACAATTTAAAAGCTCCACTTGTGATTTTCACAATACAGAAATTACTCGTCAGTCCATCTTAAAGCGATATTGTTGTCTAGAAATTTGTAAAAATCTTTAATTTTTTAAAAATATTTAATTTTACTATTCAACAGACTTTTCTGAATATGCCTGTAGAAACCGTTTGATCATGATCATGAAATTAGCCGAGGTATAGAAATGAAAAGGAGTACGCTCGGGGAGCCCGCTTGAGACACAGCGAACTTTAAATGCGTTTTTCTCGAAACGATGTTTTTCAAATAGGCAGACACGATATCTCGATAAACAATTGGCCGATTGAGCTCAGATTTGGCATACACCTTCTGTAGACTATTTTTCAACATTGTTGGCAAAATTGAGGCGAAATTATTTTTAAAAATTCTTTATAGAAGTCGTGAAATTGTCAGAAAGAATAGGAAAAATTGATAATCAAAGTTTAGCATGTAGCCATTTGGTAAAAATTTTTGCCGAATCTGGTACCAAACATCGCGACACTCATACGAATTCAAAATATGTTCGGGTTTTTTTTTTACATTCATACAACGTCCACAACACTGGTCGCCAATTGGGGACGTTTTCCACGCACCGTTGTAAACAAACGTACAAAAGTGTACATGAACATTTTTTCCTTTTTATAATTTCTACATATCCTTGTAGGATCAATAAACATGTGAAAAAAATTCAGAAAGAAAACTGGAACAGTTTAAGGCTTTAGGCCACTCTAGGATTTTCCAAAGATCGATTTTTTTTTAATTAAAAATGTACCTTAGTACCTATAAAATTATATTCCGAAAGATTATGGGTGTGAAAAATCTCGAAGTACTCGATTTTCGAATTCTAGCGCAACCCCTCTTGATTCATGTCGTGACTTTCTACTAACTTTAAACGGGTTTATCTCAAAACTACATTTTTCAAAACGGCCGGACTCATAACTCGAACAAATTTCAACCGATTCACTTGAAATTTGAACTGTATATTTAGAATTACATTTTCTAAGGCACTACGTAGGATTTTTTTTACTATATTGCATAGTTCCTTTTTTTATAAACAATTTTCTGACGATTTTCTCATGGCATTTTATACTTTTTGTTTTAGAAATGCACCATATTGACAAAAAAACAATATATCAAAAAAATCATACGTACTGCTACAGCTATTCTTATATATTAGACGAAGTAAAAAGTTCTGAGCGTTTATTCGCTCTATTTCGACGATGAAATCAACATAGTTAGGATTAACCGATTTACATCAAATATGCGCCGTTTTGTTCGATAACTTTTGTCCATTTTGAAGGCAATTTCATAATTCCACAATTGAAGAAGTTCTCGTCCCTATTGGTAAAAAACTTGACCAGCTCATTTTCACAAGCCTCCCTTGAGGCCAGTTTTGTACCATCAAGAAAATTTTGCAAATGCTTGAAAAGGTGATAATCGTTTGGTGTCAGGTCTGGACTATGCGGAGGGTGAGATAGAACTTCCCATCCAAGCTCTCGGAGCTTCTGGCACGTCGTTAAAGATGTGTGCGGCCTGGTGTTGTCTTAATGGAACACAAAACCCTTCCTATTGGCCAATTCTGGCCGCTTCTGGTCGATCGCCTACTTCTTTGTAGGCGAATTGAGTGTTTGGCCCGAGCAGCTCATAGTCGATGATTCCCTTCCAATCTCGCCAAACACACAGCAAAACCTTCTTGGCCGTTAATCCGGGCTTGGCGATCGTTTAGGCCGGCTCATCGCGATTGGACCACGATCTTTTTCGGCTATTCTTCTCGTATGTGACCCATTTTTCATCGCCAGTCACCATCCGCTTCAAAAATGAGTCGATTTCGTTACGTTTCAGCAAAGAATCGCAGGCATCAATTCGGTCCAAAAGGTTCTTTTGCGTCAATTCGTGTTGCACCGATACATCGAGCTTCTTCTTGAGACCAGCCTTATGCAAATGGTTCCTAACGGTTTTCTGGCTAATCTTCAGTTCCTGGGCAATGGAATAAGTGCTCACATGCCGGTCCGACTCGACGATTTCCGTGATTTTATCGACATTTTCGACGATTGGCCTACCAGGAGCGTGCCTCATCTTCGACGTCCATATTACCACAACGGAATCGTTGGAACCACCGCTTTGCTATTGCATTCGATACTCTATTGGGTCCATAAACAGCACACATTTTTTTGGCCGCCTGCTCCGCCTTTTCACTTTGGTCGTAGTGGTACTGAAGAATGTATCGAATTTTCTCTTTTTTTACCTCCATTTTGGAACGCTGTAACACACAACTGGCTTCACCAAACACAAAACTGTCAAAGAACTTTTTTTGAAGCGTAATGTCACCTTTAAATCGCCGTATAGTATGACCCGATGCGATGTATACATCGTGAGATATGGCTCACTAAAGACATCTAGCGGAAAACGCTCAGAACTTTTTACTTCACCCAATATAATCGAAAAAACTTTAGTGTCTCGTCATAACTCAAAAATTATAGGAGCTGTTGGTCCGACCGTTGACCTTCCAGAAATAAAGGCGTCATCGAAAAAATGCTGCACAGTCGCTATTTTGACATGTATCGCTGTGAAAAAATAATTTTGTATAGTCAATTACGTGTATAATAAAACCCCTATTTGGTAATTCTGGTTTATTTTATGGTTTCGCTGAAAAGAATCACAAAATATGCCCTGTTTTGGCCGCTAGAGTGGCCTGAGGCCTTAACAATTATTCCATCCTAAAAATCACCTCTAAAACAGCGCCCCAAATGACAATACTGCCTTAATGTGCACAAACATATACGCTGAGAGGACTTTTCGAAGCTGTTTTATATAGATAGATATACATACATACATACACACACACACACATATATATATATATATATATATATATATATATATATATATATATGTACGTACATTCGGCGATAGATTTATTAACGATGAACAAAAATTGAAATCTCAAATACGTGTACCCACAGAGCTATCGTTGCCTCGTGACGACCGTCCGTATCGAATTAATATTGATTGAAGATACGACTTGAAGGGAAAAAAAAAAGAAAAAAAAAAAGAACAACAAAAAATAATAATAGATCGAGGGAGATGAGTCTTTCGTCTCCGTTCTCAATTATATTTCCGCTGCGTTGATAGACGACCGAGACGAAATTCTCTCGACGCTCGTAATGCGAGCAATAGAGGAAGGTTTATTCCTCCTCCTCCTCCCCCTCCCCTTTCCGCCCCCGCTCGTCATCGGGTACCAATACTCTTTCGCTTCTTTCTTCGCTCCGTGATACGCGCCGACGACGTCGTAAACGGCAAACTGTTCCGTCGTATAAACTCTTACGCATCAGTACTAGAGAGGAAGAGGGGCGGGGCTTGGGGGGGGGGGGGGCTTCGATGAAGAGCATTGCTATTATTTCGACATGCAAACATTCGAGATTTTTCTCCCGGTTTTTCTTTGCGTGTCAATATTACGTATCGCGATTGTAGAATCTCGTTTGATTTATTTTTTATGTATGAATAGCCAATCGTTGTTTGTTCGCCAAGACTTTCGAGCCTCGAAACGAGACGTTTTTATATTTTTCGTTTTTTTTTTTCTTCTCCTCTCGCCATCGTCAAAGCGGATATCTTCTTGATTTCGGAGAAAATTCGTACGTCAGCGCGACTCTGAAAACGTGAGCTCAACTTTTGAGGATTCATAGAACGTACATTTAAAGCACACGAGGTTGTTCCGACGAGATTTGTGGATTAATGTATCGAATATGGTGGTTACAGTTGTGTAACTCTCGAAATTCGGTGAAGTCATGGCAAAAGAATTCGTTGCGAATGGTTTCATGAGGCGCGAAGCGATTTTTTTTTTTCTCTTTAATTTTCTAGCATTCACGAGTGGCGTGGAAGTTTAAGGATTTTTTTCACGTTTTATTTTATACTATATATATATATTTTTTGTACTGTTATATTTTATACCCGGGCTTTTTTTTTCTTCGTTACACTCGCATGATTGAAAAAACTCACGATACGAAAAAAAAAAAAAAAATACGGAATTACGTAGAACACTATACAATAATAATACGGCAAATTTATATTGCAAATTTATATAATGACAATAAATTGCATAAAGTGTTCATAATAATAATTACAATAATAATAATAATAATAATACTTTTATCGCAGATTCAATAAATCCTTCCCCTTTTTACATTCCCACCAGGTCCGACTTTTAATAATGATAATAATAATATTAATATAGAAGAAAAACAACAATAATAATAATATATAAGAAAAAACGATAATAACGATAATACAGAAGTTTCGAATACACACGGAGAGAATTAAATGTTAAAAATTACCGTGCAGTTACGGTAACCAGATGACAACCCTGAAACGTCGCTTATTATTACTGTCTAAAACACAGATTTTCACGAAAATAAAATAAAATTTCTTCTTCAGATAGAAAATTTTACCAGATTTTCTAGTAAATTTTGATGCGTAACAAAATACGCAAAACTTAAATTTAAAAAATATATAATATCAGCGAAATTTTACTGTGCATTTTATTATTTTATGCCTTTCAAAAATGTCTATAAAAAAGTATCGTCTTTATAACAATTATTTTAAGATTTATTATAAAATTTGATGAGTGTTATAGGAAAATGTATTGTGCTCTCGGTAAAAATTACCGTGCGCGCTACTCTTCTTGTATAGTAAAATTTTAGCTACGTATTTGAAATTTTCTGTAACGTGAGTTAAAAAAAACTTGTCGCATACGAATTATTATGCTTTTCTCACTTGTCACCACATTGAAATATATCACGGTAATTTTTACCGTGAAATTCACGACAAAAATTACTTTTTAATTCTCTCCGTGCAGAAATTTCGAAAACCTGGGCCGTATCCTTGCGTACTTTTCCAAGTGAGTCTTCACGCGATGTAAATAGTAATTTATGCTACAAGTGCGGAAAACAACGAATTCCATCGCGCGTGAAGTTGCCGCATGAGCCGAAGGCTTATGGTGCATTTCACACGAGTACGAGTGTGATTTGCAGCACGAGCCGAAGGCGAGTGCTGTAACCACACGAGTACGAGTGAGAAATGCACCATAAGTCGAGGCGAATTCGGCAACTTACGCGCGATGTAATTCGTTTTTTTTCGCACATGTCCCATACATTATTTTTTGCAATGACTGTCTCGAAAGTGGGATTTGAGATTCAACAAAACCAATAACAATTATATTCAAATATATCACATCAGTTCAGATCATTTCCTTGTCAGAAAATACGATTGTGATAAGTTGACGTTTCATATGACATGAATTTCGCTACATTCAAGTTTGTTCAATCGGTCCAAAATCGTAGAACAAAAAACTATCAACTGTGAAAAAAAACCGTTTTTTCGCGAATCAATGTGGTAAAGTGAGCTATAAATAGATTTTTTTCCGCACTAGTGCGGGAAAGTCTCACATTCCCGCACTAGTGCGGGAAAGTAAGCATCGTTGAGAAATAAGCCACTTTCCGCACGCTAAACACCAATCGAAAATCGCACTTTCGGGGCAGGCATTGCGAAAACTATTTTTTGTTTTTTTTTCTTCCACCCGCGAGCTTGTCGCGTGAATTTGAATTAAAAAAAAAAAACGATAACGGCCGATCGATTAAATACTTTTGTGTACACAAAAGCGCGATAATATAAACGAACGAATTTTCAGTGGGTGAGATGATTTTTTATTGTTTCTTTTTTAAAGGGGAAAAAGGCGTGTATCTGAAATAGCAAAGTTCAAGGCCGAGCCGATCGGGCGTATTCTATTTTCGTATACACGAGGTTACAATAGCGACGGAAACCGTACGATAATAATATCGCAATTATCTGTTCTAAAAGCCGGCACGTTTTTTTCTGTTTTTTTTTTTTGCCGTAATCTACGTCGTCGTGGACGAACGGCAGAGAGAAGGAGGGTGGGAGAATGAAGAGTGGAGTAAACGCGCGACGCGGGAATTACCAAACGCGAAATAATACATAAAATAATTTAACTTTTATTCACACGTGCTCTTCGGTTTGTCCGCACCGCGCGGCGAACGTTTCTCTATCTCTTTCTCGCTCTCTTTATCTTGCTCTGAGTATTACTACGCACGCGCGTCAATGGAGGCGCGAGGTCGCTTGACAGGCGGTCGTACCGTTTCATTGTAAACCGTTGCCTCGAGTCCAGCGAGAGAAAGAGAGAGAGAGAGAGAGAGAGAGAGAGAGAGAGAGAGAGAGAGAGAGAGAGAGAGAGAGAGAGAGAGAGAGAGAGAGAGGGCAGCGTCATAAACGTTCTGGCCACAGATTTCCTCGCGTATCTATCGAGTTCGCTCTACAAACTTCATTCGCAGTTGTACTACAATCAGAACGTGTGTATATAGAATAACGCACGAGCGAGCACAAATTTTCTCATCGCGCTCCACACATACTCGTGGTACACATCCGCGTCTCTGCCGCGACAGCACCTCGTTCGCTCTCATTGCCTCAACGAGGGAGAAGCGCTTGGGTATTCGCCCCGGATATGCCAACTATCTCGTCCGTCGCATTGTCCGTTCGAAGGAGGAACAAAAAAAAAACCTACGGAAATCAACGTATTCGAACTCAACAATATCTAATTTGTGAATAAAAGCGATCAAACTTTAGCAATATCGTATAAATGAGCTTGAAAAAAAAAAACGATATCTGATTAATGCCGCGATATCTTATTTGATGAATATTTATCGCCTGCGAGCCAAGCCCCCACCTGCCCGTCGACTACAAAAACAGTGATATTCACCTCGGGAAATGACAAATCGCAAGAAAAGACGAACGAGAGCGGAGCATTCACACAAGTCGTTGTTTCTCTGCTTTAATTGGATTTGTTTGGGTTTATATGCTTTTTCAAAACTTTTTTTTTCGGAGTCTGCGGCTACGGAGTTGGGTGATGGATTTTTTAAAAGCAAATCAACGCGTTTCCGCTGCTAACTGAGGAAGTGATTGAAATTCGTTGATAGATTTACCATTGCCTCGCGAGATAAACCGTGCAAAAAAACAGGGAGGGAGAGGGGCGGGGGGAGTCACGCGAAGAGTGCACTCTTACTCACAGTTTGATTGTTGGTTGAACGGTCGTAACGGTCCGGAAGGAAATGCGCTGCTTCTGTGTCAGCTCCGCGTAATCTTTTCTTTTCAAAATAATATTCCTGTTGCTTCACAAACTTTCCTGTACTCGACGACGACGACGACGTCCACACTCGTCGCGAACAATACCGTATTACGATAAACCGAGTTTTCCTCTTCGGAAAAGAAAAGAACGAAAAAAAAGAAAAAAAAAAAAAGAAAGGAGAAACGAAAAGATAAGAGGAAATAATAAAATCACGGGGCGCGCACCGGTGTTGTCACACACTGTTCACCAGTAAACACACACAGACGCACAAACATCTACATAGGTAGCAAAAGTGGTCGTCATTCGCCGCCTTTTTTTTTTTCTTTTCTTCTTTCTATTTTGCTATCACCGACGAGGGGACAGTCCTCTGTATGGAGAGAGAGAGAGAGAGAGAAAGAGAGAGACTGTACACAACAGAATCCGTTTCCTCTCCTATACACTTCGGCTTTTCTATACGTTCCTCCGTGTGCCGTGTCTCTGGATGTCACGCGTGTTTTCGTCCGTACGCTCGACCGGACGAACAGCGAGTGAGAGAGAAGTACGGTGGAGCCGGGAGTGAGAGTGAGCCGCGACACAAAGGCGGCAGGGGGGGGGGGGCGGGGTGGAAGTACCGCGCGAGCGCGCGCGACCACCGAAGCACGCCACTCGTTCTCGGCACTGCAAAAGAGCGTTGTGTACACTGTACTGTGTAACACACGAGTGCGAGAGAGAGAGAGAGAGAGAGAGAGAGAGAGAAAGAGTGAGAAGCAAGAGCGCGCGGGTAGGAGGGAGAAAACGCGAAAACGTGGACGCGACGCGCGCTTTACCGGCTCTCACGGGATACGAACAAAAAAAAAGGCTCACTTCGCGTACAGCGTCAAGGGATGTCGGACGTTCGCGCGTTGCAGCTGGTGAATTCGCGTTAGCGGAGTAAGAAATAAAAGAAAATCGAAAAATGCGAAACGCCGTAAGTGTACCAGCTAAAAAAAAAAAAAAAACACACGAAACAAGGTTATTACGCGTTTTGTGTCGACGATGGTCGCGTTAGGGAAACGGCGCGCGCGCCCGCGCGCGAGTGCCTTTGTACACACGAGTGAACGATATATTTCAGACTCTTCGGGCGCGTCGCGAGCAAAAGAGGATCAAGAGTGGTGCGTTAACGAGCGTTTGTGACACAAAATGGCCGTAATTTGTGTTGAAAAATCAGCCCGCACCCGATCAGGTGGAAAATACCGGAATCGCGCGTTGCGCGTGTGGTACACACGACAGATCGACTGACTGTTGCGAGCGCTGTGTGTGCTCTCCGCGCGGCCCTAAGTGGTTTGACGTTGAGAACGAAGCGAATAATCGAGGGAAGCGAGAGAGAGAGAGAGAGAGAGAGAGACAGAGAAGAAAGAAGCGAGGAGCAAAGACGACGAGAAAGAGAGGGAGAATCGTGCGGAGGGTGCGACAAAGAAAAACATAGGACAGATGCGACCCGCGGAGAGAAAGAAAAAGATGAAAATATGGAAGCAGAACGTGCGAGACGGAGAGAAGGGGGGGGAGGAGTGTTCGCCAAGCGATGACGGTGCGCGAAGAAGTGAGAAGGAAAATCGACGGTGAGAGTGGGGAGAAAAATTTTGCCGCGCTCGGTGAGTGGGGTAGACCCGATAGGAGAAAAGGGAAAATCCCCACCTTCGAACTCGTCGATGTTCCCCAGGCGCGCACCGCCCGCGCATAATACACACGGTGAACTTCGGGAAACTCCGTCGCTCTTCGGACGGAAATACTCTGTGTCCCGTGTTACACACATGCACACGTATAACCCATCTCTTGCTCTCGGGCTCATTTTTTGCCCTACCCCCTCCCTCGCTTCTCTTTCTATACCCCATACATATTTCCCTCCCCTACATCCGCGCGTTACCTAACGCGCGCGCTTGTGTGTGTAAGCGCGCGCACACACTAGTTCGCAATATTTCTCGTCTCGCCGTCAGCGACCCTTGTGTGCATGCTCTATACGTTTCTCAATATCTTCTTCGTCCATTCG
Source organism: Ophion ventricosus (assembly GCA_963932345.1). Classification (NCBI taxonomy): domain Eukaryota; kingdom Metazoa; phylum Arthropoda; class Insecta; order Hymenoptera; family Ichneumonidae; genus Ophion; species Ophion ventricosus. The sequence goes on from OZ010712.1 coordinate 25,638,674, forward strand.
CACACTCTCGCGCTTTCCCAAAGAATTTTTAAAAATCAATATAATGCCCCCGAGGCCTCGCTTTTTATTATTCTCTTCATATCGACATCAACCCCTCCCCCCCCCCCTCCTTTCTCGGTACTCTGCTTCTCTCTCACGGCGCAATACCGTGCTGCTGCTGCAAAAAAAAAAAAATTCGATTAGACGCTAGCTTTCCATCTACGGAATTCGCGACTATCTTCGCGGCGCGTGTGTTGTTTGCCTCGTAATTCTTGAACTGTCGAGGCGCGGGGATGCGATGATGGGCTCGCGTCTGAATGGAGCGCGCTCGCAGAGGTCGGCGTCCTCGTCGCGCGCGTTGAAGATGGTCAGGTTTCGTGGGGAAATACTTACGATGTATACGCCAGCACGAAAGCCCGCTTCTCGCGCGTATGCATGTGTGTGTGGGTGTGTGTGTGTGTGTGTGTTTGTTTGTACCCGCGGATACAGCGTAACGACCAGTATTTACATATACGTGCGATAAAGAAGCGAGTTTTTCGGCGATTTTTCAGTATCGTATAGGACACGAATACAGTTTTTTACTTTTGCCTTCTCGGAGATGTTTCGCGGCGGAAACCGCGTTCGTGGTCTCGGCTAGCGTGTGGACATTGAGTTAATCCGCTCTAATCGACCAATTGATGGACGACTCTCTCTCTCTCTCTCTCTCTCTCTCTCTCTCTCTCTCTCTCTCTCTCTCTCTCTCTCTCTCTCTCTCTCTCTCTCTCTCTCTCTCTCTCTCTCTCTCTCTCTCTCGCGGTCTCTTTCTAGCGGCCAGCAAAATGCGCTTGCCGACGTCGAAATAATAACGTTTGCGCCGCGTTTTGTCGGAGACCGGAGAGACGCTCGACTCGGGCGCGCGCTAGCCTTACGTTGGAGAGGGTCAAGGACCCGTTCGGAAACGCTCGAGACGATAGATCGGCCATGATCGTGGTCGTACAGTACTTTATATATATATATATATATATATATCTGAAAGTGTACGCGTGTGTATGTGTATTCCGAGAGGAGAGAAAAAGACGCTGGCGAGAGACGCGGGAAACGCGCATCGCTCCGAGCAAAGAAAGACGGAAGGGAGGATTTTTTCGTCATCCTCTCTCTCTCTCTCTCTCTCGCTCATACACCCCACCTTCCCCCCAACCCTTCTTAGCCGCTCACGCCGTCTATCGCTTGGCCGCGCCGGTGCTGCTCTCTCACTGCGTTCCCACCCGTCTCTGGAAAAAAGGGTTTATTATTTCTTTCACGTTGACCGTGTACCGCCTCGCGCGCTCGCACAAAGTGGGAGAAATCTCGCGAGTGGCGTGAGAGGCAATGAAAACAAAAAACAAAAGAAAAGAAAAAACTGAAGAAATAGAGGAGAGAAAAAAGGAGCCACGATAGCGACGGCGCAAACGCGGTTATTGTTGGATCTACGAATGGGAGGAAAATGCGCTTTCCCCGAACGTGTATGAGCGAGGGAAGGGATTTGTAATCAAAGAAGATTGAACGTAGGATCATTTATTTCTTCGGGCTATGTGCAACAACGCGCCGAATGAAAAGCTTTAAAAATCGACTTCGCATGCACCGGCTGCGGATTAAGCCATTGTCTTTTGAAAAGTTCCGACGGCTAGGGAAATATGCATACGCTTTGAGGTTGCGCTTCTTTCTTTATTTTTTTTTTTAATTCATTTTTCATCAATCCTTACGTCAAAAGCCCTCGATGAGTGACGAGAGGAAGAGAAACGTTGCGTCACTCACGAGTGAACGAAATTTTACGAGTTAATTGCTGTGAAATGAAAATAAATGTAGGATCATGATTTTTTGCTTGACAGGATTCTGCGTAACTTGATATTTCGAAAATATGATTTTGTTTTTTGCATACTTTCGTAGCGTTGGGTGCTAACTTTAATTTGAAATAAAGATTTTGTTAAAATTCCAGAAATTCACCGAGTTATAACGATTTTTGGGAAGGCTCGGAACACCCAATGCGCTATGGGGATTTTTCGATGTGTTTATCCATTTGTTGATAACAAATTATTTTTTTTTGTCAAAAATCGAACTTTTTTTTCCACAGCATGTCATTCTCATAATTTTCCCAATTTCAAAAAATCATTCGTTCGTACGAAAGATTTATTATTATATATATACCAAATATATATACAAATATATCTATAAATATATATATACCAAAAGTCCATTTTTTATTTTTCATTTCAGATGACCCTAATTGCCAGAACGACCTACACCGATTGGCCATGTAGCAACGCCAGCATTTTGCTTAAATAATGATAACTTCATTGTTCAACAATATTCTCAATTAAAAGTAGCCAACCTTGGCAAGATTATGTATTAATTGTGTGTAAAACCTCACTCGTCATCCCAATACTGCCCTTAGAAAAAAAATATAAAGATCAACGATGTTGGAGCTTGCATCGTTAGAATGCAACGAAAATTCTTTCTTAATTTTTATTTCTTCATTTTCTTCATCATCCAAAAGCTTGTCCTGCAAAATTGGCCTGTAGATTTCTCATGGAGATCCTTAAAAACGTCGATATTTTCACGAGATTTTCCTTTCTCTCTACTAACAAACGCAATTTGTCGTAAAAAACGTTTTTTTTTCACTGCAAGTTTTATTAATCGTTACCAACGAACGCAATTTCTTGAATGAAGCGTTTTCTCAACTCGAGATTTCCCGGTTCGTTTTTTCTCATCCGAACAAAGCGCCGAGAGAGGAAAGTGGTCGAAAATATTGCGGGTGCGCGTGTGTAGAGCCGCGCGGCCTCCGTGCAGCGCAACAATGACAGCGTGTGCCATCATCGAGAATGCGACCGACTCGTGAAGCGATTGTTGAGGGATTCAACATTAGTAAGAATGGAACACTTTGGTGTGCACAGAGACGTACATTTAGAGGACAAAGAAATTAGAAAATGTCCGGGACACAGAGGAAATGCGTTAACAATATGGCGTTGAAGTTTGCATCATTGAAATGCAACGAAAGTTTTTTTTTTATCTTATTTCTTTATTTATATTAAAATCTTTTTTTTTAACACATTAAGATCGTGAATCTCGTATGAAGGTAAGAAAAAAACAGTCTGAATAATTTATGTACCCTAAATCGGCGACAAAAAATGAGCGATGCAGGGAAAAATGAATTTTCGTTGCATTCCAACGATGCAAACATCAACATCCATTTAACAATATATGCGCGGTGAAAATTGACTTAATAACGGCCGGGCGAATGTTCCCTTTTGTCACAGCCGTATTAAGATACACCGTTAGCTCGTGAGATAACGTTTATTAGGCACGTCAGCTTTCGTAAAAAAAGCCTGGGTGTCTCCGGGGACCGTGATTTATTGCAAAATATTTTTCAACTCCAAAGCAAATTTGATGCTTCACACTAAAAATTATGATCGCCCATAAATCGTGCAACATACATTAGCAGGTTACGTATTTTGAATGCATGGTTAGTGGTAGTTGATGTGAAAAAAAAAAAATTTTACAGCCGATAAGTCGCGCGTGGGGTCTCTGAAGACCCCACGCGTTTAATAAAGGGTTAGGTAGAATGTAAATGGAGATAAGCGCGTTCAGAAACAGGCAAGACTTGTGCATTTTCCGTAAACACCTGAACGCTGGACTCTCATATAATTGATTAGCTTTTGGCCGCGACTTCGTCCGCGTGGACTTAAAGATATGATCCAGAGAGGACATAAACAAAGAGGGGAAAAAAAGTAGGAAGTAACGAAGGTAGATTGTTATGTTTGTTAAGCACGGTGGTTAGACTGACTGAATGAGGTGAGGGTTGGTAGTCAACGAAAGCGTAGTAGAAAACTGCGAAAATTCAATTCTAATATCATACAATGTCATCGTTGTCTAGAGAAATGGCTTTGAAATATAGTTTTGTTGACAACATTGTATAATTTTTTCCTCTTCGGCAAGCACATTTAAGTTTATTGTATGCCGTCGAAACAGGAATACGCCTATTTTGAGTCATTCGCAATGAGATTGAGCGATTTGCGTCACGTCAATTTCGATGAAAAATACCATCGATCAAACGGAACAAAATCGGATAAGGGAGCACCGGACATCATATAAGGGTAGTTCCCCCACGGGGCGACGTTTTTCCAAAAAAATCAAAAACAGATATCCCCTACGTTATGTAACTCTATTAAATTTTGATGGTTTTGATAGAACGAAAAAAAAATCCATTTTTGAAAAAATTTCGACTTTCAACCCCTATAAATTTCTACCAATTCGTCCCCTCGGAATTGATGGAAGCGCATTTTTTATTATTCGCCATAAGCATTATCCTCGAATTTGTTTTATTCGAATATCTTGAATGAAAATGTGCAAAACTGCAAAAGACACTTTGAGGGTGAGTTTCATCCCTTAAAACTGTTTTGCCGCCGATAAAAAAGTACATGTCTCTTAGATTTCGATGAAGAATAACATATCCAAAAATAAACGAAATCGGAGGGGGACACCGGCAACGATTTCCTTGTTAGTGCACTTTTACACTGACAGAAAAATTCTATTAACATTAACTAGATGCGTCTATTTGATCTTTTTTTATTTGAATGAACTATTAGGTGTACAACTTTGCTTCCGCCGTTTTTCGGTAGATAACTGCAGTGGTAAGTGCTGGTCGAAATACGCAGATAACAAATGTCACACAGTAAGCTTGGACATCTGTCAACATAACAACAGCACCATATTAGTGAATTTGCGTTTGCATCATAAATTTATTCTCGATCGAAGATGTCAGTTTTCGAGGCAAATTCCCGTCATTTGCGGGAAGTTTTGATTTTCTGCTTCCATTTGAAGAAAACTGCGGCTGAGGCGCAACGGATGCTCTCAAGGACTTACGGTGAGTCTGCTCTTAGTGAAAGAACATGTCGTGAGTGGTTTCAACGCTTCAAGAGCGGTGATTTTGAGGTCGAGGACCGACATGACGGTGAAAGAATTTTTCGAGATGGAATCGTTTTTTTCGAGATGCTATCCGACAATTGCCAAAAAGATGGGAAAAAGTAGTAGCTAGAGACGGACAGTACTTTGAATCATGAATAGGTAATCGTCTTTTAAGAATAAAGCCTCAAATTTTGGAAAAAAAAAACGGCGGAAGCAAAGTTGGACATCTAATAGATTTTTCGTGAAATCAAATTTTCCCTGTTACATTCCATTATTGAAATGATTTATATTGAATATATTCATTTATTCAAATCAAGATCTATTGAATATCATCTAATAACTATTTTATTTATTCCTAATGAATCTGTGATTCGATTTCATCTGTTCAAAAAACAATTTTATTTCACTCTTCGTAAAATAAAATTTCGTATAATACTCGACGAAAAAACTTTTTCAAATCTCGTGTGATTGCAACACTCGCTTTCGGCTTGTGCTGCGAACTCGCACTCGTTAGAAAACGTTTTTCGTACGCGTATCATAATGTACTATAGTTGAATCCACTAAATGTATCTATTCAATTTTTTTTTATTTAAATTAAATAGAATTTAAATTAATAAGAATTTAATTATAGTCAAACATTTTTCTATTTGATTGAATTAATGATCTATCGCTATGGTAACAAACACATACTTATTTGATTCAAACTATTGATCAACGCTTGGGTTTGTTTGGGTTGACAGAAATATATATTTGAATCTAATAGACGTTTTTTCACGATAAAAAAAATATTTTTTATTAAAAAATATCTCCCATACGTTGAAAGAATGTGCTTGATTATAATCGTTATTTATTTAATTTAAATATATTTAATATTCAATAATAATAGCTGGAACAAATAGAAATATATATTTGAAACAAATGGGATCGTAGTAGGTATATATATGTTATTTATATATATACTATTTAAATTAAAAAAAAAAGTTTGGCTCTGTACGCCCTGTGTAGAACATATTTTGCGAATTTCATTCAAATAAAAGCAGGGAATTCGAATTTCTCGTACAAACTTCAATTAGGGGTTGTTTCCAAAAAGCCTAAACTATGTGTTTTATTATTCATTTTGAAGAATATTTATACTAAGTTTTGAGTTGATACATGCAAGGAATACCCTTTTCCATACAAACTTTTACACCCCGTTTCACCTCCTTAGGAGATAATTTTGGAAAAATCCTTTCCTAGTGTACCTCTAAACCTTCTAAGGAACATATCTTCCAAATTTCATGTATCTATCGTCAGCGGTTTAGGCTGTGCGTTGTCTATACATCAGTCAGTCAGTCACGCAATTGTTTTATATATACAGATGATTCGTAACTATCACACGGAGAGAATTAAATGTTAAAAATTATCGTGCAGTAACGGTAACCAGATGACTACCCTGAAACTTCGCTTATTATTACTGAGTAAAACACAGATTTTCACGAAAATAAAATAAAATTTCTTCTTCAGATAGAAAATTTTACCAGATTTTCTAGTAAATTTTGATGTGTAACAAAATACGCAAAACTTAAATTTAAAAAATATATAATATCAGCGAAATTTTACTGTGCATTTTATTATTTTATGCCTTTCAAAAATGTCTATAAAAAAGTATCGTCTTTATAACAGTTATTTTAAGATTTATTATAAAATTTAATGAGTGTTATAGGAAAATGTATTGTGCTCTCGGTAAAAATTATCGTGCGCGCTACCCTTCTTGTATAGTAAAATTTTAGCTACGTATTTGAAATTTTCTGTAACGTGAGTTAAAAAAAACTTGTCGCATACGAATTATTATGCTTTTCTCACTTGTCACCACATTGAAATATATCACGGTAATTTTTACCGTGAAATTCATGACAAAAATTACTTTTTAATTCTCTCCGTGCAGGGTTCCCTTGGCGATTATACAGGATGTCATTGCGAGCAATACGCTTCTTCAAACAAAAAAAATGTCGTGCGGCAAAAATTGTATTAAATAATAAACGAAAATTATTAAATCATTATCGATTTGCAGAGCGAGTATTTATTATTTTTTACCGAAAAAAATAATTGAAGAAAAAACAACAATTCACTCGTCCGAATGTGGACTCGAATCCGCGCTCAATCCCACTTGCACGCGCGTGAACAACTACCCTGCCATTGTTTACCACTTGGACTTTGAATGCGAGTATCACGGCGAATTTTTATCGCGCGACATTGAAAAAAAAGCGGTTTGCTCGCAACGACACACTCTACATGCGCACAAAGGGCTAGTTGTGAATCGCCCTGTACAAGCACGCGTATACATGTGTCAGTGAGGTGTCCGTCGTTCCACAATAGGATGACTTTTTTGTAAAATAAGCGAGCAATTTTTTCACGAGTCGCTCGCGCGGAGGAGAACGGAAAAAACTCATGTCGGTCGTAGCGACGGGGCAAGAGGAAAGGGTATAGAAAAAATCGATTTACCTTATAGACTTCGAGACCCGTGCACTTTTTGACACATGAATTCGTCGGGCGCGATGCGAATGTGGCGCTTTTGTACATGGTTTTCAAGAATCTTCGTGTGTAGATAACGGATTCCGGTGTCTTTTTTTATTCTCCTTTTTTTTATCCAATTATTTTTTCCAGCCGAACTTTAAGCCGAAATGCGCGGTCTTGCCCTTTCCACGTGACCTCACAAGACGCGAAAATACATCGTGGCGTATCGATGGAAAACACTTTTTGTGAAAAAAAAATCCTTTTTTTCGCAAAAATTCGCTTCGAAATGCTTCGCCCAAAGAATTGGCACCGATTCAGCCAAGCGGCGATAAATTTGTGACGCGAGTGGTACAATAGAGATGAGAACAACGACGATGAGTAAAAACGGCAAGCGGAAAATAAAATTTCCGTGGCACCAGGTAGCAGTGGTGTTGACCGACGAAAATCCGAGAGAAAAAAGGGCGATGGAAACCGAAAAATGCAATCTATACGGTCTCTCTCTCTCTCTCTCTCGCCCCTTTTTTTTCTCTCTCCCTCATTTGTATCTCGTCTCCCCCACTCTCGTCCGTTCGATTTTTCGTACGCCTTCAGTTGTTCCTCATTTTTTTTTCGGCTTGCTGTTCCATCAATCATACACTCTCGATCCGCGCACACTCGTTCCCGTTCCGACGATGACTTCGGATGGCTGACCTCGGAATCAACCGATAATTATTGCGTTCGAGGCTCGAAAGTGCCGTTCCGATTCATCCGCTCGTCCCTGCTTGACTGTCTCGTTTTCATTTTCATTTTCTCTTCAACGCACGCCAGTGCTCGATTGTATGCGCTGGTTGTCGCGGAAAATCATATCGACTTACACGATTCGGCGAGAGGATCGCCGATGTTCGAACTATCGTCTCGTGGCAATTGTTCCGTTATAGGGGTTAAGTGTATATGTGTGTGTAGGTGCGAGAGTGAGAGAGAGAGAGGGAGAGTTAGACGATGGTGAAGTTCGCATTGTTGGAACACAACGAAAATTAATTCTTCTTTATTGTTCACATTTGTTTTTGTTGGTTTAGCTTGTGAAAATCACTGAAGCGGTTTTACGTACTTTCATAAGAGATTTACGATCTTATTTCGCACAAAAAAGTTTTTGGGTAATGATAAAACTAAAGAAATGAGAAATGAACAAAAAAATCGTTGTATTCCAACGATGCAAATTTCAACGTCATGAGAGAGAGAGAGTGGAAGGGAGAGAGAGAGTTCGGATCCGGAGCGGGAGAGGTAAAAAATTCTTGAATAATAAAAGCAGAGGAGAAAACATGTAAGGGGAGGGTTTTTTTTTACCATGATCGCAGACCATTCTCTGCGTAAGCTTTTCCCAATTTTCTTGCACTTTTTTGCATGCCTTTATTATAGTACAGCTCGACAAGAGACTCTCTCTCTCTCTCTCTCGGTTTATATATATATATATATATATATATATATATATATATATATATATGTAGAGTGGTCCAAAAGTCGTGGATCAAAAGAACTGAGGAGGTAGCCAAGATCAATTCCAACCAAAAAGGTCATATACAGGTTGGTCCGTTTGTCAACGATTCCAAAATTATAATCTTTTTGTTCAATATTTTTTGCAGATTGGTTCCCAGCTGACAAAACAAAAATACTTACCATATGCGATTTTTTTAAAAGATGTAGCCTGATAATGCAGCTTTCGCATGAAAATGTAGTCATCATAATTGTCAACATGAGTTCTTAGATGTGAATAAAATAAATTTGTAATAACTTTTTGTATGCAATGATGAATTAAGTGAAAATATCTTGCGAAAAAAAAATACTTTAGCGTTTTTTTTTTTAAGTAAAATGTTCGATAAAAATTTTCGAAAAAAAATCAAATGCTGAAGCATTTAATTTTTTTTTCGAAGGCTAATTTGAAAAACACGTCGTGTGCAAATACTTTTTTTACCCACTGTATATGCAATAAAATGAATTTGTAATAACTTTTTGGATCATTATTTTTTTTCCTTAGGTTTGCATCATTGATTCAAAAAGAAAAATGTTCTACCGAAACTTGCCCTCATAGTAGGAAAATTAGTCCACCTTATAAGGATTCTAAAAACATGGAACTCATAGCCCTGACTTTCAACAGTTCTTTACTGTCGATTTTTATTCACTGCAAGGTACTATTTTGCTAGAAAGTCGAAATTAGCTCCAAGCAAATTTGAGTTGTTCATTGGCATTGTAAACGAATCATTTGAATGCAGAGGATTTATGGCGGGTACGTAGAAGGGAGGTGGTACTAACAAAAACCGGTTCTCAGGTAGATTTATTTATTCTTTTGTACAGCTGGGAACCGATTTTACAAAAGTATTGAAAGAAAATTGTAACTTTCGAATCATAGAGAAACCGACCAATCTGTATATAACATTTTTGGTTGGAAATGATCTTTGCTACCTTCTCACTTCGTTTGATCTACGACTTTTGGACCACCCTGTATATATATATATATATATACGGGACGTTCCGTGTCAAGCCAAGTTGCGATTACCTCGATTATCGTGGCCTGCGATTTTAAGGCAAAGTAGGAGCGTGATATATAGGTCCGAGGGAGATAGCGTCAATTTTGGAACAGAGATTTTTCAGAGATGAATAATATTCAGGGAAAAAGAAAACCGTCAATCTCTGCCACGACGGATTCTACAGAGCCTGATGCTTCGTTTTTTTTCTTCCTAAAAGGCACAACCATCTATGTCGAAACTCGTTTCGAAAATTTGTGAGGTTATGTTGATCTTGTAGGTGCCCTTGGGTTCTTCGAGGTACAATCAATCCGATGCGAATTGCAATGCACAGAGGAGGGACGTGTAAAAGTCTTTTAAATGAGTGTATTTAACTTTAAGCCCAAACGAACGATTGAAAACAAAAAGCAGCCGAATTTTCGGGAACAATTTTGAAACAGAGATTTTTCAGAGATGAATAATATTCAGGGAAAAAGAAAACCGTCAATCTCTGCCGCGGTGGATTCTACAGAGCCTGATGCTTCGTTTTTTCCTAAAAAACACAACCATCTATGTCGAAACTCGTTTCGAAAATTTGTGAGGTTATGTTGATCTTGTAGGTGCCCTTGGGTTCTTCGAGGTGCAATCAATTCGGTGGGAATTGCAACGCACAGAGGAGGCACGTGTAAAAGTTTTTTTTTTAAGTGAGTGTATTTAACTTTAAGCCCAAACGAACGATTGAAAAAAAAAGCAGCCGAATTTTCGGGCCAAAATGATCTGCACTGAAAGCTTTTACAATTGTCAAGAATTAACACGTAAGAGTGTTTCAATTTTGCATAAATAACGAAGAGCACTAACGATTGTTGCGTAAGTAAATAAAGCGTCTAAAAGATAAAAACAACAAACATTTCGTTCGTTGATTACTCGGGTTCTCTCTAATTTTGTTTTATTAATATCGCTTTGTAATCAAGATATTCGAGAATTTCGCAAAAAAAAAGATCATTGAAAAATTAACTTTTTTTGCGGAGGCATAAGTTACAGCACTTTTTACAGGCGCGTTATAAAAAGTGAGAAGAAAAAGAAAAATCCCGATCATACGAGCCGAAAACTTGATCGATTTGGCACGAGACGCCCCTTATACAGTCGACGCTCTCCAAACGCGACTAGCAAGGCTTTTCACTAATACTGCCTGTTTACTGTCTCATCGCGCATGCGCCGCTACTTTGCACGCAAAATTCATGTCAAAATTGCATTTATATGTCAATTATTTGTTTCTCCTTGGGCGAGCCGAGAAATTGCCAAAAATTGAGTAATGCGGAGTCTTGTTAGCGGAGCGTCCACTGTACAGTTTCGATGTAAAGTAGCAATTTCCCAACTGTTGCGCAAAGCTGCCGATAGGTTAACAACGCGGGACGGAAGTGAAAAGGCGAAAGAGAGAGAGAGAGAGAGGGGGCGAGTGAATCCTCGAGAGAGGCGCGGTGGGAAGTTCAATGAAACGCACTCTTTGGCTCCCCCGGAAGTCGTCGATAATGACGCGCTCACTGTGCTCGACGAGCGCTTCGAGCGCGACGCGAAAACTCGCGCCCCTCGCTTATTATGTTTCGCGGTGGCGAAATCCCCCTCCCCCCAGCCCCCGACGGCGCGAATCTTCGTACCTGCCGAGAAGCGCGAGGTTATCGCGGTTGTTCTAAAATATTCAACGAACAAACATCTGCGAGTGACTAATTGCGACTAAGAGAGCATAACATAATATTGCATCTGTCGCACATGCCGTCGGTGTTTAACGGCGGAGGTCCCTTTTTAACGAAGAGCTTGTCGCCGAAGGTGAACTTTACGAGGAAGCTGAGGGACTACCTTATGGTCCCGGAATTGCGGATTAAAGTAGTTCGGCTATTTCAACAAGTACGGTGAATGTTCACCAATTTTTGCGGTAAATGATAGTTCAAAGTCCCCTGATTACAATAAGCACATTTTCGGGACCTCTTGCGAGGCAAAATTTTGAATTATTTCATTTTTAAATGTTGATTTTTGACACAGTACCTTATGGAAGAACTCACAATAATGTTAACTGTAAAAAAAACTAATCGGTGGTTGAGCTTCAGAAAAGTTTCCATCATAAAGAAAATTTATCACAGATTCTGTTTATTTAAAAAAAAAACATTACCTTACGGCGCTTTTAAAAAAGAAAACATTAAAAAACTTTTGTTTTTGACGTGTCGGAAGCGGATGACAGACATTACGTTGCACTGCCGGTAACAGCTGATTGAAGCTTCGGACAGAGTCGGTAATCGCGGGAATTTCAAATTCTTCTCGAGAAACTTTAAAAGTGATCAACATTTATTTTTATTTTTTATTTTTTTTTCATGAATCAATCAAGTTTTACAAATAAATTGTCATGTATAATCTTTTGAAATATTAATTTTTTAACCATAAAAAATTTGAGAACCTTGTTTATTCAGTCAATGTTTTTAAACAATATAAATAAGAATGAATTTTTCCACATTGGAAAAACTCAATGGAATTTTACAATCACTGCACCACAAACGTTTTCCGAGCAACGCTGTATCAACTATTCTTCGACCAGCGTTGTTTACGTTTGTTTTCACTTTTTGGCCGTTTTTCAGCTTTTTTAAAATTGATTTTTGAGATTGACTCACGTGCTTTAATTCGTCGAATAGCTTCGCTTTTTTTAACGAATTGACCATTTTTTTTTTCTCGATGCCATTGCACAGATACGTTTTCTTTCGCGTAATACAAATGTTAGCTAGGTTATGTGTATTAAAATGTCACCGGTACCGGCATGGCGGGGGTGAGAGGGGCAGCGATCCGACTTTATCCGAACATTACTACAATCATGGCGGACTCAATCACTTAACTAGTCAAGTTGAAGTATAAATGTTATCTTTTACGATATTTTTAAAGCATTTTATTACATTCACGTGATAAAAATATTTTCAATGTGAGTGTTTATTCATTTTATTAGTAATTTAGACTTAAATTTAATCAATATAAATTAGTTGCCAACTTGACTAGTCATATGACGGCCAAACTACTTTAATCGGAAAGTCATTTAGTCACAAAATTTCTGAGTCGTAAAAAACTTTGCATTTTCCTGAAAACTACTTTTTCGTAAACCTCGTACAATATAACTAAAAAACTATCTGCTCGATTATTTTTTAATTTTTCACGCTTTTAGATAATCTAATTACCGTCTATGTGAACCTAAAGTTCCTTGAAAATGATTTTTTCAAACTACTTTCCTATTAAGAAATACCATAGTAAACATTTCATGAAAAATCGAATGTTTTTCAAACACGTATCATCTATCGAATTTTTACTTTTCTTTGGATTTGTTAAGTTCACATAGAGCGGGTGGGTCTTAGCAATATACAACTTCTTGGCTCTGATGTTTCAGATGAACGCACCAGACGCTAGGTTGTACACCGTGGAACCACTCAGGCGGCAATTGTCTCTGAAGAAAGTGTCGTACAGCCGCCATTAGTAATATTTTTTTTGAAAATCAAACCATGTAACAATATGTACATGAAATTTTAATCATGTAGAATAAATAGTTTCGATACGAAAAGAAAAACTGGGAAATTTTCTTATTTTCAGCTGCCTGAAGGGATCTCCACCCCCCCCCCCCCCCTTATCGGGCCCAAGCGGCAAAGCGAGCAACGTCGTAAAAACGTATGCTGCACGTGCAACCGAATTTGAGTAATAAAAAAAAAGAAAGACCAATCTTGCGAATTCCATTCCCACCAACGTATCACTCTCCCGCCACTATATTTCAATGCGTTGTTTTCATCGCGCGAATTCCTACGCAACGAAGCGTCGTTTCTTTCGACGAAGAAGGGAGAACGAAAAAGAAAAAAAAAACTACGACGAAATAAAAGTAGGTTTTTCCGATTCGCTGCGTATCAGCGAACATGTACAAACGCGCCTACTCTCGTAAAACTCGTACACGTGAACGCAACGTTGCAAATTCTTCTGTATAATTTCATTCATGTCCCGTTAGGCTTCGAGCGGCTCATCATTTCTGGCGATACTTCGAAATTCCATTAGACGGTATATCGAAATTAGATCTAGCGAGCGAATGATTTCGCGAAGAACTTGCGTTCGTGCCACTACAGTGCGTTTTACTTATTTTACTTATACGTGGAATTCAGGAATGAGAAATGAAACGGCGGTGGGCGTACGCGCACACGTGCAGTTGAGCTTCCAGCAAATTCTTCGTCTGCGAGGAGGGGAAACGGGGGGGGGGGAGGAATGGGAGCTTATCGCGATACTATGCGCGGAGCGGGGGCGATGAGAAAACATTTACGAATTGTGTTGTGTGTGTAGTTTCTGACCTTATCGACGCGTACGTCACTGCTGCTCCCACGTCGGCCTCTAGCGCACACAGATAGAGCACACAAAACACGACACCTCAAAGCGGACACACTTTTGCGTTTCGTCAAATCGGCCTCGTATATATTCTGTAGGGAGAAAAAAAAACCGCTGTCATGGTAAGCTCTTAAACCGCGATGAACGTAAAATAATGTTCAATCGAAGCTGACGAACAACAGCCATGGCCGCTTTTCATTCTCGCTACCACGCGACCTCAGACTTCACGAAATGTTTTATATTTCTCTTGCGAGCGAGAGAGAAAACTATGAGAGACAGGCGGAATGCAGCGAGCAAAAAAAACGATCGCCAATGCCGCGCGACAATTCACAGTTTTCGTCGAAGTGTGTGTGTGTGTGTGTGTAACAACGCGACTATTAACGAGAGTTTTGACGAGAAGCCCTTCGAGATATGGAAAGAAACGGGCGAGAATTCGAGCACGTAATGAAGAAAGTACATTTTTCTAACCTTAAAAACAACGTTTTCAGGATGTGTCTGCGTTCTCGGACGATCGCTTCGATGTCAAAGAATGGATCAACAATACATTCAAGTCGAGCGAGGCACAGGACGACAAAGACGTGAGTCGTACTAAAAATTAATAAAGCCGCGCGGAAACTTCCCGACTGTTCACTTTTTTTTTTCTACCCGCGGCGGGTCCTTTTTTTGAATTTAAGCCCGCACATTTATACAGTCAACCGCACGGTGCGAACTGACGGCGCTCCCATTGAACGGCGGTCAATGACACCATGCGCCTTTTTTAAAAAAGATAACTTTTTTTTTTTCTTGCATTGTCGTAGGTGATGATGCAGTTCGCTTCCCTTGCGTCGTTGCAACGTTTTTTGCCTTATTCTTTGCTTCACAACCCTCTTGCTCTCCAATACTTGACGTGTAACCTTTCTTTTTTTTCGTTTTGTTTTTTATTTACCAGCATTTGTCACATGACACAGCAGAGTTTCGAACGTTGCTTTTCGAATAATGCCATGGGAAATTGACGGATCGCGTCAATATTGGATAATATGCGCTTAAGGGGCTACGAATTTGAAAATTATGTGTAGACATGGATGACTCTTGTCACTTGGAACGAAATATAATTTTGCCGTTTATCGGTAATATTTTTGGTTCAATCCAGACAGTACTGTGGAAAAACACAATATTTAACAATATGACGTATGGTAGCGGGTATACAGGTTCAGCAATTTCCCATAAGTAGCTGGGCCCAATATTCGGATAGGTGACTGCTCAGCCTTGTACTGCCTTATGCACAGAATGTCCCGCAGCGGTTTCACTGAGCATTCGATGGTGTCGCAACTGGAACTTAGTGAAAATCAAGCTGCATCGGCATAGGTTTTTCCAAGCTTTCTTGTGTCTTCAGGCAAATATGATGCAGTAGAGCGGCAACGAGTAGGCAACACTCGCCTAGGCAACCTTGTCCAATTAACTAGAATCGTTAATGGGACAAGCGTGGGCAAAGGTAAAGAAGCCGAGTAGTAAAAGTGCGCAACGGCATAAGAAGGAACCTTTAAAAATTACAAATAATAAATTACTTGGTAATGATCGTAATGCTAATAATATTGATATTGTTGCATTTCTTCATTTTCTTCACAGTCAATTTATTATGGAAGATAATTGCGATAATAACATGTGGAGCATTTGGTCGTTGTCGCATAATGCAAATGCTAATTTTTGTTTATCGTTGGAGGAAATTTCGTTGAAAAATTTACAGCGCAGACGTATTGATTCCTATTTCTTCCATCATTCGTTATATTTGGTCTGATGATTTTGTTGGTAAAACCCATTGGGAGGATAAGTTTAGATCAGAAAATTGGTATATGCAAGAACGATAGGAGGTGAAGATCCCTGGATCGAATGGCTTCAATTAATAATAATTGTGTGTTAACTTGACAGGCTTTCGTCACATCGCTGGTGATGAAATTACAATTGTACGTGCAACAAGTGAACGGAGCCCTCGAAGAGACCAGTCAGTCTGTACTATCAGGATTGCCCAGAATTCTGCGAGACACGCATTTGCTCCAGCAGGAAGCTGTTTCGCTCAGAGAAAAGATGGTCACCGTTAAACAAGAGATTGCAAAGGTTTAGATAATTACTGTTCACTATTCGTCGCTGTAAGTCTCAACGAAAGTACAAGAAAAATTGTGTGTCTCGCTAGGTCGAAAAGGACACTGCACTTTCTATGACCAACCTGGAAAGATTGGATAAAATTAAGACAGACTTGCAAGCCGCAAAGCAAAGTCTTCACGAGGCGGACAACTGGAGTGTGCTGGCCAATGATGTAGAAGAGGTACATTTATCATATTTCTAAGGTACGAGGTGACGAGGTACCTCAATTACGATTGGGCGCAAAAAGTACTGAGTTACCACTATCCAAATTGAAAATTACTTTTTTTTTGCCAGATTGACTCTGCGTAGCCAAGAAAAAAAAATTCAATTTCGAAAGGGAAATGTGTAGTATTTTTTTCAAACTGTTTGGCTCTCTGGAAACTGCATGTGATATCGTCCAAAATAAAAAGGCATATTGCGAATAGTTGTCATTTGTGGAAAAATAATGATAGCGACATGAAAACAACAAAAACTTCTAAATAGGTAAATTCTGTCTTTGAGGCTCTTTAACCGAATTTGAGGAATATTAATTGGCTGAATTATTCAAGTTTGAAGTTAAAGAGCGAATTTTACGTTTTAGTCAAGTACCACTCATTTACTTGAGTTAGAGAGCACAACATTGTGGTTTTTTTAATACCCCATACGTTGGTGACTTTTTCTTTAAAATTTCTGACTTTTTATACCTACTATTATTGTTCAAGAGAGTACGAGTGTCAATTTACTTTTCGACATTCCCTACTGAACATCCACGAAATGTCGCGAGTTTCAACGAACCTTTCTTCTTCAAATTCCACAGGTTTTCGAATCCGGCGATGTGGAAAATATAGCGGGAAAACTCTTCAGTATGCAAAAGTCTCTTTCGATTTTAGTGACCGCGGTGGATTACGAGGACAAAAAGATGCAGCTGGAGGGTTTAAAGAATCGTCTCGAGGCAATGGCTAGCCCTAAGCTCGTGCAAGCGTTCACAGCCAAGAATATGGGTAATTATTATTTCATCGCGATAACTATTCATCATAATCATCAATCACAAGTTTGCATCGACGTATCCAATTTTGCAGAGCAATCGAAAATTTACGTCAACATCTTCAGCAAAATGGACAGATTGCCGCAGTTGCTCAAGTATTATCACAACTGCTCGAAAGTGTCACTCTGTCAGGAGTGGAGACGCATTACCGAAGTGGCTCAGGACGAATCGGTGACTTATTGGCTGCACACTTTTTACGACAAGTTACTCTCCGAATGGAACGACCAGGTACACTTGCGTCAAAAGAACGAAAGGGATTATATCCGAAAGTTCTTGCTTATAACGCGATCAACGTTGTTTCTCGTCTCACTCGTAGGCGAAATGGTGCAACCAGGTATTCCCGAATACCTCGACGGAGATTCTCATCGATATTTACGCTGATGTTTTGCGCAGTTTGGATCCGAGTTGCGGTGATTGCATGAACGCTGCGCTGAAGCAACACACGAACGCAATGCAATTGTCCCTCCTGCTCGAATTGAAACAGACAACGCGACATTTTGCAGTAAATCTTAACGGCGCTGTGGAAATCTCGTCCCACGGTAAAGCCGCCGAGCAGAAACTTGAAAATCTCGCCAAAGCCATTTACGCACCTTACGTACCGTACGTCACGAAGTACAGCACGTACGAGAGCGCTCAATTAGCCCAACAGCTCAACTCGCTCGAAGGCACTCACGATGATCTCAGCGACACGATAAATTCTCTCTCTCTGAGTATATCTCGAGTGATGGATTACGCCAATGAGGCCAACAAGAGATGTAAACTCTTTACCGACGGTTGCGGATATCCAGGTCTTTTGAAAGCTCTCAATGTACGTATTTATTCTCTTCACTCTCCACATTGCGGTAATGCACTTTCTTTTTAAACCGTGATGTATCTGTACGTCGATGTTTTCTCATACGCCCTTGTGGGCTTTTGCAGTCCCATCCGTTTCACTTGTTTATTCTTTAACTTGACACTCATGCTCGGTCGCTGAAGACACGAGCTGTCCTAGACACGAATTTAGTCGCCGATTTTTTTTTCTGTAAATCCCAACAAAGTTAAAAATAAACGGTCTCCGTACATGGTCAAGATATTATCCTAAGTAAAAGACTTCTTGTTCCGTCGGATTTGCAGACATACTTTAACCAATATCTGGAGAAATACAAATTGGGCGTTAGACAACTGGAGCGACGAAAAGTCAAACACGAGGATTGGAACTTGTTTCAGATGTGTCTTACTCTGATGCAGAGCATAGGTACAAACTTTTGATACACGCAAAGAGGTGTCGCCGATAACTTGTGTGAAACAATGCGATGCACACGAATCCTTTGTCCACAGGTGAACTCTTGGTTCACGTTGAGCAATTCGAGAAAACTCTGGTAATCAACATTGTCGAAGCGAACAACCAGTTGCAGAGTCCAAGCGGAGGTGTTTTCAAGCGATACAAGAATCTTCTTTTGAATTCGGGTGGCCGGGCTGAACTCGACAATTTGATAACGTCTCTGCAGCAGGGTACTTCACCGTTTTTTTTTTTCGATATTGGTGAAAAAGCGAATGGTCGATCTAAACGCTCGGATTTTCCGTTACAGAGGATCGAACTATCCTCGACCCGATCGTCAAAGCCATTCATAAGCTATGCTCGGACTTGCATCACACAACGTACGAAGTGATATTCGCACCGATATTCACCCAACTGTTGCTCGTCCAGAAAGCACCGGCTTGGTCAACGGAAAGTGGCAAATCGTCGAGTCTCAGCTCCGACCTGCCGGACTACAGTTTCGCGCCTCAAGAGTACATCACCCAAGTTGGACAGTACCTGATGACGCTACCGCAACACTTGGAGCCCTTTTTACTCCGTGACAATCCAAGCTTGACTCACGCTCTTAGAGCCGCCGATCCTCAGTACTCTCAGGGCTCCACGGAATCCGGATTCACCGATATTCTGCTGGGCATCATCGCGAAAGGAGCTTGTCAAATGTTCCAGGACCAAACGTTGGGAATTTGCGAATTAAATGCCGCGGCTTGCAAACAACTGGCGACCGACATCGGTGGGCTCGCTTAACGTTTTCTCCCGACCCGTGTGAGTTGACGGTGTTTTTTTGTTTTTTAATTTAGGCACTTCTCTTTCAGATTACCTTGGCAATGTGTTGGAAGAGCTGGGCCTTGCGCTCTCCGAGAATCTACAACACATGAAATTGCTACTTAGATTAACTCCGGAAGAGTATCAGACCAGTAGCTCGGGCTGCAACGCTCGTGTCGTCGCCGCCGTGAGGCAAATGCGCAACATCGCGTCCTCCGGTTGAAGCACAACTACCAAAAGAACTCGCTCGACCTTTTCTACACGTAAGATTCATCTAGGGAATACGAAAGGCTCTGTACTATATAACTCTTGATCAGGCGACTCGTATCGTCTCTTAGTAAAACACGAATTTTGGACGTTAATCGCCGGGTTCTTTATTTACTACCGAAGCATAAAAATTGTGACATATCCCGCGTCGAGCAGTGTTATCATCGCCCAATACTCGGGTGGATGGCCACCCAGCCGTGCGCTGCTTTCCTCATCGACTACTGAGCATAACGTACTTTTATTGAGTTTCCGATACTAATACAACTGAAAATATTAACTATTGCTCTGTGTTGTCAAAGTGCGATGCAGTAACGCGTTAGAAAAGAATGGCTGTCATTGTCGTTACTAGGTAGCTTCCCCCCTTCCCCGAAGGACTGTGTGCGACTTGAACTATTTCTTTCGTCGTAATTTCACAATTTGTATGAAAAGTAGCTACTTCATTACGTAAATTAAATAGATATTCAAATTTCGCAATCTAGTCAACTGATGTCAAAAGTAATACATTAGATTTGCCAGCCGATACACAACCAGAGGAATATTGGAAGATTAACATTGACTACCGAGTAGTAGATAATATCATTGTAAATCTGACACGCTGATTTGAGAATTTACCGTTGGTTCATGCAATTGATGCATTTTTAAAATTGGATATGAAGAATGGAGGGAACTCATCAATAATTATAGAAAAATCGTAATAATTAATACGTCGGACTTAGAAGCTGAAGCAATGGTCAAGAAACACATACTTCCATTTAACAATAATGAAATAAATGCTGAAAATTTGGGAAAGCACATTAAAATAGAGTACTGCTTTAACTAATATAAACTTTTTCAAGCAGCAATAGTACCCTTAGTGAGCTTCGCTGGCTATGAGGAGTTTTTCTGCCATGAGGCGGATAAAAATGTGGCTTACAAGCGCAATGCTTCAGAAACGATTCTCTCATATGTCACTGTTGAATATGTAGAACGAAATTATTAAATAAAAACTCCAGTTGAAAAAGTGTTGCGCCGATTTGCAGAAAAAAATTGAACGCTAAGACTTATTTGAGTGCCTACTGAAAGTAAAGGTTAAAGATTCGTAACTAGATCAGAGAATGATGAAAAATTAGATGATTATTTTTGTAAGGTATTGCAAGAGTTTGATATTAATGTTAACACGAACGTGTGATTAAAGCAGATTTCATATTTCATGTGTGATTATTGATAATGATGTAAATGTTATTTAAAAAAAAGATGATTGTGAACGAAACCAGTTCTTGTCAGGGCGGTCCTTCCTAGGCCCATGCCCCAGAAAAAAATGCTGGCTATACTACTGGTGGCTGTGGGCAACACTCTGGAAGGACTTTTGGAAACGGGAAATAGCAAAATGACGAGTATATGATAAAAGTACAAGGAATAGGATCGCAAAAGCCCGCAAGGACATGAAAAATGTTCCTCGAGAGATCGATGAATGTCTTCATTTGTGAATTGTGCCTTTCTGTATACACACAGTTATAGCTCAGTGCATCAATGTTGTAAGGGTATAAAATTAAACGACTAAGTCGGAAACAAAAATAATTAATGAAAAATATACAGAGCTCCGCAAAGCCACCTTTAATAAGTATATTAATAACAAAGAACGAGATATTCCAAGATTAATCGACCTAGCAGTTTCCCTTAGAAATAATCGCAACGTGCTTTCTGCTAAAAGTTCAAAACGTCCAGATGCAATCTGCAAAACTACCTTAAGGTAGTAGTCTCACCAAAGCGTTTTTCTATAGATTTTTATTTTTTATTTTGAGAACTCATTCAGGACACTATTCAATGATTACCTGCAAAATTTCAAAAGGATTCACCGACCCCTTTTCGAGATATTGGCAATCAAAGATTTCATGGTTTTTATAGTAAGCAGTGGAAAATTTTCACATTTCACGAAAAAACTTGGAAACTTTTCTACAGTTTTTTTTAAATTCTCAATTACAGAGTTACATATGACGAAGTGGGTAAAAAAATCATGAATTTTGACTGTCTAGTTTTAGCCATGTGTAACGACGCTAGCGCCACGAAGCGACTGGAGCAGACTAGAACTAGATTACAGTAGTGCGTGCATATCCGTATATGCAGAGTATCTACGTATTAGTAGCCGGAATAGCTAGTCTATACAAAAGTGAAGCTTAGGTAAACATTATATTGGGCGTTTTCATCATTATTGAGCGGAGAATAAACTTTTCAATGTGACTGTGGCGACACTACTACCTTAAGGGGAGAAAACCCTTCAGAATTAAAAAAAAATCGATTTTTTTTTTTACATATTTCAAAACTATAATATATTAAGAAGATACCTTTAAAAGGAAAAATCGAAATATGAAATATTTATAGAGTTATAGCTCATACTGGAAAGCGCCGAGACCACAACTTCGTTACTTGGTGGAGAGATGAAGCAGCGACTCTTACCAATTTACAAAGATTTGTCGGGGGAAGATTTACTCGAAAGATGCTTGGGTGGCCATACCCCAAAACGCGAATGAGAGTTTTAACGCAACAGTTTGGCGATTAGCTTCAAAACACCTCCATTCTGGGCTCAAAATTGAAATCGCAGCCTATATTGCTGCTGGGGTGTTTAATAAAGGCTATTCCTCCATTCTCAGAATTATGAATGCGTTGGACATAATTGTTGGGACGTACGCCAGAGTTTTTTCTGAAAACTCTGACGAGGCACGGATAGAGAGGCTGTACCAGATGAGTCTTTCCTCGACAGAAGCAGCTCGTACAGCCCGACTACAGCAGTAAATGGAAGAAAATCAGCTTTCCGAGGAAGTTGAAGGGTTAGTGTATGGGCCTGGAATTGCTGATTGATCAGTAAGTCACTAAAATTTTTAGTTTTATCTTATTGAAACTTTAAACGCGATTATTTCGAAACTACATTTTCAAAAACTGCTCAAACTGTAGCTCAAAAAGTTATTGATCGATCTTGCTGAAATTTTGAGAGGTATGCTATCTATAATATTACCCGAAGGATAAACCTAGAGTTTGAAGGATATCGCATAGATAAACAATTTTTTTGGGGTAAAAACTGGCGAAAAAATGGTCGAAAATGTGAACTATTGGTTAAAAAGCCTGCGTAATATTCAATTTTATATTTTTTTATAATTTTATAGGTTTATCCTTCCCCTACATGTGGCAATAAACGAAAAATATTTTTGTTTTCTGTTTCAGATGAACAGTAAAAAATGTGAAAAATGGAGTATTTTTTTATGGCACAGGAAAGACGCCTGGGAGAAAAGGCTATAATGTCGCCATTTTCTTTTGTAAAAAAAAATGTTTTTGAGCTCTTTAAACCTATAATAAAATCACATTAAAATTAAAAAATGATGCAATTTTTTTTATCACCCTCAAAAAAATTCACACAAAATGGCTCATTATCGGGCGTCTAAAGGGTTTTCTCCCCTTAAACATCTAAAAAATGTTCTCAATGCTACTTGCATACAGACTGTTTTACTTACATTATAATGGATTTTTCAGAGAAAATGGAACAAATATTGATTTAAAAGGTTTTTACAGGGAGTACCTGTTATCACGACGTTGAAGTTTGCATCGTTGGAAGGCAACGATTTTTTTTTCTTTATTTTTCATTTCTTTGATTTTATCATTATCTAAAGCCTTTTTTTTTGCAAATTGAGATCGTAAATCTCTAATAAGAATACGTAAAAATGTTTGAGTGATTTTTACAGCCTAAATCGGCCAAATAAAATATGTGCGATTAAAGAAAAATAAACTTTCGTTGCGTTCTAACGATGCAAACTTCAACGTCATCTGTTATCACTGATTTTAGGATATAGGAATTTTCAGGCATATGTAAATGATGAAAAGAGAAAGCAGGTTTTTTGGGGTGATAGAATGCCTCTGGTACTTACATATCCCAATGAATGATTTCGTTGATCAAAGAATCATTCCTCGGAGCCTGTCTTTGATAAAAATATATTTGTGGCTTTCACGTGTTTGCATTTGTTCTTGTCTGCGAAGAGATGATAAGACTCACCTTTGACACGAATAGTATAATCCCAACAACTTTTCAGTTGACCCGGCAGAAACTCTTTCATGATCCTCGAAAATCCCAATTCTTCTGTCAACTTATCGAGATTTCCGCGTTCTTCGTGTTTTCATGAAAATTCGTATTGAGAAACATATATAAATATCAATGCTGGAAGAGAGTGATCTTTCGAACGTACCAATTGAACGAGTATTTCGAATATCCCGATAGATTCCCTCGTCGACTTTGCAAAACATGCTGCACACATTTTGCCGGTCGGGAAATATTCCAATTGCAAATCCATCGTAAAACGGTTGCTAATCATGAGATTCATTGACATAAACATCCTACGGATGAAGAAACGAAGCACACCGCTAATTATTACGATAGAATTCAGTCTCGTTGATACACCGAAAAATCGTAAGTACAAACTTCATATTTGTCAATTTCAAATTGGTATCCTATCTAAGCGGATCGTGCGAAAAAAACTTGGCTGACGATAGACCCGCGAGATCCGCCATGTTGACTGCAGGGCTGACACTCTGAGGAAAGTTTCCCTCAGAAATGGCCGCTTGACGACGCTGATATCGCGCAGCAATGATACTCGCGCGAACAGTTTTTTTTCATGAATGATTGAATTTTTTCTAAGGAAAAACAAAGCATCAAGCTCTGCAGAATTTACTGACGCAGAGCTCGACGATTTTCCTTTGCCCTGAATATAAATCGTCACTTAAAAATCGCTGTTCGAAAATTTCCGCTATTTCGCACTTATGTCACGTAGTAAAGCGTTCGCTTCGCCTTTAAATAATATTTACGCGCCAGCAGTGTTACCAACACATTTCACAGAACTGATACGTACATGCAATTACAGTCTCGAACAAAAGTATAAGCATCCTCGTTCTAATCCCGTATCCCGAAATATTTCCGAAATAAAAAAAATAGAATAAAGGATTGAAGAAAAAAGTACGACTTCATCACTATCTTGTACGTGACGTCTGTCTCTCGATGCCTACAGCAATTATATTTAACTGCAGGAAATATTCGAATGTCTCATACTTTTGCTCAAGGCTGTATTCATATGTATGCCGCGGGGCGCGGGGGGGTGCACACATATATATATATACATAGTTGAGAAAGATAATTCCGTCAGAGAACGCTATGTTCTCGGCATCCGTACATCGGCGGTGCGCGGGCATTTGTCGCATTGCTTGAATTTATTTTATTTACCTTAATTTATGTTATTCAGTGATCCTATAAACTATCATCATGGAAGATAAAAGTACGATGCTGGCTGTGCTCCAATTGCTGCGAAAATATAATTTCAAGGTAAGCTCCAAGAAAACAAATAAAATTCGGTTCATAACCTCAAAAATCAATTTTTTTCATTAATCGCTAATAACGGAGAAATGCCGAAGAATACAACATTGTGAGCGGGTAATTAACGAACGAATTTTCGCGCAGGGAACTGAGGAAATATTTCGAAAGGAAGCCAACTTGGTGGATGTTCCGATTGACGAGAATGCTCAAACAGATTCGGAAGTTAGCAGCGTTCTGTCAGCGTACAAGAGCGAAGGTGATCCTGCTCTTTACGAAAAAGCTTACAGCGAACTAAAGAAGTTTGTCGAGAGCTCACTTGACATTTACAAGGTATCTTTTCCCAAGTATTGCGATAAGTAACACGAAGAGTATCGATAGCTGATAGCTGTTGAGTTTTTGTCATTTGAGGTAATACAAGTCTACTTGATTATTGGATCGATTCTATATTGAAGCTGAACATTGATATAGTTAAAAGCTCTGTAGACTATCTGCTAAGCGTGCACTCGTTCATTTGTCACTGTCAAAAACTTTAACGATACTAAAAAAACTTTTCACATAGAAATGTCAAGCTTGAAAATGTTTTTTTCGCAATTTGCAGCATGAATTGGGTACGATACTTTATCCAGTATTGGTGCACATGTATCTGGAACTGGTTTACAACAATCATTCGAAGGAAGCTGCCCAACTGGTGGAGAAGTTTAGTGGTAATTTGGAACAGTATTGTCAGGGAGATCTGAAAAGATTGTCCAATGTGACGACCCGAGAACAAATGGCAGGCAACGAGCTCACCGATACATTCAAGTGCGTTGCGAAATTACCGAGAGCCTTCCTCGTTGAAAGGCGTCATGGTTTTTAGTTGCTGTCTAAGGACATTGACACACCAGAGGAAATCTTATTTGCAGATCCAATCAGTTTATTATAAGGATATCGCGAGATACTCTCTCCATACTCAAGCGACACTTGCAGGAAAAGAAACACAGTGTTCTCCTGAACATTATACAGGAGCACTTGTACTTTGATATGTACGAGGGTCTGGCCAGGAACAAGCAACAGATCGAGGCAACTTCCGGAGCAACAGTGGGAGAGGCGACCAGGCAAGGTCCGAGTATAACTGAAATAAATATCTTCGAGTTTTCGCATAAATTTACCAGAGAACAATGAACTCACGAATGTTTTGGTTATTTAGACAACAAGACGAAAGTGTATTACGGCTTACTGAAAGAACCGGATATCCAGTGCGCCGCACCTGCAGAGGAAGAGGAGGATGATACGGGTGGTGGCGAAGGCGGTGACAAGCCCAAAAAAAAGAAAGCCAAGAAAGATCCATTGTTCTCAAAGAAAACGAAATCGGATCCTAACGCACCTCCGGTTGGAAGGATGCCCCTACCGAATCTGTTAGTTTTTCAAATTTCTCTCTGGTATTAAACAAATTTGGCAGATTTTGTCTCAATGTTTCAATGTTTGCACTTTGCAAAGCATAGAATCGCGATATATTTTTCTTCTCTTTTCCTCATCGCTCTTTTTTTTACTTGCCTCATCATATCATATTCTCGCTTTAATTGTTACGAATACAGAAAAGATGCTGACAAACTAGAAAAAGTCAAAGCTCTCAGGGAAGCTTCCAAGAGGGTGGTGGTCGGTCCCGACATACTTCCGTCAATTTGCTTCTACACTCTCCTCAACGCTGCCCAAACGTGAGTTACGCTTCTGTGGAATTATGTAGACGCCGTCGTTTGATATCGAAAAGAACGGGCAACGTCGATGCAAAATTTCAGCGCTACGGCTGCAGAAGTAGCAGAAGACTCGAGTATATTGGCGGTGGGCTTTTCCGATTCGACGATCAAAGTTTGGAGCTTGGTACCCCAAAAATTGAGACTCATGAAAACGGGAGAGCAACTGCAAGACATTGATCGAGATGCTGGTCAGTTTTTTTCTCACTACTTCGAATAATGAAACCTAACGATGATAATCCCACAGGCAATACGCAAAAAAAACTATCCTACTTTAATCATTTTTTAATCAAATAAACACGATTTGGACTGAAACCGTTCAGTGTGAAATATAAAAAAAAAAATACGCGCAAACTGAATTGAAAATTCACGAATTTTCGTCAATTTTTATTGATTCTGATTTTCCAATATTGTGATTATTTTTAAGACGACGTGCTGGTCAGAATGATGGATGATCGAACTGCGGAAACGTCGAGAACGTTGTACGGTCATAATGGACCCGTTTACAGTCTATCTTTCAGTCCAGATAGGAATTTGTTACTCTCCTCCTCCGAAGACACGACGCGTGAGTAATTAAAGAAAATCTTATCGCAATAAACTGGCGTAACACAGAAAACTGAATGAAACACTTAAAATCCAAATATGTAATTTGCAGTTCGACTGTGGTCTCTCCATACTTGGACCTGCGTCGTTTGTTACAAGGGTCACTTGTATCCCGTTTGGTCCGTGAGATTTTCACCACATGGGTATTACTTCGCGACGGGTTCACACGATAAAACGGCGAGACTCTGGGTTACGGATTCTCATCAACCTTTGCGGATATTCGCCGGTCATTATTCAGACGTTGATGTAAGCGGATCGACATTTTTTTTTGTATTTTCTAAATTCAATTTACAAGGGATTGAAATACTGTGGCGACCCGGGAAGAGACTAATTTTTAAATACAATCTGCAATAAAAAGTAAATAGCTCATCAATTTAGTATTTCAGTATCTTATAGAATAATAAGTAAAACACAATTATAATAATTAATAAAAAAGGTGAACAAGATGGAATAATGTGGGCACGTAAAAAGGGGAAGCACCTCGTACGATGGAAGCAATAAAATAAATAAATAAAATAATTAATAAAAAAGCATAGTAAACATTGCTATGAGAGGGCGCCGACTTGTCCTTTTTGTCAGAGATTTAAATGGTTTACCTTACATCTACTTGGATCAGCTAAAACAAAAAAAAAACAATTTTCTTCCATTAAAATACTCTTTTACCTAACCATGCTCTTTTTCACAGATATTCGAAAAATTAAAAACGGTTCCCTTAATGGTCAGGTATAAAAGTATATTGAATTTAAAAACTCTTAAGCCATTCCAACCTCTGAAAAGAGCGCCACCCGCTCGGGTTCCGCTCACGGCGATAATTATGATGATTTTTTTTATCATTCCAATTATTAGTGAAACCGTGAACGACCGGATGTTTATTTTTTTACAAAGCGTATCGGAAAATTCTATACCTTTTCGGGGCGTCACAGTATTTTAAGTCCTCAAGTAGATAACAATACCTCAGTACATTCAAATAACCAAATTAAACGTCTATTTTTTTAAATTAAAAATGATATAATTACATTCTTTACTCAATAGGTTGTACAATTTCATCCAAACTCAAACTACATAGCTTCAGGCTCGAGCGACATGACGGTGAGATTATGGGACTGCGTAACCGGAAATCAAGTGAGGCTAATGACCGGTCACAAAGCGCCGATATTTTCGCTCGCGTTCTCAGTCGAGGGGCGGTTTCTCGCGTCGGCCGGCGCTGACAATCGGGTGTTACTTTGGGACCTGGCTCATGGACATCTCGTTGCCGCGTTGTCCAGTCACGAGAGTACCGTCCATTGTCTCTCGTTCAGCAGAGACGGGAATATTTTAGTATCTGGTAAGAGTGCCACACGAATTAAGATTTTCTTGTCCCGCAATCGATGTACTGAAACTTACGGAAAAGTCGTAATTGACCTTTCATTGGACGTAGCTGCGTCTAAGATCTACATACTTCAACATTGATCAGTGAAACGCTGGAAACTACATTTTTTTGTTATTCGAAAAAAAATGCGCTTATCGATATAGAAAGAAATTGCCAATGGGTCTTTTTTCCTCTTATTTTTAATAACGAACGACAACCATCAGTGAAATTGATTGCATTTTCTTATTTTTCCAGCATCATTGGATTGCTCCATAAAACTCTGGGACTTTACGAAATTAGCGGACGAGATGGGTCTCGAGGACGTAAACGTCTCCCACAATCCGGACGTTAAGACGTCCGCCGAATCATATCTTCTTCGATCGTTTCCGACGAAAAATTCGCCAATATTGGCGCTACACTTTTCCCGAAGAAATCTCTTGCTTGCAGTTGGTATGTTCGACTCGCCGTGAAGAACGACGAAGGAACGGAGAAGCTAATTATTGCCAGAAATCATTGTCAATAACGAGTGCGTGGGGCACAAACAAACAAACAAAACTTGTATCATTCATTCGTGTACATTATACGAGAATACAGACATTTTTATAAACTAATTTGTACATTGTGATGCTGAGATATCTGAGAAATTAAAAAAAAAAAAACAGTGAACCTTGAATAATTTATAGTTCACGAAGCTGCAGCAGCGCGGATGCAGTGGCTCGAAAATTTTTACGAAATATATCCATAGGTATGTATAAATGTCAGTGAACAATAAACGTTTCATAGGTGTGTAGTTCTATTGAAATTTTAGAAGTTTCGCTTCCCACTTCATTCCCGAACGCATTAATTTAACATACAACAAGGGGGAGTGAGCGATTTATGGATTAATACGCTTGAGCGAAAGTGAGCTTGTCCGAAGCTATAGTATACTTTATTGTGGACTTGCGTAATGGCGTTCGATCGTATCGTAGCAGAAGGCAACATTCGTCAATAAGCCCGCCTCCCTCTACAAGGCAGAATCGTAAAGCCGGTAAGACGTGATAGTTCGCGAATCGCTGCGGTAAAGAGAAAAAAGAAAGAAAAAGGTAATAAAATGAAAAATGTCGCGCATGAAAGGAAGTGAAACGTTGCGATTCCGCGTTACGAATCGATGATAGAAAACTAGTTTGCGCTCGGGCGTTACCTTTACACTCTCCCGCTCGTGGTCGATTATTTCTTCACGATGGACGAAAATCACATAAGGTTAGGTAAGTCGAAACGACGAAATGGTACGATTTCACTTGAAATTTCATCGTATATTGCCATTTCGGAACAACATAAAAAATTCAGCGAGTAAAGAGGAATTACTGGTTGCACCTTTCGTTCACAGAAAATTACGAGATGTTGAGAGCCGATTATGACTTTGAGGCGACTTTTGCAAGGACAATGGGATTTCGCAAAAACGATCACTTTATTCTTCATCAGACCAATGCAAAGCAGAGAAATTGGTGGCAAGTGATCAATTCCAATGGCCAGATGGGCTATGTTCCGTCAAACTATGTGACTACAGTAAAGGTACGTAGTTAAAGAACAATCTTAAGGAGTTCCGTTGTCCATATGTGTCTTGTAGGCATACAATATAAATGCATCAATTTTAATCGTATTTTCCTATTGCTCTATATCAATAGCAAAATGTCAAGCATTCCTAACAATTTTATTGTAATAAATCTGGATGCAAAACCTGAAATTAACCCACTGACCTGTTGAAGAATCTTTCATAAAAAAAAAGCATTCTTACAGGCTATTGTTTTACTCGTCGATATAATAAGAAAAAGCGTAATGGAAAGATAGTACAGAATTGTTGAGATTTTTGTGAGTAATCTATGTATGAAAGAAACTTTTCGGAAAGTTTCACAATTATACGATATATAGGAGAACTGTATTTAATTGTAATGTATTAACATTATCCTTACTTTTTCATTTCGCTTTCCTATGCAACTTTACCAATCTGTATAGCAATGCTGTAAACAATTGAACAGCTTGAAAATTGTGACTTCTGCCGAGTATCGCATAATCAAGAGTTTTGGGCTAATAAAGTTAATTGTTGAAAGAAGATTCAATGAGGAATTTGAGGCCTGATCCATGCATTGAGCAGCTTACAACTGACGTTATATCTGCGACATATTCTTGAGAATTTCAAATTTTAGCTAAGTTTACTTGCGACTGTACCTTCCATATATTCTCAAGATGAGTAGCAGCATTGATTTAATTCAAAGCAGTACAATTCAGTTTTTTTTTAAGGATCATTAAGAATCCAACTTTCGGGCCTACAATTTTTATATGATGACGAATACATGATGCACCCTTTGGAAAAATTTGAGCTATATTGACCGTTCAGTTTTTTTGTAATAAAATTGCAAAGTCGAGCACTTTGAGCTCTTGAAGCATATTGTCTTATGGTGACGTTCAACCAGAAATACGGTGATCACGGTTTTGCCGCTCACGTATTCAACTAAGGTCGTTGGAAAACTAAAATTTGATAAATTGGACATAATAGATATTGTAAAAAATCGAAAATTCGAAATTCACTTTGTAGTTCAAGCGCTACATTATAAAACGGTTTCAACTTCCGTTTGAATATTATCATAGTGATAAAATAGCAACCATAGACTTGCCAATGTTGGGCGTAACAGCTGATTTGTTTGGCACGCATAACCTAGGTCTGCTTTGAATTCGTCTTGAAGACGAGTCGCCACAAAACGCAAAATTTTACCTATAATATTAATTCCGCTGAGGTAATTCGGGGATATTGAAATAAGATTCCGATAGATTTGGTGCAACCTTTTTTTTAGTCGATTTTTATAGTGAAACTGTCATTGTGGAAATGACGGAGACTACTCCAAAGTCGTTGGGGATTTAATTTTTCAGTTTTTATTAGTAAATATGCAATAAATAAAATATTTACCACAAATTTGGCACTTTGGAATCGACAATACGAATATTCAACATAGATTAACATAAATCAGAGGAGCCGTGGGGTAACATAAATTTAGTTTCTTTGTTGACCCTGCAGAACTAGTCGTACCTCCTTAAAACAGCTCCAAAATGCAGTTTTTGAAATAAATATTACACTGTTACTACAATTTTTCTAATGAATCGACTTTGATACTTCGAGTTTGATACTTCGATGATCCGACACTTCAGACAAACTCGAATTATGAAGAAACAATAATGCAAGTATTATTTCAATGCAATGTCAGGTTGAGCCTCAGTACCTGATCGACTTTCTGGACGAGTGCATAAGTAAGCTCGGCAGAGTGGATGAGAATGCTCCGAAGGTATTGAGCACGGACAAGCAAGATCTCTTGCAGAGGCTGGTGGAGAAGAGACGTCAGGCCGAGCTGAGCAGAAAACCAAAGAAGCAAGCGCCGATGCCATTGAAGTTTGGTACCTCATCGCCTGCTGACGAGACACCTTCAAACGTGAAGACCGAACGTCACGATACCAACGCGAGATCGTCACCGAGTCACGCTACCGCTAAAACGACCCTCGGCTATGAGGGTGATCCGATAGAGCCGAAACTCCAGCAGCAACAACAACAAGTATCCAACTCCAGACGCAGCTCCAATGAGAATAGATCGCGACAGGCGCCGCGTCAGACATCCTCGGAAAAGATACAGCCGGCGCAACCGAAGATCGAGGAAACTCGCAAGAGTCCGTCACACGGGGATGTTCGACAAAGTCCCAATACATCTCCGGTGAAGAGTAATTCCTCGAGCTCGTGCGAGATCGATTCGCGAGCTGCCTATCATTTGCTCGATGAAGTACGACGGAACACTGAACTGAGCTACGAAATGTCAAAATTAGCCGTTCAAGTAGTAGTCTCGGGTCTTCGACAATTGTTTCCCAACGGCATGAGTCAGTATTTCGATGCGGTACTCCAGCAATTGGACACACCTATACCTATGTCGAATTTGCGGATAGAAGAGACTTACGACGCGAACAGATTGAAAGTCATCTTTACCGAATTGACCTCTTGCAAAGAGGACGCGCAACAGCGCAGCTGGATGCTCTACGAGGACGAGGCCATTATCGTCGAGTACATAAAAGAGCTCACCTCCATTCTTGTTAGTATACGTTTTTTCTTTTCATTTCCAATGTTCCTTCGTATGCCTTTTGACCTTTCACGGACTCATTCCCATTCACGTTTATCACGCTTTTGTCACTTCATTGTTTCCAGTTCCTGAGTGACCTCCCCGGAGTGTTGTCCACAGCCACTCGTTTCCCAAATCCACTACTGTATCGCATTTTCACGAGGGCACAGGGAAACTGTGGAAAACCTGAGCCGATACGGTCCGCTATATTTTCACTGAGTTTCAGTTGTGCTAACATCGGAAACTCAGTAAAACTACCTCCCGCTCGGTAGTCGGCGCGCAAGCCAGTGCGCGGCTAAGCGGTCACCCATCCATGTATTCGCCCAGGCTTAACGCTGCTTGACACGGGAGATTGCCACTGCCGCACACCGACCGCGCGCGTCCACTACTATCGGCTGTTAGTATCGTCATTCATTTATTTTTCATTGTCCATCAAAACATCGCAAACTTTGTCTGCCAGGTAGAATTTAAAAACGCATTGACAATAGAGTTGGCAAGCAATTGTGAATGTGTACCCAATTATTTGCGTTCGCCAATATTGAAATGTATATTTGTATTTCGAAAGACGAATGCAGATGCGAATGTAACGAGGCACGCGTTGCGTCAAGATCAGTATAGCGGAATAACAACGCTGATACAGTATTATCAAATGGAAGCAAGATGGACGATCAGGCAACTGCTTCTTCAATCCTTCGGTGTCATGTGCAGCTTGGATCCAGTCGTCCTTACCATAATGCTCAATAGCATTTTGCCAATGGAACTGGCGAGGTAAAGAACGACACTTTTAATCCGCGTGAAAAAGTTTTCCTCGTAACCTGAAATCCCTGTTGCACGGAGTTTCGTTTGAACGTTGCGTGGATGAAGTATCCATAGCTAAATGTATTAATTTTTTTTAATATTAAATAATCGAAAAGTAATCATTTAAATACACGATTTGAAATTTATTACAGAAATCGTGTCGTTTTCGAAAGAAAGATTGGCGTGTAGAAGTTAGCGTTCTGTTGAGAACAATAGACCCCCCCCCCTTCCCTCGATGCCCCATGAAGATAAACTGTCCCGAAACTCCTTAAAATGATTTTCTCTTTAAAACAGGGACATGAGAAGTAATCCGAGAAACGTGCCAAAGCTCAATTATTCCTCGCTACTGCTCACGATGATATTTTCGATGGCGGAACCCATGCCCGTAACGCACTTGGGTAAGTTAAGGATACGAATACGCACCACTTGATCGAACAACTCTTTTTTTGGGGTTCTCCAGCCGCTTGATCGCTTTTATCAGGTCACGTAGTATATCCGTGATTGTTTTATTTTTTTTCAGAGCAACTGGGCCCGGACTTCATATCTTTCCTCCTGGATCTCATAGAAAATCCACCGGACACGGATCTTGAAGAGCAAGTACCCGATCTATTTCTGAATCTTATTCTATCGTACAATCTACAATTCACTACATCGGAGAATGTAGTTCTGAAAGCTCTCAGGGAGACGACGTCGGCAACGACTTTCACGCAGAAAATATTGTTCCTCCTCAATAGAGAGGGTAAGACTATATTTGTGAACTTCTTTGTATGCCCTTGTGGGCTTTTGCGACCTCAACCCTTTCATACCTTGTCACTTCACTATTTCCAGCTGTGTAGAGACTCCCCAGAGTGTCGCCCACTGCCAGTTCTTTCCTAATACACTGCAATATCGCATGTACGCGAGGGCACAGGAAAACTGTGGAAAACTGATGCCGATACAGGCGGCTATATTTTTACTGAGTTTCAGTTGTGTTACCATCGGAAACTCAGTGAAACGGCCTCCCGCTCGGTAGTTGGCGCGCAAGCCAGTGCGCGGCTAAGCGGTCACCCATCAAAGTATTGGCCCAGGCCAACGCTGCTTAACATGGAAGATCGCCGAAGCCGCACACCGACCGCGCGTCCACTACGGTCGGTTCCTGTATATTATTATATTTTTGTTCCATTAATGTTTGGCAGTTGGTTGAATTACAGATAAAAGTAAAAATTTGTCAGATAATACGTGTGAACAATTTCCGTAGAGGATCCTATCAGAATATTCGATCACGAGCCAGCACCACCGCACTCGGTATTGAAGCTCTTCATTGATCTCTTCAGCAACGATTTTACGGCCTCTCTATTTTACACGAACGATCTTAAAGTCCTGATCGACATCGTGCTTCGGGCACTTTTCGATATTGCTCCGGGAGACAAGGTAAGACGAAACTTCCGGCTCTCTACCCCGTTCTTGAGTTTTCTCCATA
This sequence comes from Ophion ventricosus, assembly GCA_963932345.1. Taxonomy (NCBI): domain Eukaryota; kingdom Metazoa; phylum Arthropoda; class Insecta; order Hymenoptera; family Ichneumonidae; genus Ophion; species Ophion ventricosus. Next base: position 25,673,791 of record OZ010712.1, read on the forward strand.
ATCCTACGGAACCGTCTATCACTGATTTCTTTTCACGACAGAGGAGATGTTATTTGGAACTCTGTCGTCGAGTTTTGCGCACATCCGGATATGACGAGCATCGACATAGATCCGGGGATTTGTTAAAATGCTTTACGCGGTTAGTACGCCTCAATATTTTTGGTATGTGCAACTGAGGTTTGTGAGTACTGAGTCAAAATCATTAAGATTGACGATGTACAGTCTGTTTGACAGAAGCGTGTACAGTGAAACTCAAAAACTATTGTGGAGAGGGCATTGAAAAAATGTACACACACACTACAGGATATAAACTGTGATACTTTATTATTAATGAGTGGTCTAGTCCCCTTCACAATTAATGATCGCCTGGCATCTCCGAGGCATACTTTCCACTAATTTCATGGCGCAATCTGGTGACAATGACCTCCGTATGAATCGAATTTCCGAAATAATTGCTTGACACCAGATCTTTGGCGTCTATTGGTGTCGGTAGATCAGGTATCATTGATGGGAGAACGTACCCCAAAAAGAAGTTACGTCCGAAAAAATAACGTTGTCTCAATCGCGGTCCAAACTTTCTTCCGCCCAAGTGAGTCCTTTTTCATCGTGTTTTTCGGACAATAGTGGTTCGTCTGTGACCATGGTCGAACGACAGTTGACGCTTTCTATAGAAAGCATCTTGGTGGAAGGGTCGCGCTACCTGCTCGCGGTCAAATCTACCCTCTACCGGTTTCCAGGAAATAATGTAGCTGTACAAGTTTTTGTCAAACGTAGGGTATCATTCTGACTATTGAAACCTCTGAATGAGTTTTTTTTTAAAATGGACTCAGCCAAATCGTTTTCCCACACCCGAAAGCGATTTCTTGCTGTTTCATCTGAATCTTTAGGTCCGGATATGTTGATCGATTTTTTCCATTTCTACTAATGCTTTTATCTAGGATATTCTGCGAGGAATCATCACAGAGTCAGGAGGATCAGAAGCTCGTTCGTGAAATCAGCAACGAATTTCCAAATATCTTCATGATGTGACATTTGCTGTCGGACTCCCCACCTGGGGACCTCGATTACGAGGACGATGATCTGCAGACGCTCGTATAGAAAAGGAAGAGAAAAAGCACGGAATGGAAAAACGCACGTATTGCTATTTTTTATTGCACGCATTTGTTGCGTCTTTTTTTTTATAGCGCGGTAATTTTTTAATCATTTATTCCTCTCCAAAGTCACTTTTGAGATTTTTCCTCGACGCTGTGCACTTCGACCACAAACGGATAGGAAATTTCAACATAGACCATGATATTAGTATGAGTTTTTTTTATTCTCTTTACATTTTTTTTTCGTGTCAACATTCTTCGCCCCGTATTTTCATAAAGATTATTGGCATTCCAAATTCAGCAGTCCATAATTCGAGTCGAACTATAATTGATGATCGTATCTTTGATGTGAAAGAAAATCAAAGACAAAATTCGAGTCCGAATCTCCTGTCTTTCCGGAGGGATTATGAACGAAGAGCTCGTGAAGAGCTACTACGAGTACGTACGTGCAAAATCTAATCTAGTCGGCATAATTATCGCTGTATGAAAACGCCACGAGCGCTTTAAGTCACGTATAATCGATACTACAAAAATTCTATATAGATCGTATTAAATATGTGTAGAATTTCGTAGCATTCGGTCGTGAAAAACTTTCGACTCAGCATAGACAGGCATCTACGTAATTCTGCGTGTGCCATACGAATTTGTCCTCTTGATGAGCAAGAATTAAAGAACAAAAAAAGACATTCTGTCGACTCGCGAAACGGTAAATTTATATCGCAAATTCTTGACGTGTACGTTCCTTGCTGAAAATGAGATTCGATTAGTTCGAGTGCTTAGGGCTTGGAGAAATTGCAACAAAATTGGGATAATGAGATGTAGACGAAAAAGGGAAAGTATTAACGTTATAATCGACGAAAAATTTCCCTAGGATAGATTTATTTTACTCAATTTTTCGTAAATATTTTTCTAAATATGTACAAAAAAATGGTTTTTCTTTTCTTCAAATAATTGCGTCGTATAGTGAAGTACTCAGAATCTCATTGCGTTAACTTTGAGTGGGAATGTATACATAAAAGGTCGTTAAAACTGTACTCACCTAGTCGAGGAGATCTGTGAAAATATATATTATGAGCATTTGTATATATAAATAAATATATATGAATAAATAATCTATCCATCGTAATGCACCGTTATGTTTGCGATTATGTCAATTATTGAGAGGATTATGAAGTAAAAGGATTATTGTGATTCTGATAGAATGGTTGATAACGAATGAGGCATTTGTAATAAAAAAAGAGGAAAAAAACAACACAAATTATTTTGTTTTTTCCATGAGTTTTATTAATAACAATAAATACTGTCCCTGGAAATATCGCAGGCACCATTTGTCTGATAGTTCAGCGCTTCCTATGAAATAACAAAAAAGTGATGTGCGTACGAAAGGATAGTATGTTGTATATTATAGCAGCCGGAAAAAAAAAATAAAAATTATCGCCGATCATCGTCGATGATCGATTAACGGTGTTGAATATTTCCAAAAGTATTCTCTGTTGTTTGTCTCTACATTTTTGAGACTCGTCATGGTGTGAATAACTTTTTTCATTCCTCGGAACAAATCGATCTTTGATACATTCAAAGGATTCGATTAGCGTAACTTTGGCACAGATAGTTTCGATTTTATAATATTGACACGACGTTTTTTTCGGCTGTAGTATCTTCTTATTCTCCGGTCATCATTTCCATGAACTCTGAAATCATTGAATTACTTTTTGATAAAAACGCAGCACGGAGCATTATGGCAGTGAAAAGAGAAAAAGTACCGCTCGGAATATCGCGTATTGTGTTGAACAATAATTTAATGTAAACATTTGAGAAAGGTCGAGCGTTTCACTGATTAACGTTAAAGGGAACTGATTTTTGTTTGGTAAAGATACGTTCAAGAGTTGAACTCGACATTTTTTTAATTGTCTAGATTAAAAGTAGTTTTCCTCGAATATGGTGAAGTCGCGCTTACGGAAATTTCGAAGTTCAACTTGTTTTGGTCTTATCTATGTCCAAAAAAATGAGTTGTCCTTTAGCATTGATCGCTGAAACTTTTTACTTTTTTTTAAATTCGCAAAGTGTGACGACTTCGCGTACTGATTACGAAAGTGATTGTGAAATGTCAAGTTCTCGATACTGAACGGGAGAAAAGAGAAACAAAGAGAGAGAGAGTGGAAGAGAATTGGTTTTGAAATTTTATAACGCAGTTGAGAAATAGCAAAATATTTCTAAAAAGTTTTCAACACTACGATCGCCTCTTATTGGAAAATGTATGAAGTCTAGTCTAATCGAATTTCCGTGTCTCTGGAACTTTGTTTCGCGATGAATTATGCATGTTTATTCGAATCGTGCCTTCCAGCCTACACCCGCCCCTTTGGAACGAGACACAGCCGAAAATATCCACTTGACGTACAGGACTTTACTTTATCGATCGGATATCAATTTTTGGAAATGCTCAACGTCGACTTTTTCTCGAAGTATTAAATTGGAAAAACTTGTTTACATTGTCGATTGGAAATCAAATTGTAATTGTTATAAAAAACATTATTCGATTGGCTACGCAACTGCAAACGAGGATGAACGTCGCAATAGTGCCGAAAGCGCGAATCGGACACTTTTTGTTCCACTCGCCTCGCGTAAAAATAGCATTGGTGCGTACGTGATGATCGCTCCAGTTCTCGCGCGCTTTCTCTTTCCCCTCGTGTAACGTATAAATAAATTGCTGACAATTTAAGAGGGCGGACCCCGTACTCGAAATCAAGTCGACGAAAAGGGGGAACCATTTTCTTCACTTATCAAGACAAAGTGTGAAAATCTCAATGAAGAAATCGAAATTTCGCGGTTACGTGAAATTGTGTGGGGATATATTTATGTCGTTTAAAAATAATTTATGTGCTGCAGTTTTGTTCGGATCAGTGCGGCTGAAAGGCCCAGTGACGAATGATTTTCGCCAATAGCTCGATTGTAATTGGACGCAAGATTCTTGAGCAAAATAGTCCTTCGTATTGAGATATTTTTCAAAAGAGTCAATATCCCCAATATTAATCGACATTCCCAGAGCAATAAGTCTAATTCGCCAAACAAAATTAGTCAACTACCCCAACTTCGTCCTAGAAATTTGTTACTTTTTTCTCGCGAGCGGGAATTTCCCCAGTATTTTGGTAAGCAGTATATCTTACCTTACTCACTGTACATAAAATGAGAAAAAAATTGAATTAACTTACCGTCAAAGTCGACGGTTCCCGATCCATCGGAGTCAATTTCCTCAATCATTATGTCGAGTTCCTCGTCCGTTAGCTGGTCGTCGAGTTCTCTGAGGATTTCTCGCAAACCCGACGTGGGGATGTATCCATTACCTGCGAGAGATTAAAAATTCATATCAAAATCTTCTAAAACTTTATCTCTTAACAGAGAAAATTCGATGCTTTTGCGAAAGATCAAACATTGTATTAAAAAACGTCGGGATAATGTCTTTTCAGATCAACAGTCACATTGCATACTTAAAATATTTTACGGTGCATGCAGTGTCTCTACGATAAATTTGGAAGGATACTTGTTTCTATCAGAAATAGATACGTACAATAGGACTTCAACTTCGAAATGTCAATAACTTTGACGACACATCGTTCACGCGAAGGGAAAAAATTAGAATCTATAAAAATTAACATAGTTTGTGACGAAAAATCGTGAATTTAGTCGCAGTATTTTTTATCCTGATGCTTTGAAGAAATATTAAAATTTAATATTTAAGTATTCGAATAGTGTTGCTATTGAATTCGTCCTATTACGGGCGACTGCTTTTTTCGCGTGCATACGCTGCATAGAACTCCGCCGGGTTTAGTGGCATAAGAAGTTCCGTGACGTGTGTGCAACAACGGGGGAGGGGGGGGGGGGGATGAGCCGCAAGACAGTAGAAACGGTTCGTGTTGGCCGGCCGAAATGCTTAATAGCTTCAAGCTCGAAACTATCCCAAGTTTCGAAGGAGCACAGTTGAGATCTTTGAAACGTAAAGTCTTTAAGTCCTAAAATGAGTACTGCCTTTCGTTGTTTTTCAAAGCCTGCTCGATCATTTTTCGGCGGCAAAAAAACTCTGCTTCTGGTATGACAGAAATTAGCATTTTGTCAGGAAGAGAATAAGATCGCTCGTTGATGAGCCTTTATAATTTCGACCTGATTCAAATCTGGTAATTGAATATTAGTATTAGTATTATAAGGTTTTTCAAATATTTGTATAAAACCTGCTCGTCTCGCTTTTAGCCAAGCTAATTTTTCGAATCAATTGACATCAGAATTAAATTAGAATATTCAAGTATTCCGGTAGGTCGGAATAAAGACGAAAACAAATGAAGGGTTCGGCGAAAAAAAATCCAATCACTACTTTGGAAGAATAATATTACATCGAACATGATAAAATTAGCATTCTGTTTTCGTTTAACTTCTCAGTTCGTTTGGTTCTCGGTGGTATTCTTCAAGATCTCGCCACGATGAAACCGTCTTAGAAGTAAAAGAGAAGAAAAAAATAAAACAAAATTCTCGTGCGTCAGTCCTGGTTTGGGAGGTGTTTGACCGAGTGGTCGGAATCGCGATGAGCGACACTTCCCCAGGATTACAAGTGCTCGGGAATTCCGTTAAATAAAGTGACGAGCGGTTGCGCATACGAGCAGGTGGATCGTGTCATATTTGGCTTTGGCAATCGTAGATTTTTGGGACTCGAGCTCGAAGATAAATCGATAATACTTGAAACTCTTGTCAGCGATGATGAAGTACTTTTGGTACGTCGAGAGACATTTGGTTGGTGTTGAATTGGTGCTCGATCTACCTCATCGTAAAATTGGCCGAATTCCGTACGCTTTGGTATGCGAATCGATCAAAATTGCGGGTTGACGATCGTATGGAGGCAAGTCTGAACGACTCAGGCTTCTCGGAAAATCGCGAGACGACTTTCTCGTAATAATATCCGAAAGACTACGTTAGCTCGATTGAGTTCGACGAGATCGTCTTTTTTTTACTATAAGAATTATCGACGCGAAACTCCGGATGAACAAATATCTTTAACAGCAACCACCTCATCGGATAAAAATGAATATCTCTTCGTCTGAAAACTCAAAAATGCTTTTTTTTGGTTTGAAACTGTCCTTACAAGCACTCTAGCTCGGAAGTGATGTTCAGAACAATTGCGTCCTTCCAATAATTCTTTTGCCGTGACAATGGAGCAGTCGAAACGCGAGCATAACAAACATTTTGTTTTTCTATATGATCATGATAGATTGTCCTACTACTCCAAAATGATCAAGACCAATAATGTAAAACGATCCAGAGATTAATTATTTTCATTATTCAGATATTATCAGTAAATGGAAATTAATAATTTAAATCAAAATATCTTTTTAATGTTCATAGAATGGATACATGAAACAGCCGCTGAGCCAGTGATTCGTGTAATCATTTGTGGGAGGAAATATGTCGCGATACGTAATGACCGCCTCATCACAGTGTTGACCATGCAAACAAACTATTCGTCCAAATTGTATTCGCGCGCAAAGATCTTCATCAGTCGATGCAAGTGTGCCAAATGTTGTATCGCATCAAAACGGAACACTATCACGAACGATTTGTATGAATCGAGTAAATGCAGCATATTCATTCGTGACGAATAAATTTCAATCCCCGGGTGCCCGATCAATAAATAACCGTTATTTCGCACGGCGATGCGAAATATATTTATGTAGACAAATAAAATATCGCTCTGATCGTAAATTTATTTGTACGATCGTAAAGTCTGTTGAGTAAATACGACTATTTTTTTTTTTAACTTTCTGTAATTCAGTATGTAAGAGGTGGCCTATATGCGTAACGCACAATTCGTTGGGAAATCATGTGTGCATTGCGGGCTCGTACTCCGTGTCGTAAGTTACGAAATGCAAAGTTGGCCGGTCGCCGGAAATGAAATTGGCCACAAAGCGTCGTTTCTCTTGAAATTTTAACATCTCTCTTTTATTTTATGGCATGATGTATACGCAAGATATATATTCAGAACGGACATTTTCAACCCGTTATATCTACGTGACGTTAACTATCAGCCCACATTTCTCTTTTGAAGACGGTCCGTTAATTTTTTATTCAAACGAATTGTTGTTTTGAGCAACAGGAGGGCCCTCAAAAGGACGTTTAATATAAAATGCTTATTATTGGGCCAATTTCCGACTATGTGGACGGTCCTCCAAGTCGAATGTCTTCAAAATCATCTTTCCGCGTGTATATATATATATATATATAATATATCCGCTCCTTTTCTCGCTCGCTACGATGAATATTCCTGGAGCAGTTAGCTATTCCCGTCACTGCCAGACTTCTCCTCTTTTCTCTCGATTCGTCTGACTATATACGTGCGTGACTTTTATATGCCGTACAACTCGGCTTTCCAGACCTCCCCGAGCTCGTTGCTCTTCCCGAGAGCCGCGTGTTACTGTTTTGTTGAGAGCACAGACTTTTCCCCTTTCTCTCTGTCTCGTTTGAGCTTCTTGCCTCGCGTATTGGCCGCGATCCAATCGGACGCGAAAGCAAGAAAGAAAATTGTGCCGAGCTGGGTTCGCTTTAGGTGCGTATACCTGACGATTATTCGAAGACCGGACTATGCGACTATTGCGCACTCCCAGCACAATTCACTTAGGCCAACAATCTCTTAATAAACGATGCGACATAAGCGTGAGACGTCGTCAGGATAGAGAATAAAAATCTGCGAGTTCAGAGCATTGGTTCGTTCATAACGAAAAAGAAAGAAAAATCAAGAGGAGTGATTTTTATCAAATGTAGTTGAACGCGGCTAGAGAGTATTTATAAATATTTTGAAAGCAAGATTTTGCGATACATTGGCACGATACGTGCTCGTTAACTTTCGGATCGTTAAAAATGAAGAGCTTTGCAACTTTTTTGGCGTTACATGGACTTGGAAGTTTTTAGTACGATTTTTTGACATTTCGGGATTCGCGTTCGCGGAACACGATAATGGCATTTGAAAAGAAATTCTCTGTGCGTTACCTTCTTTATCGTAGAGCCTGAACGCTTCCCGCAATTCTTTTTCCATTGCTTCCGCGTCCTCTTCAACGATGAACTTGGCTGCTAGCGTGACGAACTCGTCGAACTCCAATCTTCCAGATTCTACGATATTGAGTTTCGAGTTAGCATAATTTTTATCCATCTATGCAACGGAGCATTCGATAAATCTCTACGAAAAGATCATTCAGCGATCTTCACCAGTCTCTGGTGAATCTCATGCACCAGTAAGTGGATCGCGTTTTCATATCGAGCAAATAAAAAGTTGTTCTACGTACTGTCAGCGTCGACCTCGTCGATGAGCTCGTCGAGAATCTTTTTGTTAAACGGTTGTCCCATCAGTCTGAGAATATCAGCTACCATGTCGGTGGGGATACTTCCACTCTTTTCTCTGTCGAAACTGTCGAACGCCTTGCGCAGAACTACGTCCGAGAAAGAGAGTAACGAAAGTTCGTAAAAGATAGACAACAAAATATAAATATACTCTGCCAAATTCGCGTGCGGTTACAATCCAATACAGATGAATCTAAACATTTTTTTTTACCTCGAACAAACGAATGTTCGTTGAGCTCGAAAAAATTGTGATCAATAAAAAGACGGAAGAAATGCTCGGGCAGTGATTTTCGAAAATAATTTGACCCGCTCTACTCCGATTCACTTTTAGCCAGTCAATAATAAATTCGACAACTGTAACATGGTTTCTCGTCAAAATTGGCTCTATAGAAACTTTGTTTGTGCATGGAATAGGGTGGTAAAAAAATTAGAGACCGTTTCAATAATGGGCTTCGGAAACATCGCGAAAGTGATTTTATCGCGGCTGAAATGAGCGTGATAGAGAGAGAGAGAGAAAGAGAGAGACGCGAAGAGTCGACGCCAATGCGGTTCGGATTTAGATCGGATGTTAATGCCCTTCTTCCATTCCCTCTCGTACGAGGTTCTGGCGCTAAGCTTATTTGGCTCGACTCAACTATCTCTCTTGAACCGATTCACCTGGTTTATTCAGAATCCCCCGTGCTCCGACACCCCCGTATCTACCCAATGGCTCACGAGACGTGCTTTATTCCTCCATTTGGATAGAAGAATAAATGCAATCTCGAGCACGTCCGAAAAACAGTGAAAAAAGTGCAAAAAAAAAGGGAAGAAACAACTTTTGATATTATTCGAATAAGATGTTTTTTTTTTGTATAAGTCGATGCTCTATTTTCATCAGGACAAAAGGACGGATTAATCGTCACTTGATATCTTTTTTAGATGAACTATCATCGGAATAGGCCTCGATCTCCCCCCCCCCTTTGTCTCTTTCTCTCTTCCTCTATACTTAGGCTGAAGCAGCTGCCGACTATCAAATCAAACGTAAATAAACCCCAGAGAGCCTGCGGAAAGGGAGGCGATTGAAAAGAATAGAAAGCAGAGCGATTTCAGAAATATACGCAAATCGACTACGTATTAAAGAAACGCTGGGAATTAAAAAATGGAACGTGTTACAAGCGATATTTTATTCGAGATCAAGGGAAGTTTGGACTTTTTTTTATGTTCTGGCCTTATAATGCAGAGATACGATTTTTTTAAATGAATGCCGCCAGGATAAAATGAACTCTGACGACGATACTCTTGCTTTAAAGATCCATTAGTAATTACTGAATACGATAGGAGCTATAGGGGAAGAAAAACTATACTGCAGTGTAAAGAGATCGACGCTCTCCCGCTCTCCGGCAGAGGAAATTTCAGTCCCATTCGATTCGATTTTCGTCGACACATTTGTACACTCCCACGTCCTGAATACTTGGAAGTTCGAGAAAACTTGAACTTTTTTATACATTCTGTTGACAGATTTAGATTTTGAAAGTCCACTGGAACTTTTCGAATATCACTTACAGTTAATTGGAAGCTTTTCATTTCCTACCGAACAGCCCGCGAATTGTTTGATTTTCTCGACAAGTAGGCGACCGGCAATTCCCAATCATTAAAACGGTTACTCGTTAAAAAAATTATGAAAATTATAATATTTGACGGAGAATCGAGAAAAAAGAATGCAAATGAGTATATTTGACGGAGATTGGAAGAAAAAAAATAACGCATGTGATCATCTTTTATGGAGAATGGAAAAAAAAGGTGGTTGAATTATTTTCGCTATCGCATTAATAGTAACAATAATGAGAATGAAAACTTACCAGCAATTTGCTCTGGGGGCAGCTCGTCGGCCTGCGAATAAATCCAAGTTTTTGTTTTTCGAATTAGACATGGTGGGAAAACGTTCTCTGGTAAAGCAGCGAATACCGATAGGCCGAATTACACTCTTAGCGTGTGCAGCTTTATATACATCTATTGCCAATTGGTTAATTTTTGTAAGATTTAGACAAAAGGAGAGAGAGGAGAGAGAGACGCAGAGAGTAAGAGATAGAGCGAGATGCAGCGACACAGATGCAAACGGTCGTTGAACCTCGGAAATAAATGTTGTTTTTCATCGTTTCCGCGATGAATCTTGCTTCATTAAAAGACTGGTAAAATTTTGCAGCATTTTGAATCTCGGTATTGCAGAAAGAGCGTTTAATCTCACGGCGGTAGTAGTAACGCCGAGAAAGTATACATTACATTTTTTTTCCTACATTTCTACAGTCGTCATGATCTTGGTAAACGCGCACCGTGTGTATAAATTCAAAACTTTCCGCTTATACAGGTACATACTATCTCCGCGCGACTCAATCTCGTAACTTCCGGGAAGCTACGAGTAAAAGAAATCTCGTGAGCGATGAGGTTTTTCATACATCGACGAGCAATTTTTTTTTTTTCACTGTTGAACGTAGCACTACGAGTTGCAAAGAAAAAACGAATGTAATAACCATTGAGCACCGATACATCGACGATTAAAATAAAAAAGAGATAAAAAAAATGTGTTACGCAGACAAAGAATGATTCCGAAAGAGGAATCGAGTGTAGAGAAATTGCTGAATCGCGAAGAACGTTGAGTCTTGTTACGAGAGAGTGGCGAAAGAAGAAAGAGTCTTGTTTAGAGATGTGAAAGAAAAAATAATAAATAAAAATATATATATATATATATATATATGTAACGTGTGTGTTTACCAGGGCGACGACTTACAAGATCATCATCAATGGAACATACCATCTTGGCGTTTGTCACGTGTATTACAACAAGATTACACTGATCGTGGAAGTTTTACAACTTAATATCCTAATGAAAAACAAAACAAACAAAAAAATATGAAACCCCAACTGGTCGGTCTAACTCGACTTTTCGAAGGTGTTTATCGTGCTCTTAGGGGGGCGCCGAGGATGGATCAGCGTGTTTTGGATACTGGCGGTGCGCGGCCAAGTTCCCTCGGTAATATTGACCCGGCGACGATATAGCGGTTGCGTCGTACTTTCGTCCCTTGTCCGTCCTCCACACCCCCTGCTCCACCTTCATTCCCCCCTGGAAAGCTCTCGCGCAGTATTGATCGAGACTAAATGGCACATTGCAACCGACGCCCATCCCACTCTCGCTCAATCTCCAGCCAATCCCCAAGCATCGCGTTCGAAAAGACAGCTTGAATTTAACGAGACACACACACACGTGAATAAGAGAGAGCTTTTGCTTGCGCTATTCTCGGACTCGGAGATTCAGAGGCGGGAGAGAACGGAGGAAAAAAAAAACGTCTCGTAAGGGGAGCTACAACGGTGGCTAATGGCTACTTTTTTTTTTGTTAAGCTTGCCGGAAACAGAAAACTCTCAGAAGCTATGTCTTCCTCGCGCGCGAAAACGCATCGAAAGGTCCGGATTGAGGGAAAAGAGGTACATTTCTGCGGGACTCGTAGAAGAAATTGTGCAATTACGGCGGAAGTTTCTCTCCACGTGATTGTATCGAGGTCGTTATAATTTTTGTACAGCTAAGCTTGTACAAACATGATTTACGCAATATTTAATTTAATAAATTGAAGAAAATGTGAAATAAATTTGAGCCCTCCAAAGATTAATTATCATTCAATTTTTTAAAAATAAAAACAATCAATACGGTTGATAAATCAAAGTTGTTATTTTATTTAATAAGTGAACAAGCATATCAAATATTGTTTGATTATTACGGCGGAAAAAGAACATTGATAAAAATAGTTTGAATAATCAGAATACTTGAGCTCACGACGATACCGATTTGTACAATTATACTCTTGTAGCCCGTAGTAAAGAATCGATTTCTCTGCCATGTATGTCACCAGTTAACTACGTGTAAATGTAACAAATGCTCGTCAATTTTAATAACTGAATTTATAGTTTTTATGTCCACTATTTAATTGCGTGAATATTCTTTGGAGGCAATGGTTTTTTTTCTGAGCGAGACGCAGCGATATATATCGTAGATAAACAAAATATCTGTTCTCCATTGACACGACGAGAGGAAAACACAATGAAGTCATTAATTACCAAACGATCAAGAGTTTAGAACTATGCGTTGCAATTATTCGTATATTGGCAGTGAAACAACGTTGTATCTATTAACATTATAAAAAAATAAGACGTACAACTATCGTGCGAAAAATATGCGAAATGATTGACGGTGAAAAAAAAAAAAACGTGTCAACATGAATATCCAATTGCGAATAATATTTCTTTTCAAGGTCTGCTCTGTTGCGGAGCGTATCCACTTACAGGCTGTAGTCTCGAAACTTTCGGACCACGTCTCACATTTCCACGGACGAATTTCAGCTTTCTGTCTAGTCGGTTTGAAAATGTTTGTAAACATTTTTGTTGAAAGCTTGACACTCGATCAATTCTATGTGCCGGCAAAGTATAAAGAATATATTTTTTATAAAAAAAAGTCCTAATAATAGCGCTGGCGAATCGAAAAAAGATCCCAGATGTTTGTGAAGATGTACTCGAATTTGTATCAAACTTATAGGTATTTTTCGAAACTTTCATCTCATTTTTTTCTGGTTTTCTCGAGCAGAGTCATAGATTTCCGAGAGCTTCGCGTATTTTCATTCTTAAATCGTTCGACCGACGGGCTTCGAGCGCATATCGACGTGACTCGTTCGAGGATCACAAATACGCACACTTTAACGAGTGTTCGCTCATTCGCTCATGGTACAGAAATAGAGAAACAAAATCCCATGCTCAGTGTAAACGACAGTAAGACGTGTGTGGGGCTATGGTATTATTTTCTGGGTGTTCGAGGGGAGGATGGGCCATACTGTCGGTTTCAGCATCGGGCCACGACCAGCTGTGAAAAATGAAATATTCACGTACGAGAATATAATCGTACGAACGGGAAAAAAATTGACACTACGTGGGTGTATCACTGTTTACGATATCGAAAATATTGACTAATAAAAGAGCCGGGGAACGTTCAGACCGGCGTCCTATTTTTTTGTTCGCGCTATCGAAATAAATGTTTAAACCTGTATTGTTTCGAAACATTCCTTATTTCGTCGTATACACAATTCTTGAAATCCGCAACTCTGATATTTCAGCCGGTAATAATTATGTACGTTCGAGATTTTATTGTAAATTATATTTATTAAATATTCTACACGTCATTGGCCGGTACAAATCAATTTAGGATTTACGATATGTGACGAAAGGACAAAGAAAAATATCGATTGTGTGATCAGACCCTCCATTATCTCGTGACACTTGTTTTTCCTTGATAATTTCGGATTGTAATGGCGGATTTAGTGGTTGGAAAAGTCAGAAAATTTGACACTTCATCACACCACTTGTATAGCTTATAGCTATCAACATGGAATGAATTCTTGCAGAACGATTATTCTTAAAGCGATCAAGAGAAATTTACTACTCTACGTCGTATGGAATATCGTGTCGTAAAATACTCCTTAAAACGTGTCTGTGTATACATATATATATATATATATTTACTATGAACCGGCAGTGACTTTCAGACGATGCCAATTTTGAGATTTATCTCTGGCCAGAATTTCTTTGCCAAGGTGCATTCCCGTCCTTTCCTTGTGTCAACAAACATTTACACTCTTCAACGCTCCAGAACTCGAAAATGACGAAATATAAGAGCCAGCAATAATTTGGATGCTGCGCTAGGATTTTCGCAACGGCTGAGAACAATAAGTAATCAGCGATTACTTAAAGCTAAGAGGATAAAAAATTAAAGAGTATAAATTTGCTATCGAAAAAGGATAAAAATCGGATTATCCCATAATTTGAAATTTGTTACGATTGATAAATTTCCTTCTGCAAAATCGTCAAAATTTGTGTTATTTTTTTTAAATAGCGGGTATCATGTAAAGATGACGTCATACGTATACTACATAATATTTTACGGTAACGAATCTTTTTAAAAGATTACTGTAAAATATAAGAGTTCATGTTGCTCCATTCAATTTATCATATTCTAGTTTCAATGACGGTACAAGAATTATGGGATGAAAAAAATTCGGATCAATGGTTCATCGTTGATGTGAAACTAATTGTTTGACTGTTTTTCTGGCTCTATGATCGGTTCCGTTATTGCCATCCTTGTCGCACCAGTATTATTTTAACACCACCATGCGTAAATATCGCATTTCCGCATAGTCTTATTCTCGCAACCTCGTTCATTTGTCATTCTTTTTCACCGTGCAACAGATTCGCCGACCGTTTGTGGGCAGTTTGACAGAAAAAGCAATACACATCCGCTACATTCAAGTCCGTTCTCCTGCCAACCAAAATCATTTTTCTCCAATACAAGTGAAGAAAATTCTTCATTTTTATAGTAAACGAGACCCAGTTTTTGATCATATGCCGGATTAATGTGCCAGAGAATCGTGATGCTTTGGCAAAAATTTCGACCTAAATGACCAAAGTGAAATAATTAATGAGGGAGCAATGTGCAACGTTCCACTTGCAGGATATTTTCTTCCCACGTTTTACCGCACCAACTTGAGCAATTTATAATAACTAAAAAAAAAATATCGAAATACATGGGAAATTAGATTGGGCCAGAATTATTTTTAGTATACAAATTGAAAAACGGCAAACCCACGAGACTTGAACGAAAGAAGACGATAAATTCGATGGGTCAATTTGGAGTGATCCTAATGCAGACAATTGTTCCACGTGCGTTTTTCATCGGCGAAACGTTTGGTCGGCAAAAATCTGCGTTTGATGTTTTTTCCTAGACGGGTTAAATTTCGTACGAACAAGGAGATACACTAAGTTTGCCTTTCAACAGTGAGCAGGGTGGTTCTCTTCTTCCGAAATATCAATTCTTCAGACGAAGACTTTGAATTTTCAAAGCTGTAGTCATTCTCGCACTCGTAGCGGCTCCGTTGATGCGCGCGGTCGTTCTTGAGTTGAGGCAAAACACCTTTATCGGGTAACCAGAAACTGGAGTCAACCTTTTCCGTAGGATTACCGTATGTTTCCATAAGGGAGCAAGACGCATATGAAGTGTTATAATTCTTCAACGGACTAGTCGATCGATCCGAAATTTTGTATATTGGCGCGGTTACCATTGTTTTGAAGACTTCCCAAAATTACTAATTTCCTTCCTTGTTCTCTCTTTTGTCTCACTTTGTGATATGCCAGAGCTACACACCTGCATTGGTAAACAGATCCCGTTTTTTTTTGCTAGTCGAATAAATATACAGTCTGTTTGACAAAAGCGCGGACGGCTACTCGCTCTTGTCAAACAAATTGTAAATTCCTAAATAGTCCAGCGAGTGAAAAGCCATTGGTTTTTCAAAGTTACAACGGGAAAATCGTTCGTTGGTTTCACCCGTTGTGCGCAAAACAAAACAGAAAGTCCGTTCTTTCGTAAACTATGCCCTCTCTAATTATAGAAAGAATTGGCCATTGTGAGCGAGCCCGGAAAATTTAAGAGAGCTGCGTTGGATTTCATCCTCCTCATCCATCGTGTGCAACTTTCGGGAATTCCTCTCCCGCGATTGCGAAATGAAAATTGCGCGTCGAGAGCGAGGGAGCGCTACGATGAGATTATTCATTTTCCTGGTAACGTATTTATGAACCGCGCTGTCTGACAAGCCTGACAGCTAGACGAAAAACGTTTTACAAGAACACGTAGAACGAACGTTAATCATAAGTTTACCGGACGCACAGCGTGGAAACAACATGTGATACAGCAAATACGGCGTGATACAGCAAATAGTTACAGACGAAAAATTAAAGCTTGTACCAGCGCTATATAGAACAAGAGCTGCTAGTATACTCTTGCAAATTGTTGTTTGTAACGTTGAAGATAGTACTCGTCGCTTTCTCTGGAACTCTCATTCTTTTCGACGTCGTTATTAATTAAAAACGTCGAATGGAGGGGTAAATATAGTAGAGCAGAGAGAGAGAGAGAGAGAGAGAGAGAGAGAGAGAGAAAGAGAATGTCCCCAATTGAATCTTCCTCCAAGAATATCCTTCGACTGAAGATGTATTGTTT
This sequence comes from Ophion ventricosus, assembly GCA_963932345.1. Lineage (NCBI taxonomy): Eukaryota > Metazoa > Arthropoda > Insecta > Hymenoptera > Ichneumonidae > Ophion > Ophion ventricosus. The sequence continues at coordinate 25,690,313 of OZ010712.1, forward strand.
GTAGGAACCAAATGTTGTCGCTCATCAAACATATGTTATCGAGCAATAAACAAATATCCACGTCCTTCATATTTTCTCCAACGGGCAAACGGAAAGTCAACTCAGAAGCCTTACGATGTTGAAGTTTGCATCGTCGAAATGCAATGGAAATTAATACTCGGAACTTCTTCTGTGAGAAAATCAAAATTAATCAATTTATGATTGTACAATTTATCAGTTTTTTTCGATTATTAATTCAATAGTTTTGCCTATTTCGTAGAGGAAGGGTCGCCCAATCCTCGTTTAAGAATTGGACGAAGTTTTGAGATAGCGTTTCAAAAGTGATTCTATCGGATAATAGTCGCGTATTTATTTTGGAATTCTTGTCTCGTCCGTTTTTTTTTCTACTCTTGCAAGAAAACGTTCCCATTGTCGTTTGAATCCGACAAAAATGAACAACCATCTGTGACTTGTTATCGATAACGTATTATTTCATCGAAATACTCGCCCTCCGACCGGCTGAGAAACAAAATGTCCCGTTTCGAATGATGTTGAAGGTTGCGTCATTCAAATGCAACGAAAATAATAATTTTCGAATTGCCTACGTTTTTTTTTGGACAGATTTACGTTACGAAAATCACTCAACCTTTTTATAAAGATCCTTATTAAAGATCAACAATCTTTGTAACAATATATTTTCCGTAATGATCCAAATGAACCCATGAAAGGCAAATGAGTGTTTTTGTTTTATCCCAACGATGCGAACTTCAACATTGTAATTTGAATTATTCCAACACACGTTGGGACGTCGAAAGAACGAACCGCCATTTCCTATCTTTCAATTTTTATTATAAATATGCTACTTAATGTTCAATCTTGCACACTCGCACGTATCAAAATACATTCTTACTGAACAGTCGCGGTCACCTCTTAAGAATTAACTTAACAACGATATTTTCACGTGGAATCCCGTAAAATCAACACGATCCTCATTGTCGACATTATTGAGAGCCCGTGGACAATAAGGCGAGAAGAGCGCTCGTGGCGCCGACCGAAAGAGCGTAATTGAACGCAGGCGTGAACGTCTTCAGAATGTAGAAAGATGAGATGATCACGAGAGCCAGGAAGAGAGCGTTGTTGTAGAAAATGGAGAATGTTGTCGCCTCGTAATCCGCGACCTCGTTCTTCTTCCACAATATTCTCTCGTCCTTCTCCTTCTTGCTCATCTTCTTGTCTTCCGAAAGTTTGCGATTCATCTCTCGTGTTATAGCATCCTCACGCTTCACGGCGATCTGTAATTCAACACACGTTGAGAATCCAATGGGAATTTGAAGAAATAAAAAAATCAAACGAATCTTTTCCTGATGATAAATTGTGGGACTAATTCTCATATGGGAATAATTATCGTAGGCTGTCAATTAAACTGGTATTTTTCAGTTGATAAAATTTATGCTATTAAAAGAAACGGAATAGTGGAAGAAAAGAAACTTCACATATTTTTCAGTGCTCGTAGCTGACATTTTTTTCTTTCTCTTTGTTAGCTAATCCAAAAGGATCGGTAGACTGAAAAGTTCTCAACCTGAGGTACTGAAGAGCAAATATGATAACTTGTACAACCTCACCTGAGAACTTTTCTTCTCATATTTTACATTAATGTTACTCCCGACAAGCTTCCCTACAAATATCACGATTTTAACGTTTGCATCGTTGGAATGTAATTGAAATTTTGTCATATCAATTTCCCTCATTTTTGTTTGGCAGATTTAGGCTGTCAAAATCACTCAAACGTTCTTTAGGACCCTTGATAGGAATCTACAAACCAAATCTGCAAAGAAAGATTTTAGATAATAATAAAAATCGACTTCGTTGCGTTCCAACAATGGAAATTTTAAAGCATCGAATCGCCTGATTGTTATGTTATTGGAATTTGCGTAGTTGAAATACAATAAAAATGTTAATGGTCTTTTGGATTCTGAATTTTTGTTATCTACAATTTTTATTTTCCGCAAAGTTGACTATTTCTAATAAGGATTCTGAAAAACGTTTGAGTAATTTGTGTAGCCAACATTTGCTAAAGGATATCGAGCAACCCAAAAAATGTTCATTGCATTCCAATAATCCAATTGGTCGTGGAATACAGCATTTTATTCACATGGCAATTACCCCTGGAAGATAAAGAATCTCCATCTTTTTTTGTTAATAGTACTTGTTTATTACAATTCTCACTCAGTCTTCGCAAACATAAAAAATATCTGAAGGAACTAAAAACCTCTGCAATTATTTTCTAACTCTTGAAGAAATGAAATTCAGTTTACCTTATGTTTCAAGACAAATTTGGTATTCTTGTAAGCGAGCGCCAGAGCATACGTGCTGATCAAGGTGACCACAGCAAAGGAGATCAAGTTGGAGTACAGGTCGATGAGATGAATCCTCCAGAAGAGCCCTGTCAATGAGGATCGCAGAAGATGATATGAGAAGAACTGATTGAACGAGTAAAAAAACGTTGCAGTGCTAAAAAATATTGCCCAAAAGGAAACATATGATCGAGCGTTCATCAATTAACGTTTCGAAAATACTGAAAGAAAAACTTCTTCGCATAGCTCGATAATTCCCAAAAACGATAAAAGAAAAACTCGAAATGTCGAAGAAACGCGAATTAAACGAAACGACGAACATTCAGTAATGTAAATTCGTGTACGGACTTACAGATTGGTATCGCCGAAACGATGAAAGCGTTGCCGTAAAACAACGCGGATGATTTCGTCGAAACGTTTCTCGAAAAATCCTGAAGAAGAAGTTCTTCCTCCTTTGTGAATGCTTTCGATTTTCCTGCCATTGCTGCACGTTTCATTGATCAAACTTGTCTTACTCGACACGCGAGAGAGCGATAATGTACGTATGAAATGCGACGAGAAATCAGGTTGCTATTACAACGCGTTCGACGCTCACTCGCGTACGCCTGCGATCGTGTGGATTTTTTGGTTGCGCTTGCGCAGCTCGATATTGCCGTGTGGAAGCCCGCCTGGCGACGTGTCCGAGTAAACGTCATTTTCAGTCGCGCCGACCAATGTGAAAATCCTGCTTTACGATCATTGGCCCTGATTCTCAAACTATATCTATCCGCGAGTTCACGAAAAAACCTCGGCTGATAAGCCAGAGTGGCTGTAGGGAAGAAGCGTGCTAATTGAATTCGGCCGATCAAAACGGATCGTTGCTGTATTCTCAGTTGGTAAGAACAGATGGTTGTCTTATCACGCCCGGTAAAAGACATTTTAAAAAGATTCATACGGAAAAAGTAACTTGAATGCGCGGTGAGTAAATGATTAATTTCTTCACAATGAAACTACCGAGCCGTTTGGCAATTTTGTGACGAGCCATTCGGCAGCTTCAACCGGTATCGTCACTTTTTTCGTTACCGCGTCCATAGCAGAAGACATTCTAGTACGAAACGGGTCGTTCGCGCGTAGACTGCTCTCCTCGACCGCGGTCTCGTAAAATTTTTCGTTGTGTATCATCAAAAAATCCATGTAAAAACAATCATCCGTGATTTTTTTTGTTATGTATCACCAAAAAAATGTTACATGTCCACGCTAATGCAAGACCCGCCGTTCCTCTCGAAGTCCTTGAATTCCATACCATTTTACGAAAAAATCGAGTATCTCTGCAGGACGATTTTCTGTCCTCGCATATGACGTAATTGTATTGTTTTCATGGTGAGAAACAAAATTCCTTCAGCAACCATACCACCTGAAACGTGACTCATGTTTAATTCTTTGTTTCGCGTACACCTGATCTCCAGCCCTTGATGGAACAATATTTTCAGAAAATCTCAAATTTCATTCGAGACAACCCGAAATTCGTAAAGCGGTGCATTAACAATGGTTGAAAAATTGCCACTCAGAGAGATACTTAAGAGTCTGAGTTTGCCCGCTATCGTATGTTTTGGAAATCCTCTCTTGGATGTCGTTGTGACCTTGGACGGAGATGATCTTCTCGAAAAGTATGGCCTCAAAGTGGACGGCGAAGTGGAACTACAGGAGCACAAGATTCAGGATCTTCTCGCAGAACTTCCACCAGAGTTATTATTTTCTCTTTATCTTAGAAGATAATTTTAATAATAAAAATAGTAATAATCCGGATAGTATAATAGCAATAATAATGCTGGTAAAATAATTAGTATCTGTAATTTAATTATTTATGAGCATACAGGAGGTTCAAACTCTCTATTCCTCCATAAAGCAGTTGATTTTTTTTTTAATTGAAAACACATTTTTTAACTAAATTTTTAGGTACATATACATTTTCTTGAAATTTTAGCTTCAGCTTGTATAAAAATTGTTGGTATTGAAATTTGCATCGCTTGAATGCAATAAAAATATATTGCTTTCATATTCTTGTATTTTTTTTGGCACATTAGGCTACGAAAGTCACTAAAACATTTTTGAGAATCCTTACTAATAATTTATAATCAAAAGCTGCAAAAAAAAGATATTGGTTAATAAAAATAAAGAAATGAAAAAATGAAGAAGAATTTTTGCTGCATTCCACCGATGCAAACTTCAATGTCATAATATATATATATATATATATATATATTTTTTTAAGTTTTTACTTGCATCACCTTTTCGGCTTTCTACAAGGCTCTACTGTTATACGTCGCTCCACTGTTGTACATCCCTCTTTTGTACACTGTTTCTTTTATTCCACAATTCTCTCCCATATTGGGACTGCAGCCGACTTCCCCCTCTGTATCGTATTTACCATGACATGTCTGTCATGGGTATAGGGAAACTGCGGAAAACCTATACCGATAAAGCCAGTCCCAAGTTCGCCTTCCAGTCATGGAACTGGTCGCCTTTTGCTAAGAAAATATTGAAGAAAAACATTTCACGACAAAAGTAACGTGAGTGGGATTCAAACCCGCGACCTTCCGATCTGCTGACCAATACGTTAAACACTAGACCAACGCACCGGGTTCAATGCCATAATATTTTACATATATTTTTTTTAGATATTGGCTATCCATATACACATATACATCTAAATAGCATGAATATTTGAAAATATGTTTTATAATGTCACATGTATCACATCAAAAACATGCTCATATATATTGTAATATAAATATGAATATAGAAGGAAATTACAAATATGTTTACTTAGCGGCGAAAAAATGTTTGCTGGTATGAAAGAATAATGTGCTTGATTTTTCTACAATTGTTCTACAATATATACATATATATTTATTGTTTTCTAGACTCAATCAAAGAATTAGTCCTGGAGGATGTGCTCAGAATACTATGAGAATAATCCAATGGCTCGGCGGAGGTGTGAATTCCCCAAGTATCGGTATCTACTGCGGCGGACTCGGCAAGGATTCCAGAGGTCGGACTCTCGAGAGAATGGTTCAATCTGAAAACGTTAATACAAAGTACGTAAGAATTATTTTGGACAGAAATGAACGTTTTTTTTCATTCCTTTATCCGAGTACACTCTAATTTGTTTTCTCACCCTTATGGATTTTCTCTGCTGCTCAATTACAAATAAATGCGCAACACAAAACGAGCTTTCCAAAAATTGTTCTACGCTGAGAAATTTTCCTTTTTTCCTTTATTTTTACAGGGTGTGGCGCATGCACGAAAAAGGAGAGGGATATTCCGATCCCCACGAATCAATCAGATTCCTTTGATTTCACAGATACGCGATGCATCCTACGCTACCGACCGGAGTTTGCATATCGCTGATAAGCGGTTCTTCTCGTAGTCTCGTGGCGAATCTAGGAGCCGCGGCTTGCTTTACCCTCAAAGACTTGGAGAACAGCAGTTTGCATCTGGAAGGGCTGAAGATAATTTACATAGAGGGATTCTTCATCGTGCACAGTTTGGACGTTGCGAAAGCAGTTGTAGAAGCGACACAAGATAAGAATGTCATCGTGGCATTTAATCTCAGCGGCGAGTACATATTCGAGGTGAATTTTGTCGGGATTTATTGCAATTCCGGATAGATTTATCCCAATGATAATTATGGAGGCTGGACGATAGTCAGGCGACAAGGTTGAAATCATTGAGCGATGAAAATCGTTGATTTTCCGTTGAAGGAACATCAAGACGCGATTTGCGAGATGGTTGGTTTGGCGAAAATCGTATTTGGCAACGCTCGCGAGATGACGGCGCTCGCCAAAGCTCTGAATTTAAAATTTCGCAATGTCCTGGACATACCGTTTCTCTTGAACAGCTCGAAGAGAGTTACGGTGGGTGTCTCCAGTGCAAAGTGCACAAGCAGCGACTGGCTCGCTGATAACGATGTATTTGTCATGACGCAAGGAGGCTCGGATCCTGCGATTGTTGTTTGGGGCCGCGGTTACAGCGTTCGGGTATTGTTGAACTTTGTATCTCTAAAAATACGTCGTGGGTGTGTTTTTTTTTAAATCCCATGCAGAATATTTTTAATTTCTTCAATTCCAATTTTTCAATGACTCTCGTATTGTCGTGAAGAAATTTTTGATCGCTCGATATAATTTATTGTTCAAAGGTGAGTCCGGAGTCACCGAAAGATCCGATCGTCGACACGACGGGAGCCGGTGATTCGTTGGTCGCTGGATTTTTGGCCGGTGTATTGGCTGAATGGGATCCAAGATCGTGCTTAGCCTACGGCTGTAAAGTCGCCGCAATGATGATCACCAGATTGGGTGTTACGCTTCCGAGCGAAATTCCCGTAGACCTCTTATAGTGAATTTTCCTAGCATAACAAAACGAAAACCCTGTGATTTTATGATGTCGCACTCGAGTGTTGAGCGCAACGTTAGTCAGTGTGTAAATAGGAATCGTAAACAGAGAGCGATGATAAGAAAACGAAGAAAAAGGACGGATCATCGTTCTCGCAGAGAAATATTTATAAGCCGTTGAAAAGTGAAATCTCCAGATTTATTGTCAGATTTATGCGGTTTACTGCTAAGTACAAAGGAAAAAAATCTATTTAACGCTAACTATAGAAAGCCTACAATTTATTTCCCGTGTAAATTGAAAAGTACAGTATTTATTTTATCGGGATTACCCTTGGTTATATTCAAAATGTATATTGTTAATTTTTTTTATGGCGATTTGTGGTATTCCACCCTACATTCTGTTACAGGTTTCCATATTTTTTCCACGAGGTGTAATGAAACGAATAATCTTAATGGAGTAGGAAATACAAGTATGCGCTTATAAATTTTGTGGATTTGTTAGATGTAATAATTCCTAATAATTTATCGCAAATATACAGTATATTTTTGCTTCCGGTATTCAGCTTTGATGATCGGCCGCTTAGTGCGCGTGTTTCGAAATTAATCCCGTCAATATTCCTCACAATCCTAACATTTTTATTGCTTACTCTTCAAAAAGGACCTCGTAAGAAGATGCTTTTCTTTGTCCCTAAATAATTTTCGCCTTGAAGACAACAGTTTAACGAATTACTGACATCTTTCAAATGAGGTGTGTTCACAGTAGGTTGTCGAAAGAGAGTTTCGATATGAAAATTTTCAAACGCCCCTATTTGCATGTCGAACAAGTCCAACTTGAACGGCAGACAAATTGGACACTTGAACATAACCTGTAAAATGTATTTTTAAGTAACAATTTTGTCGTTATAATTTTGCGTGCGGCTATAAATGTGCAATTGATACATTTACGCAGAATTTTACGGATTTCACTTCGTTTCGGGCCACCTTCCCAAATGTCACGTGATGGATTTTCCATTCGGCGGCAGATATTTAAAAACCGAAATTCGCCATCGACTCGGTGGCGCTTGTGCTCCAGCGTCAAGCGACGCAAGCCGGCATAAAAACGCGTGAAATTTGAGGTTAGGTTGTTCTTTCAAAGGCAAAACATTGTCTCGATCGCCCGATCGTCTCGATGAGACACAATAATGAACAAAATTCTCTCGCTGCCGATACGAAAAGTACGCGAAAAGTTCGTAAACGGTGAATTGCGTCCGTCGGAATTGTGTTTAGCGACCTTGAAGCTGAGCGAGGCGTTGAAGCCTCTCAACGCGTATATCAACGTAACGAGAGGACTAGCGGAACAACAGTTCCACGATGCCGACGAGAGATATCGCGAAAGAAAATCAATCAGCGAACTCGATGGAATCCCTATCGCTGTCAAGGACAATTTTTGTATCGCGGGCCAAACGACAACTTGCGCTTCGCTGATGTTGGCCGATTTCCGTCCTGGTTACGACGCGACTGTTTACACTCGTCTGCGGGAGAACGGAGCAGTTCTAATGGGAAAGACGAATCTCGATCAGTTTGCCATGGGTGCTGGCACTGTCGACTCTTACTTCGGGCCAACCAAAAACATATGGGGATCGGAGCTGTGCAAAGATTATTACATCCAAGAGACGGAGTCAGGGACGAGTAGCAACAGCAGAGAAGAAGACTGGTACATCGCAGGTACGCAGAGCAACTTAGCATTTATTCTCAACTTTGTCCGCTGGTCTTATTTGTGTCGTATTCATTTACTTGTACAGTTATTGATACGAGAAATTTCCTGTACGACGAACAACATCCATGTTCTGTTTTGCTTGTAAACCTTTTGAAACGAGTACTATATTCAAAGTAGATGATGATTGAGTTTGTTTGGGTTTATGTGCAATTTCCTTCATGATGTCTCTAATTTTGTTGAAGTTGGATCCTAAGTGAGAATATGTATGCTTCATTTTCTAATCTGTTCTTGAGTCTATCTTTTCTCAACTTGAGTGTGATTTCAGTACATCTTCCTGAGGATATGATTTTTGAACATTCTAGAACATTCAGATGGTATTGCAGTTTGTATCGTTGGAATGCAACGAAAATGTATTTTTTTTTCAGATTCTTATATTTTTTTAGCACATTTAGGCTACAAAAGTCATCGAAACATTTTTGAGAATCCTTATTAAAAATATATAAGCAAAAGTTGCAAAAAAAGATTTTAGATAATAATAAAAATATATAAATGAAAAAATCAAGAAGAATATTCGTTGCATTCCAATGATACAAACTTCAACACCATACATTCAAAAGGTATTTCGATTCAAACAAAAAATAAAAATCTACAAGTTTTCCACCAGAATGAAGTAGCGTTTTTGTTATTGCATTTAATTTGTTATATATATAAAATTATTGGAGCAGTATTTCACACGTTTGGTTGGTAAAAAATTATGTTGATCTTTGCAACATTGGAACACAGCAATAATTCCTTTCATTTGTCTATTTTTATTATTAAAAATCTTCTTTTTTTGCCCATTTAGGTAATCCGCCACTAATGGAAATCCTAAAAAACGTTTAGGTCATTTAATGGACTAAATACACAAAAAAAAAATCATCGATTTGAAAAATATTCATATTCACAACATATTCACATCGATACGAAAAATATTCATCCCAACGATGCAACCTTTCTCGTGGTTTTTCCAGAATAGCATGATACTTGTCTTATTTTTGCTTTGAAATATCAGTTCAAGATAATACTGTAATCTTCAAAGCATCTGTCTTCCTCGGACAGTGGCTCGGCCATCGAGCGTCTCAACTGCGAAGCACTGATGTACGGGATTTCATTTTCAGGAGGCAGCAGCGGCGGTTCCGCAGTGGCAGTGGCTACAGGAACGTGTTTTGCAGCCCTTGGATCGGATACAGGCGGCTCGACGAGAAATCCAGCGTCTTATTGCGGCTTGGTAGGCTTGAAGCCGAGTTACGGCCTAGTATCCAGACACGGTCTCATTCCGTTGGTGAATTCGATGGATGTGCCCGGTATTCTTGCGAGGACGGTGGACGATTGTCTTGTCGTTTTGAACGCGATAGCCGGACCGGATAATTCGGACTCGACGACTCTTCAACAGGAGTACGAGGCTTTGGAGCTCTCGGACTCTTGGAGTATACAGGGTCTTCGTATCGGTATACCCCAGGAGTATCATCCGGTAGAATTGAGCGACGAGGTGTCCTCAACTTGGCGTCGCGTCACTCGTCTCTTGGAGGAATCCGGTGCCAGTGTCGTTCCTTGCTCGATGCCTCACACTCGATGGTCCATCGTTTGTTACTCCGTTTTGAATCAGTGCGAAGTCGCCAGTAATATGGCGCGCTACGACGGCCTCGAGTACGGTTTTCGGGCCGACGAGGATTCATCGACCGAGGAGCTCTACGCGAAAACTCGTTCCCTTGGCTTCAACGAGGTCGTACGAAGTCGCATCTTAACGGGCAATTATTTCCTTCTAGCTGAAAATTACGAAGACTACTTCGTCAAAGCGATGAAAATCAGGCGTCTCATAGCCCAAGATTTTGACAACGTTTGGAACTCCAATGTCGATATTTTGCTCACACCTACGACACTCTCGGATGCGCCTTCTTACGACGATTACGTGAAATATGATAATCAGACGCAATGCTCGATTCAAGATTTTTGCACGCAGTCCGCTAATATGGCCGGCATACCGGCTGTTAGCGTACCGATCGACATTTCACGAAAAGGTATGCCGCTGTCGTTGCAACTCATGGCACCTTATCTTCACGAGGAAAGACTGCTGCTCACCGCCAGGTGGATCGAACGGGCTGTACAATTTCCACGATTGAGGCTCAAAAATTTGAAGCTCGTGGAGTAGACGATAGAAAAAGAAGTATACGTGTAACGATTATTGTAAATAAACGTAATTATATTTATTGTACATAGTGAATATCTATGAAGGTCGAGAGTATCAAAACAAAACAAAAGAGGAACTGTATATTTTCCCGGACATTCGTTCGGACAATTTATTCAAAGATTACAAAACAACTTTATTGTAATTGTTGTATCAATTGAAAATTTTGAAACTTCATTTCAAAACGCGCTTGTATACTTTTGGACTTTTTTAATTTGAAAATATTAATTAAAGGATTTGAAAAACTTTATTATATATTGTACATATTGAACATTTCTGAAATTTGTAAGTGACCAAAAAGGGACTTGCATATTTTTCCGGACCTTTTTTACGTACAAAATTTATTGCAAGAGTCGAAAAAAATTCCTTATATTTGACCTATAAAAAACATTTCTGAAGGCCTTTTTTTATTAATTAACATTATAGCAAGACTTAAACAAATCCATTCTATAATAATTATTAATACTACAGTCCTATATACTTCATTATTATTATGTAGCGCTTTTCAAAGTTTATGAATATTATAATTGATATAAATTAATTAATAGGAATCTATTTAAAGTTTTTAAAAACCTTATCAGGGATCTCTGTAAAATTCGGATGCCTCGTAACGAAAAAACGTATAGCTGCATGTCTGAAAGCAAATTTATATATCGTCCCAATTGTTCGAAAACCATCCTTTTAAGAAAATACGCGATTGTTAACTTAATTTGATTGAAGGGCATAAACAATATTTTATTTTGCTACGTTATTTCCAAAAATCATAACAGTGAGTGAAAATCATCAAGATCAATTACGCAAGACGAATCTGGCAATGAGAGAAATTAACGTTATTGTCGGAGCAGTAAAACGTCGATTAACCTGGTGCGGATTAAGCGGGCAGTGGATTAACCGTGCTGGGCTCCCGCCACTTATATTTTCGCGCGCTACATAATACATACTCAAATCTTTAACTTTATAGAAGAGATCTCATGACCAATTTGATCGGACACCGTGATGTGTCGACATTCAGGTAGTCGTTGAATACCAAGGAGATAATTTACGTAGTCACTCGTGCATGAAGTGGAGTAAAAAAAGTATTGCACTATCGTTTAAAAAATTAACGCCGGCAGAAGACGACATTGAGATTCAGAACGATGCTTTGGAGACATCTGAGAATAGTCTATTGTCTTATGGTTTTGCAGTACTACAAGAAATAGATGGATTGGTAGGTATAGAAGAATCGGAAATCGAGCCGTGGTTGCAATGTGATAATAGTGATTCGGAAAATGAAGTTCTTACAGACGATGAGCTGATACGGGACGTTCTGAAGCAATCTAACACGTTGTCCATGGTGTCAGAGGTAGAAAATGAATCTGACAGCAATGAGAGTTTGCTATTGATTGAACCAGCCACACGATATCTTGAATCTCAGGCGAATGAGACGAGTAATGGCAACAAACCAAAGTAGAAGTCAGAAGCAGACTAAAGTAAAACATTTTCTCCAGAAAATAAACAAAAGAAGCGAGCGATAACTACATAAATGTATACCAAAGTCGTATTAGTCTTTATAAAAGCTTGCATATACATTGTCTTTTTATAATAGTGTACCAAAAAAAATCTACAGATATCACACAAAGTGCAACTATTTCATGGCATTGAAAATTTAATCAGACTTTTTGGGTGATAAAAAAAATTACATGCAAATAATGTGAGTTAATAATATGCAAATAATATCTCTCACTCTCTTCTTACTCTCGCACTCTCTCACTCACATTCTCACTATCCATCCATCCATCCAAACCAAACAAAAAACCCAAACCCACCAACATTCACAGACCAAATCACAGGCATTTAGAATGTCGCAGCTCCCCCCCACCCTGCTATAACACAGCGGCAGTGGAGTGGGGGCAGCGTTAGTTTCGTGTAACATTTCGCTAAATCAGACCCCCTATATAAATATTCAAAAGCATTTTAAATGCTAAAAACATTATATAAATTCTGATTATCCTTGGTTTTTTGTTATTCGTGGACTCTTCGGCCCCAGTCTGCCCGGTTGATCGAGGTTTTCCTGTACTTCATTAGTTCGTAAAAATCAATTGAATTTCCTAAATGAGGTTTTAAAAAAGTCAAGACTGAGTTAACTCGCTCCTTCCGCTCTGGAAACAGTGGATTCGCTCAGTTTCATGAAAACCCCCGTTTTCAAAATAAAATTTACAAATTTGCATTGGCCAATTGACATAAAATATACATGAAATTCCTCACGGTCTTCATTCTCGCGTATAGCGCCCTCTTCATTGACGAGTTTGCAATTCGCGGTTTGACTTTCGTTATCATTCGCTTGCTAATTTCGTATCCGGCCGTCCGACCGGATACGAATGTGCAATCGTACTTGAGGGTCGGCAAGCGAATAGACAGAGTCGCAGTCACGGGAAATCCTTTAGGTCCTGTAAATACGTAAATATGATAAATATATTGTACGCGCGAGTGTAATCTGTGGGATCGAGGGGGAGAGCAGCTCATTTCCAAAAAACAGGGTTGGGCACGGGGTTGATATGGCGCATGCGTCGACCCGGGCCGGGGGCTGTATTTCGCCGCGCACACACGGCATACATACGTGCTCAAAAGCGTCACGCATTCTGTTCAACAGTCGTCGGGACGATCTCGCGCCGCGACGTTCATTCTAATTTTCGTACACGCGTGTAATCCGCGTGTCAGCTGGGACTATCTTTCCCGCAATTCCGTCATTTTTTCCCCGTCGATCAACTTTGCGGAGGAAAAAGGAGAGAAAAAAACCTCACCGTCGTTTACCAAAAGTCCTTCGTAACTGAAGAAAATTACTTTTTTTTTTTTTGTTATTTTTCTCACTGACGAAGAGTTTTTTTTTCGTCTTCTCGCGGTGTTACGACGAGGGTGTAAAGACTGAAGGACAAATATCGGAGGGCACGGGATTTTCGTGTCGCAGAAAGGAAAAGACGAGGGGTGAATAAGCGCGCTGTGTGAACAAAAAATATACATCAGCACGTTCCCGTGTGTTCGTTTACAAGTCGGCCATTTTGTTTTTATTGTCATTGTTTTTCAATTTTTATTCACTCGACGAAAAGTTGCGTGAACAGTGCGCTTTTTTATTTTATCTATTTCTTCGTCCCGTTGTTTCGTGTGACCGCGAAAAGCTCACGATCGCTTCTTCGTCCTTCGTCGCCCTGTGTCATCAGCTGGAAAGTATAATACGCGGATTTCATCCCCCGTTCGCTCGCTGCCCGCCTACGAGGAGTCTGAAAAGGTGTGTGTTGTGTTTATCATTTACGATTTTTAACCTCCGTATACACATACTCGGTATATTATGAACTTTTGATGAAAATAAAAATCTCGAGAGGATTCCAGATGTTCGAAGACGCGACACACAAGCCTGGAAAAAAATTGACTCCGAGGTTAAGATTATTTTTCATCGTATACACGATGAAAACATTCGCAATAGTATCGAATAGAAATTTCTGAACACTCGGCATAGTGTCTCGTGTCTCTATGGAACTTTTTAACCTGTATTTTTGATATCACTTTTTACGTATTTTGAACACGAGCAAGTGTCCCATAGGGGGGGGGGGGGGGGGGGCTTCTTCGTTTGTCGATAAATACGTTTGAAAAATGTTCAATTCTCAAAGACGTCATCACAGAAAAGCGTGTCTTCGTTTTATTTCTATCATTTCAGCAATTCGTAATTTCTTTACAAATACAACGAATAACGTCTGTAATATTCATTTTTGACATTATTCCGACATTTATCAAACTTCATTATCAATTACACAAAATATCTGTATGTCCTATCGCGTCGTCACGGGTAAAAGGTGTTCGAAGATACAATCTCATTAATATTCAGTTTAAAAAAATATTCGATAAGACATCGAACCATTTGGAGATAGACCCGTGAAAATCGCTGTTCTTCGATTTCTCCAAATTTCCTCCGCGTGAAATGGGAATTTCCAAATAACATTTTATTTTCCAACATATTCTTTCGCGTTTATCGACGCGGTTGTTAACCGTAGAGATAGATATAATTGGTACGTCGTTAATTGTCGCGAGGATTACGGATCGTAATATCTGTTTGTGGAAATAATTCATGGATCACGCAATTAAATGTATGTACACATCGTTTAAAAACGTCGGAGAAAAAAAAAAATGGAGTTTGCAAAATTATACGATTTGGGATATACGAGAAATATGTATGGCGAATTCTACAGGTGTGTGTTTTTAGTGTCGATTTGCGTTTCAGATTTTCGTCATTGAGGCATAAACTATAAAACGAACAATTGCCTATGAACACTCGTCCATCTCCTCTCTCTGCCGCTCTCACGCTTTCTATCGCTTCCTCTTTCTCTTTTTTGTTTTTTTTTTTTCTTTTTGTTCGCACGGATATTCATTCATGTGCAATTACGTTTGTGCATGTGCGAGCAAATGGAACCGGAAATAATCGCGAACTGAAGTGACAAGAGTTGCGATAACGACTAAAAGGAAAGACAGCTAAAGTGATAACGTCGTAACCGGTTAGACCTGTATGTACACACATGTGTACGTGGAGCAAGAGGGAGCGGGGGGACAATTAAAATTACAAAATTGTATGATTTGTCCGAGTAATGTTAAAAAAAAAAATAGTAACACAACACGATAAATGTACGGTAGAGATTTTATGCTGCTGTACGATATTTAATTATGGCGTTGAAGTTTTCATCCTTGGAATGCAACGATTTTTCGCTTTATTTTTCAATCTTTTATTTTTTCCTTTATACATATATTTATTTTATTTTTATATTATACGTAAAATATACTTATATTTTATTTCAAAAACGTTTGCGTGATTTTCGTAGCCTAATTGACAAAAAACAAATTGAAACAATTAAAAAGAACTAATTTTCGTTGCACTTCAACGATGCAAACTTCAAGATCATATTTAATTGGCCATCTGTGAATGAACAATTTCATTGATTCAAGTGATCTTTTTCTTTTTTTTTTCATTGGCTTCATTTTTTTCCACGTAGAGTAAAGAATGAAGCCACTCAAATATTAAGGCGGGCAACCGCTTTAGATGTTTCAAAAAATCAATTTTTTTAAATCTCATAAATCGTTAGCAAAATATCTTAAGAATACACCCTGAAAATTTCAAAACGATATTCGGATTCCTTCTAACGGTATGTATATAAATGATAAAGACTCTCCGCTCGACCCCCAAGCGCGCTCAGGTATCCACGAGGCTCAGTTAGGTAGCTTGTTTCGGTTTGTTTGGGTTTTCATAACCCAAACAAACCCAAACTCGACCGTTTGGCGATTAGCTCCAAAACATCTCCATTCTGGGTACAAAATAATCGAGGTAGCGGCATTTCTTGCTGCTATTTTATTCAATGAAGGAAATTCAGCCCTACTCATGGTTACGAATGAACTAAAAATCGTAGTTGGCAGGCAGAGCTACGCATATGCCGAGAAAATGGATCAGATGCGCGGGGCTCGGCAAAATAGAAAAAGTTTATTAGAGACAAAAGAAGCTCGAAAAGCTCGTAAAGAGGAAATGCAAGCTTCACATGAGTTGCATGAGGAAGAGGAAGGACTGCTGTATGGTGCTGGAATCGCTGATTAATCGGTAAGACACTTTATCATTTGATTAAATACATTTGACTTTGAGTTTTTCGTTTGTAAAACTTTAAACGTGTTTTTCTCGAAACGACATTTTTTCAATTTGCGGGAATCATAACTCAAAAACTAATTGATAGATCATCTTCAAATTTGAAACAGGTTTACATAATATAATTTATTAAAACATGAACCTAAAGTTGGAAAGATTAGATTGTTTAAAACATATTTATTATTGCGAAATGTCGGGAAAAAAATGCTAAAAATCGATTATTTTTTTTCAAAGACGTTCCAACATTCAATTCTCGATTTTTTTTTCAAAATTTAGGTTCATGTTCTTAAAAAACATCTCAAGGATGTATAAAAATTTGTTGGACTATTTCAGATGCGAATTGCGAGCTGCACAATTCCCGCAAATCAACAACGATTATAAGGACACGCCAAGGGACACAGCGGATTACACCCTAATTAATGAATGAAATAACTTGAAAAAATTACCAGAGATTTATGAAAATATGAATAAATTATCGTTAGAGTTGCAGAAATTTCCGTTTTTTTTTCACAATAAAAAAATCCTAAAAATAATCTAATTTCCGGTCTCCTAAAGTGGTTGTCCGCCTTGAGAAACACTAAAACATTTGATTATTCTGAGTATCCGTCAGTTCGATGAAATAACCACTTCGTAAGATTACTTAATATTCAATATTCATAGTGAATAATTCTTTGGCCATTTTTTTTCAGTGTATATAGTATTTTATATTATATATTTATTTCTTGAGTCCCAACGTATACCTCTGCGCGTTTTTACGTATTGTACCTTTCCCAATTGAACCCTCTCCTACCAAGAAGTTGAAGTTTGCATCGTTGGAGTGCAATGAAAATTAATTTTTTCAAATTCTTTTAATATCTTTTGGCAGATTTTGCCTACGAAAAACCCTCAACTATTTTTCAAGATACTTATTTAGCGATCTACAAAATAAATCTGTAAAAAAATATCTTCGATTATAATAAAAATGAGGACAATAGAATTTAAAAAAGAACATTTGCTGCACTTCAACGATGCGAGTTTCAACATCATTTCTTATCTCTTCG
The DNA here is from genome assembly GCA_963932345.1 of Ophion ventricosus. Taxonomy (NCBI): domain Eukaryota; kingdom Metazoa; phylum Arthropoda; class Insecta; order Hymenoptera; family Ichneumonidae; genus Ophion; species Ophion ventricosus. The sequence goes on from OZ010712.1 coordinate 25,707,626, forward strand.
TAACCGCACTTCGTTGATCTAACCTAACTTCCGTTGCGTCCATAGCCGTCTTAAGGAGGTGGCTCACACGTCCGGTCGATAAAAATCCTACGGTCAAGTTTTCTCCTAGACGGATCACTTTTCGGACAAACGCAGAAAAATACGTTTTTCGTCGTTCAAAACAGAGCGGAAAGTGTTTCTTTTCTTTTTTCCAAAATATCATCCGTTTCGGAGAACACTGAGAATCTGCAAATCAGCTATCTCTCAGGCACTCATATGGCCGCTCGGTCGGTGTGACAGATGGCTTTAAGTTATACTATACCGCATCTGCACGAGGGTACGGGGAAACTATAGAAAACTCGGATCGGTATAGACGTTCCCATATTCTTCGGATTCTCTGGTGCACACACGTTTTACTCGAGCATCTACACCAAGGTCTCAAAAGTATTGGCCTTCGGCTGACTGGTTGATGCGCCAGTCGGTGCACGGTCACCGCTCCGAATCCCGACAGTCCATCCACCAGTGTCGGTTATACAAAAGGTGTCTCAAAATAACCTGACTTTTTGAATTGCGCGCCATTTGTTTTTGTAGCGAACATAGAGTACTAAGCTTTGACAACTGGCATCAGGAAGTATTGAGGTTTAGTCATTGAGAATAACACGATCGAGCAACGCATAGAAATTGCGATAATTCACTGCGAAACAATGCAGTTATTGCAGACGAAGTTTCATGATCTTGTTATCTCGCGCCGCGGCTATGTGAATTGGCCACCAAATCCTGCGATTTGACGCCATTGGACTTCTTTCTTTGGGCTTTTCTGAAAGCAAAAGTTTATGCCAATGATACACATATCATTCCGGAGCTCGAGGAAGCAATTGGACGCACCATTAATGAAATTAGTTCGCAATTATGCCAAAATGTTATTGAAAATTTCGTCAAAAGATTTGAACGTTTGCAAACAGGGACGAGGGGGCCATTTATCGGATATTGTGTTCCATACATAACCTCCATGTTTGTACCTTGTATTGAAATAAAAATATTTGTACTTTTCAAATAAATAATACGTTTTATAAATAAATTAAAATGTCAGGTCATTTTGAGACACCCTTCATATATAATGCAAATGTAAAAATGTTTAACATCCATCCATCCTGTCGTATTATTATTTTTCAACATTATCCACATCAATAAGGAACTTTTGAAATCACAATTACCTTTTTAAAGCCTCGTTTGATAAACGTAACGTCATTTTACCAACGAAAGTCCGCGAGTAAAAAGTTAACGCCCAAAATTGTGACATCTCGAATATCTCAGTCCAAAATTGAGATATCACGAATATCTAAATTTTGGATAGCATGGATTTACAAACGATGCTGCGCGTGCATGAATCGTCGATATCGTTATTACAAATAGTGTGTGCGCGCAGACACACACTCCCACACACACACACACACACACAACGTTAACGAACAAGTGGACAAGAGCTTCGAGGTGGCCGCCAACATCGAGCCAGGATAGAGCCCGAGACCGCGTCTACGAGCGGGGCACCTTGAAAGTGACTCGGGTGGCACGAAATCGATTTTTCTCACTCGCCTAGTCGCACATTGCGGAAGAAGTGGCGGCGGCGGCGGCCGCGGCGGTAACCCGATAGTTCGCGAGTTTATAACGCGTTTTTTTGGCGAGTGAGTGGGTGCGTCCGTGTGTATGCATGTGCGATGTGATCGCCAACACAACAGCGCACCATCGTAGCAATGCGGTCAATTGAGCTACAAAAGGGCCATTTAGGGCCAACACGTGACCCGGAATTCTTTGTATGTGATCGCGGATGATCAATCGTATCCCTGGGCGTGCGAGATCTTTATTTTTTACATCATGCGCAGCCCTCCGGTCCATCGAACATCCTGGGATCATTATTTTATTTTGCAGATTAACACGTCAGCGCTCATTTGGAGTATACTTGGAGGTCAAAGATCAATCGCGAATTCCCATGTTTCGTGCATTCGAGTTCGAACAAGGAATTCATTATAGGAGACAGCGGATCATTTATTCCGGATAACGAGGATACATCTTAACGGGTCTCCTCAAGCTCAAGGCACAAAAAAAACAGGTTGATTTTCAATATTTTTTCCGATGAGAGTATGGGGATGTCGAGCCCGGGATTTTGTACACAATATATAAGTCTTTGCAAGTTTTTTTTTTTAAATAAAATAATATTGATAATCCATGAAGTTATTGTTATTTAAACAAAGTGATCCGGAATGGATAATGAAAAAATGTACTTTTAGTATAATAGTAAAACTTTCGTAAGACCGGATAATTTTTCGAAATTTTGAAAATTACGATAATGGCAAGCTGTAGAAAAAAGTTTGATTTTTGACAATAAAAAAAAAGACTTTAATAATTTGTTATCAACAAATGGATAAACGTATAATAAAATCATCCGGTCATACGATAGACAATATTTAAAACTATGCTCTGTCCGAATTTATGACGTTAAAGTTTGCATCGTTGGAGTGCAATGTTATTTTGGGAATTTTTACTTTCTTAATTTTTATCATTATCCAGTTTTTTTTTGCAAAATTAAGGTCGTAAATCTCTAATAAAAATACGTAAAAACGTTTCCGTGATTTTTACAGGCTAAATCAGTCAAAAAAAAATTTGAACTATTAAAAAGAATCAATATTCGTTGCATTCGAACGATGCAAACTTCAAAATCATACGAATTTGAAGTTAGTCGAATGAATAGATTTTGACATATCACTTACACTGTTTCATAAAACGGCAACATCGCCGTAGGGCAGTGGGCGATCTGACCCTTCACAAAAATCGTCATAACTCGCTCAGTTTGGGAATTTATACAAAAATCTTTGTTGAAAGTTTAATTTAAAAGCCTAGACTATAAATCTATTCAACAAAAAAAGGTATTGCCGAAATTCCAAGCTCATGCAGACGAATTCAAGCTCATGCAAACGATTTGATTAAGAATTTCGCAATGACAACCCTACAACTCTCATATCCGTTTCCGTCATCTTGCCGATTTCCGGTGCAATCTCTCCGGGTGTGCATTTGCCTGATCACTCATCGTGAACCGATCTTTGCAGCGCGACGTTTTCACGAAAAAAAAAAGAGAGAACAAATAAATGCGATGATAAATTTTGGATGATAGAAGGAGTATAGTTGGAGAACAATGGAAGAATAGGCGAGCGCGGATGATGAAGGGGCCGCGGCGATAGAAAAGGTGAAGGTAAAAGAGCAATATGACCGCCTTGGCTACATACATATAATGGGGGATATTCCTCCATGGAAAAAAGTAACCTAAATATATCGAATATATAAACCCACGTATGTAAGTGTGCGCGAGTATATATACATATATATGACAGGCTCGATGTTACAATATAAGACGGAAGCTGAGGGTCGAAGAAAGATGCATTATGTTGCAGCAGCTCCCCAAACGACCTTAAATCTCCCCACAAAGAAGTCTCGAAGTAAAATCCCTCGCAGTCGGAACAATAGCGATTTTCGATCAGGGATCAAGAACCGTTTTTTTTTTCTTCCGCGTTCATCGTTCGCGAAGTTGGTCGGAGTGGCGGAAGAAAAAAAATAAAAAGCTCGGTTGCTTCACGTGATATTAGAAATTCCGTTCTCGTCGATTCGGATCGATACTCACGCGATGCAACGAGAAGAATATTCCTCGGTTTTTACGGTCGTCCCTGGCAACCGACGAAACATATATCTTTTTTTTTTCCTTTCTTTTCACCATATTCTCTCGTATCTGGGTACTTTACGCTCGTGCAGATCTTCGCACGCCTACTTACGTACGTGAGAAGTTAATTTCTTTGCGGTGACTCGACGGTTTTCGGCCGCTGGAATAGAACATTTTTTTTTTTTTTTTTTTAACCTCGTGCGAATTTTCACCGTCTCGATGTGGCTTACATTGCGGTATATGTGGGCTGATCAAATGCTCGAAGACAGGAGCCTGATGTTAAGGAGTTTCGATACCGTTCTTTAGCTGCAAAAGTGGGGATGAAAATACAATGAGTTTTCGGCAGGCTGCCAATTTCTTACGAATAAAATTTCATGTAAACATTAATTATTATTGGGCAATTTCAAACTCATTGTTGAAAAATATTTCTAAACTGGGAAATCATATTAATACTTATTATATTTGCAATTGAATATAAATATGTTGCAATTTTATTTAAGAAAAATTAAATGATAGACTTGGCAACAGCGGCATTCTCTGCCATTAGCACGACTGACTATCTCTAAAGCATCGTCGGCTTCAGGTTATTCATATGGTGAAAAACGTTCAACGTACAACGTTTTAGGATAAACTTCCGAAAAGCCCACACCTCCGAATAACTTAGAACTTCGTGTACTTATGTATTTTGACTCGCTGATCACGAATATGATAGTGAAAATACCCGCAAATTTGATTTTCAAGGTAAAAACTTAAAAAACGGTTTTTTTTAGTTTTTCTATTTTATTTTAATAAATGTTGATCGTAGAGGAAAATGTCTTCTACAAAAATTGTGACTCATCAAAAGACCGATAATTTATGTTCTATACAAATTTTGTCTAAAATCATTATTTTCCAAGAAAAATGGGATAATAGTCCAATAAGTATATTTTGCTAAACTCTATTAGTTTCGATGTTATCTACTTACGCACTTTACCACGGAGGTTAGAGTTTAGTCTTTAAAGTAGATGTTTTTTTTTGCTTTTTTTGTATTTTATTCTGCTTTTTGCTTTTTTTGTATTTTTTATTTTGTTTTTTTTTGTATTTTATGTTGTTTTCTGTTATTTTTTGTAATTTTAGTATTATATAGGAAAATATTGAAGGTTAAGCAATATAAAAACGAAAAACTTATGTGGCTTTGTGCGTAGAACACTACAGTGTTCTACGCACCCCACGATTTCACACACCCATCCAAGCTTCGAGGCTTTATCGGTTTTGTAGACTGCTCGACGACTATCCCTAATGTGCGCACACCCGTACGGACGCCCACGGATACACACAAATCCACCTATCCGTGACCGTCAATAACGTCGACAGACGATTTTCGTTCCATGGTAATTCGCAGCGATCTCTACGAGGGAAGGATATTTAAAAAAAATAAGTTGCCATCATTCGAACAAGATTGTTTTTGATCGGGACGCAAGTAAAATTGAGAATTTATATACACACTTAGGAACACTTAGGATTTACACACTAGGGATCAATTGGGTCATAGTATTGGATTCCTATACTAAAACGGCACGCTCGTCCATTGGATATGATGTTGAAGATTGTATCGTTGGGTTGTAACGAAAATCATTTTTTTTTATCTTACAAATTTCCTTTGGCAGATATGAGCCACGAAAATGAAGCAAACATTTGTTTAGAAATCTTATTTTGCGATCTACAATCTAAAACTGTAAAATATGATTTTCGATAATAATAAAGATAAGAAATTTAATAGAAGTTTCTTTGTATTCCAACGATGCAAACTCCAACCCCATACATTTGATTCCAATCGGGATTCCTCATTGGAATGCAATGTACGAATCCAAAATGAATTCTAAAGGATTCTGACATTATCGAACAGTGAGTTAAATTTTTTCAACAAAATCTAGAGATATACAAAATAAGTGGATCTTAAAAAATTCTAAATCTTATCTTAAAAAAAGTATATCTGAAAAATCAATTTGCAGGATCATTAGGATCCAATTAGTGTTGAAATGTGCAGGTTATGATTCAACACTAACTGAATCCTAATGAGAATTCTCTATGTGCGGGATCCCTAACAAATCCCTATAGAGATGTGGGTGCATTTTGGGCTCCTCAACAAAATTTGTGTACGGGATCACGAAGGGATATTTTTTTTTCGGATATCCAACAAATTCCGGTTGAAAATTCCAAATAAAAATTCTCAAGCAACGTGAATTAGGAAATAGCGCGGAATCCACCTGGATTCCAATGTGGACTTCCTACGTGCGGCGTCCCTATCAAATCTCTATATGGATGTGGTGGGATCTGGGGACTAGCCAACCGACTGCTGCACGGGTACTGTACTGCGCAGTCACCCATCCAAGTATACAACTGGCTCCGCTTCATTCTCGTCTAGAATATTCTACCGCGAAGCGGAACACGATTCAACATCGTTGTATTTTGAATTCACTACGACAAAATGAATACAATTTTTCATTCAGCCCGTTCATTAATTTTTTTTTCCATACAGAAAGGCAAAAGTTGGCGCGAAATTTCCGTCCGAATTGCTTCGCAATGTAATATTTATGTAAATTATACAAAACGAGTAAGAATCGCGAGTAAAAATGGTGATAACGTCGATTTGGCAAGAAACGTTTCTCGTGTACAGTCTGTACTTTAATGTGCTGTATCGTGCGGCGCCGTTGACCCGCCACTCTCACGAGATATATAGTTCTGTACAGTTGAAAAGGGCTCTTTTACATACCAGCGGTACAGAACGCGACTGGGACGTACAGTGGACGACGGGCGTGTGACATTCAGATCGATATCGTCTACCGGCTCGGTGTACGTATAGTACGTGAGTTGGGGTGGTCGGTGACACACTCACTTATCGAACCGTTCACCTTCTTCTCCTCGTGCAAGCGACCACGCTGCCATAACCCTAATGACACTTTATTCTCATTTCATTTTATATATCGACACGGGGGAGGTGGTAAAAGAAAATTTCGAATAGTTGCCATGGTGTCTTACCGTTGTGGAAACAATAGGGACACTCACAAAAGTACACAATGATAATTATTCTCGTGCTCGGATGGTGAAATTTCTAATTTGAAATGAAAAAAAAAAGACGATTCACGAATCGGTTGTGACTCATAGTCGTGCGACATTCTCAGATCGATAAGGTTTAAAATTTCATGATAGAGTTATTCGTTATGATACGTTATTCGAGTGCTATGGAAATCCATTTTTTTGTTGCGTTGATTGATTTTTCTTCGGCAGATTTAAGCCATAAAAATGACTCGAATGTTTTTTGGGACCGTTCGAAAAGCTAAACTTGCAAACGAAAAGATTTTGGGTGGTAATAAAACTGAAGGAATACAGAAATAAAAAATAAACTATGCTTTGCACCGACACGAAATCAACATGTTGAATTTTTCCTAATTGCGCGCGTTAAATAATTTAAAAAGCCACGATTTATTGTGATCCAACAATAAAAATAATACTAATAAGAATTTAAAAAATACGAAAATGATCGTTTGTTATTCTCATTTGCATTTAAATCTCTAATTCGACATTTAGTTCGTACGTTTCTAACAATGATCTCGAAAAAAAAACCAGTGATTTACCGCAGTCCAAATCCGCTGACCAAACATTTGGGTAATCTAAAAAGAATGCATTTTCGTTGCCTTCCATCGACGCAAACTCTAATACGACAATTTCCTACATACGCGAGCCCAGACTATTTTTATCCACGATTTTTTTTTTCCTTATTTTCTCAATTTCGTTCAATAGCTATAATTTCTCAATAAAATTCGCGCCCGTTCCCATACCATTTTATTCTCCTCATAAAACCAAACAAACCCAAAGAAACTGTCTTCAACAAAAAAATCCAAGGGGCGGAAGTCGCGAGTTCCGAGACAGGGTTGAACTTCCATATCTCTTTTTCTCTCACTCGTCGAATCTGCCCTCAGCGACCGTGGTGAATCCATGTGCGACAAGATAGTGGCTGAATGACGACACCAAGGCCAGGGTCGCTAGTTGCCCGCTAAAATATAACGGATTAAAGCGCGGATGGAAAAAAATAAAATAATGGAAAGAAAACAAAAAAAAAAAACAGGCAGAAGCTGTAATGAAAAGCTCACGCAGGAATAATCGTGCGTCAGGGAGAATGCCCTGCGGTCGGGATGATATAACATCCGTTCCCGTTGCTCTCTCGCCGAATGATATTCTTTGCTACACACACACACACACACACACATATCATTTTATAGCGCGCTTGCGTGTATACACTTTTTCTGTAATAATGAGTGACGTCAGCCGTTTGTCTGCTTGAACCGTGTAGGGGCTCATATTATATCCATACATATGCGTATGCGCATGTATATGCACGTACGTATATTTCCCTCTCTACAATACACATGTACACCACTCGCGTTAATTCCTAGTGGTAGACGACAGTCTGATGGTGGTTTGTAAAATATGTGGGCCAGCATATCTCACTGCATAAACCACACACTCTGAGGGAACGTAGGGACATATCGTTTTTAGCATCAGTACTCGTATCGCCATGCACTGGTTAGTTTCTTGCTTGCCTCTTCGTCTTTGCTCCTCTGTGTTGTGGTTGTACATTGTTTACTTTAATGTTCGTGTTTTCTCGACGATCTGGACTCGGCGTTTACTGTGTTTGTTCTACGTCAACGTGCTCAATCTCGGTTGGTACTCATACGTACATATATACTCGTAAATAAGTATGAATAATTTGTTTGCCGGTGTTGAGATGAGTATATGGCTCGTAGAGTGATTTCTACTGGCGGGAGAAAAATCTCGCGTTATCGCGAGCGGCGATGATTTTTTTAACGATTGCACGACGTTGGAACCTGAGAGGTTTACGTATTTACGATTGGGTTTGTTTCTTCGAAGGATTTCGATCACCAAGTTCCGAAAGGGGCTCGTTCACCAAAGAGGCCTCGAATACGATCTTGGAGCTTTTATCTTTGACGATGTATCGTAGATAAATGGAACTTCCTTCAATATATGGCATAAGCTAAACTTATCCACACGTTATATGCACACTACCAATGGTAATCGCAAGCGAGGCTTCATTAATCGTGTAACAGGCAACCTTTGATGTTTCGAGGTGTACCTATATGTGTGTACACGTGCAAAGGATATTATTACGGCGTCAATAAGGCCTTGACACCAGTTTCGTATTAAGCACGACGGGAACGGATCTGAATTGCACTTGGACAGGTCAAACGATGTGACGATATAATTTGTTGTGAGTTATTCTTTTGTGAATTGATATCCATACACGTGTACACGGGACAACAAGATTTTGAAGTCATTCAATTTCGAGATCTGTCTTCAAAACAGGCGGCTTCCCTCATAGCTGATATTACATAGATTTAATGGGTTTTAATTTAATATGATATTAATTATAATTGTATTATTTGAAAAATAGAATTATAATTAATATTATACTTTGGCTAACGTACTATCTCCAAATACGTATGTGGGGAAAGTATCTTCAAACCAATTATCTTTACGTAGTGTTAGCCAATAGGACAGCCCCTGTTTTACTGACAGTACTCGAAGCAATTAAAATTATACTTAATTTTTAATTAATCTAAATCGTACGAAAGTATAATTTTAATTCGCGGAGACTAATTTTTCGGAGTGATTACAATAATAACGTTACATATACATATAGCATTATGATTAAAATTATTTGGAGAAATTAGTCTGCGCAAATTTGAATTATACTTTTGTGTAAATTAAATTGAAGTTTTTATACTTACGTATAATTTAAATAAAATTACGAAATTAAACATTGCAATGATAATGCTATATATAGCATTATTATTAAAGTTACTTCGAGAAATTATGGTATTGAAGTTTGCATTATTGAAACGCAACGAAAATATATTTTTTTTTGTATTCCCGTATTTTTTCAGCACATTTAGGCTACGAAACTCACTGAAATATTTCTGACAATCCTCATAAAAAATGTATAACCAGAAGTTGAAGAAAAAGATTGTAGATAATAATTAAAATACATAAATAAAAAAGTCAAGAATAATATTCGTTGCATTTTAACGATGCATACTTTAATACCATGAGAAATTAATCAGCCCGGATTGAAATAATACTTGCGTACCATTTAAATTAAATTATACCATTAAATTTAACATTGTACTTTGGCGAAAGTATTTTCCCCCGTGTACATATGGGGAAAGTATGTTTTGAACCCATTATATCTCCGTAATGTTGGCTATTAGTACAGCACCCTGTTTCGAGGACGGATTTCGAAGTTGAATTATTCCGAAATCATCTCGCTCATAGTGGTATATACATATAGCAGTATCATTAAAATCACTTCTAGAAATTGGTTGCGCTAATGAAAATTATTTTAGAGAACTCCACTCTTATTCCTTTGTTCTCAATGATTAATTATGAGTCTTTTACTGCGCTAATTATTTGTTTTGCTTTTCACTGTGCAATATATATATATATATATATATATATATATATATATATATATATATATCGCGAAAGATGGTTACTAAACGAAAGTAAAAGGAGTAATTCAATTGCCAGTCAGGTCAGCCTCGTGAATTCTACTTCGGGCAATCTTCCGGAAAAACACGCGGTACATAGTACATAAAGGGAATAGCAGCTGGAAGAGTCGACCTCCCTAAAAGTTATGTTTTACGGATTATGGTCCTTCGGACATTTCGTTTCGTTTTCTTTTCATCTTTTTCTCGCTTTCCTTTTCCTTTTTTTTCGTAGTCGTGCAATCAAAGTTTACTGCTACGTCGGACGTTCCGAGTCTCGAATGTACAAATTATATACCTTCGCGGCTGTCTCTTTTTTTTTCGCCAAAGCCACTCGTTAATTGCGCTGATACAGAAGATGTTTTGCTGGGATCTTGCTCTGACTTTTTACGAGATCTTCTATAAAATCTCGTGTTATATCGAGTATAAAAAAGTCATTTTGCGAAAGAGGCTAATAATACGCGGGTAAATAATGAGTGACGTTGTTACAAAGAAAATGAGAAATGTATCTCGGCGGATGGAAGAATAATTAATGGATTTTTCGAAGAATTGCTTTTTTTTTTACGTTGGAGGCGAGTTTTGCATTTATTTTTGGTTCTCATGTTTCTTACATTTGTGCGATGGAGTCACGCACTGCGCTGCGCATTTATCACAACTGGGTCACGACTTCCTTTTGCGCTTAAGCGCACTTCCGCATGCCATGTTCATGTAGTTTGTCGCGAAGACACTTTACGAGAAGTTTTTCTGGACGTGGATTCTACCATTCTCGTTTTCGCGCTCTTCTTTTCCTCTACCCCCCTCCCCCCCCTCCTCCCCGCCGCTCGCTCTTGCCCACCCTCTCTATCTCTTTCCCGACTCATGTTTCGTGCAAAACTCAATTTTCTCAACTCAACTCATGTTTCGTGCAAAACTCAATTTTCTCTTGATCCTCGGTTACCGTTTTATGGAGAAAGAAATTTCATTGAATTCCGTTTTCTCCCCGAGCAAAACCCTTATGATGGAAAAAAAAGACATCCGGTCGAAACAGTTTCCCGCAAAAGACGTTTCCTGTAGAATATTTTCTACGCATTTCATCTTATAGCACAGTTTTTATTCACGCAAAATATATTTCATTACCTTTCCATGAAATTGTATAAATTGGACGAGAGAAAAATGGATTCGGAGTATGCAAATAACGTACCGGGGTAAATGGAAAATAATACGAACTTTAAGAGCAACGAAAATACATATTTGCACGGCTCTAGTTTTTTTTTTTTTTCAACAGAGATACCTTTTATCAATAGATTTGCGCTCGTAAATATCAAATATTAGGTGTGTGAATGAATTTTTACAGTTTTTTTTCCATACTTACGCTTTATTAAAAAATAGACAAAACCGTGTTTAATCCGGGTAATATCCCCTGTTGCTTTCTACAATCATCTGCCACCGATCTGGTAGCATACAGATACCATCACGATAGAAGCTGGCTGGTTTCGAGGCGATAAAGTCATCGACGAATTTCCTAATGTCTTCGACTTCTCGGAAGTGGCTCCCTCTTAAGCTGTGCGCCATTGACCGAAATAGGTGATAGTCGGATGGGGCCAAGTCCGGTGAATATGCCGGACGAGGAAGAACTTCCCGCCCTGGTTTAAAATAGTTGTTTGGGTCGTGCGAGCAACGTGAGGTCGAGCGTTATCATGCAGGACAATGCCTTTTCGCCTTCCGTGTCCTGTGAATGGCCTTTTTTGCTCAATTGCTTCGCTTAAACGATTTAATTGGTCACTATATCGTTCTGCAGTGATCGTCTGACCCGGTTCTAGAAGTTCATAATAAAGAACACCCTTTATGTCCCACCAGATACACAAAAGCATTTTTTTGACGTTCATTTGCGGTTTGGGAGTTGATGTTGTTCGTTCTCCAGGTTCCAGCCATGATTTGTTCCGCTTGGGATTCTCATAAAGGATCCATTTTTCATCCCCCGTCACGATTTTCCAGAGAAAGTTCTTCCTCCGTTGTTTGCTAAGCAACCAAAGATACGTTTTCATCCGTTGTCCGAGGTTATATTCGGTAAGTTCATGTGGGACCCATTTCCCGAGCTTCTGAATTTTTCCCATCGCGTGTGACCTCTTGGCAACGGTTGATCGATCAACTCCTAGTTGGGCTGCAAGTTCTTCTTGTGTCTGTGAAGAATTTTGGACCAGTAAAGTTTCCAAATCGTCGTCCGAAAATGTTTCAGGCTGTCCAGTACGTGCACGGTCACTGAGTTGGAAATCATTGTTTCTAAAACGTTTAAACCAATAATTGCATGTTTCGTATGACACAATACTCTTCCCGAACACAGAACAAATCGACTCCCACGCTTTGGTGGCACTTTTTCCATGTTGGAATTCGTAAAGGATGCAGTGGCGAATGTGCAGCTTATCGGTTGCCATTGTTCTTGCTACTTTATTTTAAGGTCATGATGCTCGCCCAATAAATTCATACAGCGTCTTGAACAGGGCTATGTCAATACTTTAAAATCCTAAAAGGACGTTGAAATATTTCAACTTGAAAGAGGTTTTCCAGCCTGCTAGAAAAATCTGTAAAAATTAATTCACACACCTAATACATCGTGTAATTATTACGTTCCACTTGGATCAACGAACCACAAGTATAATACGATATCTTGATAGCGGTTCTTTCTTTATTTTTCGCATCTCTTGTGCTAAGCATATGGGAGTCAGTGTGTCCCTTACTTGGCTTGGCCGACGAAACACGATACAGCTCTTATTATCTACTGCATTTAAATTCCCCTTCGGAGTATCCGAATACACCCTGTCTTGTGCCCAATGAAAGAGCCTTCCGTGTCTTCTCGCCCTATTGCGTCTGGACGGACATATATATGTGTACGTGTGTACCCGGTACCGTGTTTGGGTCAAGTAACAAGGTTACCGTTAATGGACCACGCATGCAACGAGGCAGACCTCAGGAGTCAAAGAGCGTGCGTGTTTGCAGACATTGTCGTACATGCGCAATCAAGTTAATCGAATTAATGAACCATGAGAAGAGGAGAAAAGTTGTTTGAATGGGAAGAGACAACGTTTTTTGCCCTTATTTGATAAAGCTTTTAGCATTAACTCTCGTTCTTTTTCACGTCGTTGATAATTAAGAACGTCGAATGGAATAGTAAACGGAGAGAGAGAGAGAGAGAGAGAGAGAGAGAGAGAGAGAGAGAGAGAGAGAGAGAGAGTATATATAGAGAGAGGGGGAGGAAAAGCCTTGAGACTTTCCTCGGCTTTTCACTAATTTTTCCAATTGAATCTTTCTCCAAGAATATATCTTTCGACTGAAGGTGTATTGTTTGCAGGGAATCAATGTTTTCGCTCAACAAACAAACCTTGTCGACCAAAAAACAAATATCCACGTCGTTCACGGCATTTTCATCAATACAGGCAAATGGAAAGTCAACTCAGAAGACTTACGATGTCGAATTTTACATCGTAGAAATGCAATGGAAATGAATCCTCGGAGCTTCTTCTGTGAGCAAGCCAAAATGAATCAATTTATCATTGTACGATTTATGAGCTTTTATCTAGTATCAATCGAATAGTATTGCCTATTCTGTGGAGGAAGCTTCGAGAATTGGATGAAGTTTTGGAGCAGCGTTTCAAAAGTAGTTCTGTCCGATAATAGTTGAGTTTTAATGGATGGTATTGCAGTTTGTATCGGTGGAAAGCAACGAAAACTGATGCTTAGATTTTTATTTCTTTATTTTTTTCTATGATATCAAATATTTTTTGCAAATTACAATTGCACATTTCCCAATAAGCATCGTAGAAAATGTTCGAGCGAGTTCGGTAGCAAAAATATGCTGAAACAAATTCGAGAAGGTAAAAAAAAAGAATTTTCAATGTACCCCAACGAAGCAAACTTCGATCTCATAAAAAATAACAACAATCCAAGGTTCGTTATCAATAGCGTGTTGTTTCCTTAAACTACCAGCCCGCCGCCATGCTGACGAGGAAAACGTCTCATTTCAAATGTCTCAATTCTTCGGCAGATTTAGGCTGCAAAGATCGCACAACCATTTTTTTAGAATCCTTCTTTGGCATGTGCAGTCTGAATCTTCGGGCGAGTGATTTGGAGTGATAATACAAATGAAGAAATGAGAAGAGAAGCAAGTATTTTCATAGCATTCCAACGATGCGACCAACACCGTCAAAACTTCGATCGAATGAACGATAAACCTCTGTGAAACAATAATGAGAAAAATGCGCCTGTAAATGAATACTCGTGTGTTTTGGCTGTGTAACGTCGATTGCTCTTCACGCCAAGCTCATCTCCATTTTGATTAGTTTTCTTTCGGATAAGGGCCTTCGCGGCAGTCGTATGCAAAGGTCGCAACGTCTCCGACCTCCCTTCAGCCTGAAGTTTGGGCAGGGTCGCGAAACGCAAGGAAAACAATCCCCCAAGAAATTGTTTGGGGTTGTCCGGATCATTCTCCATTGTGTACAGAATATTGACGCGGAGAGCAGACCAGCGAGACAGATAGAGATAGAGGGAAGGATGAAGCGAGAGGCTGAGAATCCACTTACGATGCGTATAATTACGTGGGTTCATTTCTCTTTGGGACGTCATTACACGTATTATTGCAGTTGGATGAATCAGAGGTGTCATTGCGGGAGTGAGGTCTGTCGGAACGAGTATATAATATCCAACGAGAAGGTTCGTCGGTAAGGTAATTGGCCCAACGTAGGGCAATCAAGGGCCATTGATTCTCTCCGCGAATTTACTGTCGGGACTTTCACTCTCCCCTATGCACAACTCTTTCAGTCATCCCTCTTGTCCACGTATAGTGAACACTGGACTATAGGTATATAGGGACAAACGAATACACGCAGAGCACGATCACAGCCATCCTCCTAATTCCATTCGTTGAGCCTTCGTCGTCCCTCCGGGGAACCGCGAGAGCTTTTATCGTTCCTCTCAATGCGCCCGCGGATCCCTTCATCCCCGTGTCACGTGTTTGCTCGGCTCCTCCCCATTTTCGTCCAGTGTGTCGTTCCACACGGACCGAACGGCGAAAATATTTTCACAAAGTTCATGCGACCGAGAGCACGCGGTACCCTTCGTTCCTTCCTCCTCGTCGTCGTTTTGCCTTTTTTCTCTGTCTCACTGACAGGATGGAAGACCAGAGGCAAGCCTTCTGGCTGGATGAAATAAAAAGTAAGAAAAAAAAAAGAAACAGCGGAACCCGTGCAGACCGAATGTAACGTTGGCACGTCCAACCCCCTAATTCCATCCCTTTCTCGTTCCCTCTCTCTCTCTCCCTCTCTCTCTCTCTCTCTTTTTCTCTCACCCGTCTATCCATGTCTCTCTCATCCAATTAACCATTCTCCCGCGGACGATATAATCCGTCCACCAGACACAGAGAAACGTTGGCCAAGCTGCGCTGTGTATGTATTCGATGTTACTTCGAGCGAAAAACCTTTTACAGGCAGAACACACTTCGGGCTGACTGATTAAGCGAATTTCGCGAGCCGTACATGAATTATATATCTTCGTGGGTGTATATGTAGAGATAGATATATTCGGGAAAATCGAAGCTCGCTATTCAAAATATGAGGGGTGTGCATGAATTTAAAGGGATTTATTTGGTAAAAATATGGCTTTGTTATAAAAAAATGGTTACAAATTTATTATTCAAAATGTTGTCCATCAGTAGCCACTACTTTTTCCCATGTTTTTGGCAATAGGTGAATTCCACGTCGAAAGAACGACACACGGAGAGAATTAAAAAGTAATTTTTGTCGTGAATTTCACGGTAAAAATTACCGTGATATATTTCAATGTGGTGACAAGTGAGAAAAGCATAATAATTCGTATGCGACAAGTTTTTTTTAACTCACGTTACAGAAAATTTCAAATACGTAGCTAAAATTTTACTATACAAGAAGGGTAGCGCGCACGATAATTTTTACCGAGAGCGCAATACATTTTCCTATAACACTCATTGAATTTTATAATAAATCTTAAAATAACTGTTATTAAGACGATACTCTTTTATAGACATTTTTGAAAGGCATAAAATAATAAAATGCACAGTAAAATTTCGCTGATATTATATATTTTTTAAATTTAAGTTTTGCGTATTTTGTTACACATCAAAATTTACTAGAAAATCTGGTAAAATTTTCTATCTGAAGAAGAAATTTTATTTTATTTGCGTGAAAATCTGTGTTTTACTTAGTAATAATAAGTGAAGTTTCAGGGTTGTCATCTGGTTACCGTTGCTGCACGGTAATTTTTAACATTTAATTCTCTCCGTGCACATCTTTAGAGGCTATCCACGAATCGATCCATTTTTTGGTATCCTTATAAGAATGGAAGTGCCGCTCAGACAAGCCACGAGTCATTGATCGAAATAGTTGGTAATTAAAAGGCCCGAGTCAAAATTTTCGAGCCGCGTTCAACCCGTAAAATAAAGGCCTCCTTCCCGGAGCAGAGATCGGCGATAGCAGATTATCGAGTACCTAAACGACGGTACAATGTTTGGAATACCAATACGTTAGGGCCTGATATGAACCTCCCGAATGGCAGAAACGGGACATTGTCACTCAAAGAAGGCCAATGCAGAGCGCAACTGAACCTGTGAAATTCCAAGTGGGCCTACGTCGAGCGCTCCCGTAGAACCTACCGGCCTCCCTTTCGGCCTACTGTACCAGGTGTACAAATATGAAATGCGAATTTCAGATAACAGATGGTGCACCAATGCAGTTTGTGCTATAAAGATTTGACACTGCGCCATTTTGTTGTGTCATCAACAAGTGTCAGACGCGAACGAGTGATAAATTGGAAAAGTGTGTGCATAGTGTTGTGTTGTTGTGTTCAATATGTCGAAATTTATACCGAACGTAGAGCATTCGCGGACAGCATTAATTTTTTGTTTTCATTTGAAGAAAACTGCTGCTGAATTATACCGATTACTTCGAGAAGCTTATGGTGAACATGTTCCATCGCAATATACGTGTGAGCGATGGTTTCGGCGTTTCACAAGTGGTGAATTCGATGTTGCAGACAAGGAACATGGAAAACCGCCAAAAAAATACGAAGATGTGGAATTACAAGCATTGTTGGACGAAGATGATTCACAAACACAAAAACAACTCGCCGAGCCATTGGACGTTAGTCAACAAGCTGTTTCCAATTGGCTACGAGAGATGGGAAAGATTCAGAAGACCGGTAGATGGGTACCACATGAGTTGAACGACAGGCAAATCATTTTTCGACCACATGAAGTCGTTTTTGCATCGCATAGTTACAGGGGATGAAAAGTGGATTTATTTTGAGAATCCCAAGCGCAAAAAATCATGGGTAGACCCAGGCGCACCATCCACATCGACCGCAAGACCGAATCGCTTTGGCAGAAAGACGATGCTCTGTATTTGGTGGGACCAGAGGGGCGTGGTCTATTATGAGCTGTTAAAACCTAAGGAAACGGTTAATACTAAACGTTACCAACAACAATTGACCGATTTGAACCGTTCGCTGCTTGAAAAAAGGCCAGAATACCGAAAGAGGCAACACAAAGTCATTTTTCTTCATGACAATGCTCCATCACATACGGCAAAACCGGTTCGCGACATGTTGGAAGCACTCAGCTGGGAAGTCCTACCCCGTGCGGCTTATTCACCAGACTTGGCTCCCACCGATTACCACTTGTTTGCATCGATGGGTCACGCACTTGCTGAGCAGCGCTTTGGTTCGTGCGAAGATGTGAAAAAATGGCTCGATGAATGGTTCGCAGCAAAAGGGAAAGATTTTTACTGGCGTGGTATTCACAAATTGCCCGAAAGATGGAAAAAATGTATAACAAGCGATGGAGCATACTTTGAATAAAGCACTTTTATCATTCTTCTGAATTTAACGTGTTTTTTTTTAGAAAAAAATCCGCATTTTATACTTGTACACCTGGTAGGCGCACTGTAGACCCTCTGGACTCTCCATTCAGCCTACTGTAGGCGCACTGTAGACCCTCCGGATCCTCCATTCAGCGAAAACGTATGTATTTCGTCATCGAACGGGTTACCGATCAGGCCACAATGGAGTGTTGATGTAGGGGATATCGAATTTGGGCTCAAAGCAGGTTAGGTTGGGTCGAGGCAACAGACTTGAGATCGAAAGCAGGTTAAGGAGACCTGTATTCTGCACGTTTCACTAAAACTGGGGGTCGAAAGAAGGTTTGGGAGGCTACACTGGACCAAATGGAGGCCTCTTCGTGGCAGTGAACCCGACAAATGGGGTTTGGTAGGTTCGACGGAGGCTGGCGGCTTGTGCATTACAAAAGAAATGGGTCCTGCAAGTGTTCATAGGAGGCTATAAATTTTGACTCGGGTAGGGAGAATTACAAAATTTGATTCCCCGTAAAATATTCTAGAAGTAAATATCTTATTATGTACTACTAATAGTTCATATCGGGAAGGATGTATTCGGTGGTGCTGAGTTGTATTCTCGAACGATACGTACAGAGAAGGATTTTATTTTGAAGGATGACATAAATTTTGATAACCACAAGAAACACAAGCCGGCGGAAACGGGATGGAAGGGGGTGGATTTCTTTTATTGCCAGTTGGGATTTCTCGGTCAATGCCGAGAATGTCACCGGGCTAGGCCGGAAGTCTCTCGTTGTTGTCAATTGAGCACGGCCGTGCGCGTGGCTCCGTTTCAACGAGACCGGCATTTCCGTCATCATCGTATGTGGGATCAGATTTTCGGTAGCACACCAGCGCACTTTTTCTTACATTTTCTTTATTATTGTCTTGTACGTATACGAAGTCGTTATAGTGTGGTGAAAAAATCTACGAAATGGACTTTTATCCTCTTCGTAGATTGGACATCCTTCCGGAACAAAGTGCCAACCTTCTTGCCTCGTAGCAAAAAAAAGCCAATACTGCGTCGTTCTTTCGAACACCGATCGTGAAGACGTCGACACCGTATTGAGCGAAAAGTTCACGGTATACTTGCAATGATCGACACCCCTGTGATGAAATATGGTTAACTATGGTTAACCCCATATTATATGGTATTTATATGGGTATAAATAAGTTAATTATAGTTTATTGGCAGAGCAATCCTAATGTGGCTAATGTTATGACTGCTCTGTAAATAGACCATGGCTACTTTTGCTGCACTATCCTCGAAGTGTCGGAGCTGCATTGTTTCAGAATGCAACAAGTGCGGAGAATGTAATGGGAATGTGTTTTCTTTTTTTAAATTTCATTAGACCCGATTAGAAAAAGAAATAAGGATAACAATGATTTAATGGTTTTTTTTTTCAAGTATCGTAAATTGTAATTAGAATTCGGAAAAGTAGATCAAACAATAGACCGAATCAGTATTAGTATTTTTATTGCAACTCTTTAAGACCTTAGACCACTCTAGAAGCCAAAAAGGGCATATTTAGTTATTTTTTTTTCAGCGAAACCATAAAATAAATCGGAATTGCAAAATAGAGGTTTTATTATACACGTAATTGAGTATACAAAATTATTTTTTCACAGCGATACATGTCAAAATTGTGACTGTGCAGCATTTTTCCGATGACGCCTTCATTTCTGGAAGGTCAACGGCCGGACCAACAGCTCCTATAATTTTTGAGTTACGATGAGACACTAAAGTTTTTTCGATTATATATAAGAATAGCTATAGAAGTACGTAGGATTTTTTTGATATATTGTTTTTCGTACAAATGGCGCATTTCTAAAACAAAAAGTATAAAATGCCATGAGAAAATCGTCAGAAAATTGTTTATAAAACAGCAACTATGCAATATAATTTAAAAAATCCTACGTAGTGCCTCACAAAATGTAATTCTAAATATACAGTTAAAATATCAAGTGAATCGGATGAAATTTGTTTGAGTTATGAGTCCGGCCGACTTGAAAAATGAAGTTTTGAGATAAACGCGTTTAAAGTTAGTAGAAAGTCACGACATGAATCAAGAGGGGTTGCGCTAGAATTCTTTTGGAATATAATTTTATAGGTAATAAGGTACATTTTTAACAAAAAAAAATTGATTTTTGGAAAATCCTAGAGTGGCCTAAGGTCTTAAGGGTATTGCAGAAGTATTTCCTTTATGTATTTAGTCTCTGTCAATATTAAATAATGATATTGAAATTTAAATCGTTGGAATACAATGAAAATGTATTTTTTTTCGTATGGCCGTATTTCTTTTAGCACATTTAGGCTACGAAAGTCACGGAATCATTTGTGAGAATCCTTTTTAAAAATTCATAACCAAAAGGCGCAAAAAAAGATTATTATATAACGAAAAATTAATAAATGAAAAAAATCAAGAAGAATATTCGTTGCATTCCAACGATGCAAACTTCAACACTATGTTAAATCTTACCACATTCTGTTTGCATATCTTATTTTTCCTGGCAGTTCAGCTGTTTTATTATTGTACAATTTCTATACAGTGACATATTTTTTTCCTTCTGCGCCAACTGTTTCATCAATTTCTCGAACACTTTCGCGTAGTTCGTTTATAATAAGCTGGATCATAATCATGATCCAGCTAATTGAATGTCGATTTTCTTCAATGTCGAGTCTGACCTTAATGAAGAAACTTTGTGGTTTTGAAGTTTGCATCTTCATGGACCGTAAGAAAAAGCTTTTTTTTTTCGAATCCAAACTTTCGTCTAACCGATCATGACGACGAAATAGATTGTCACGTTTTTTAGGGTTCTCGTTAAAGGCCTGCAACCTCAATGAGCAAAAAAAGAATTTAAAAAAAATGAAGAAGTGAAAAAGACTTTTCACTGCGTGTCAACGATGCAAACTTCAATGACATTTGTACCACGGGCGTTTTTCGCAAGCGCGATGGACTTTTCTCTTCGGGAGCATTCGGTCTTCATCAAACGTGACACTGCGCCGTATTATCGTCACTTCCGTTTTTCTTCTTGCCGCCTCTCTGTCGTCGTCCATTCGCGAGTGACACCGATGACGTTATCTCTCTGCCTTTTCCCTGCGCTTGAAGAATTTTAAAAAAGTAACGCCTTTGGTGCCACGTCTCGCCAAGAATTTCACGAACTTCTTGAACTCGTTGGACGACCGCGATTATCGCCGTTGCCATAACTTCGCGAGAATTTTTATATTCCCATGGGGGGTTGGGCTTCGACCTCTTAGTCACCCAGACGCCGATATATTTGAATGGAATTGCGGAAGTTTCGCCTGACGAAGTACCAGTGACAAAATCGAAAAGCGAGAGAGAGAGAGAGAGAGAGAGAGAGAGAGAGAGAGAGAGAGAGAGAGAGAGAGAGAGAGAGAGAGAGAGAGAGAGACAAATAGTTTTATTCGGGAATGCGGTAAAAGCTGTGGTCTCACCTCCCTCCTCGGCCACGCTTCGATAGCCGCGTTTTAATCTAAAAATGTGATGGAACAACCCGAGCGAAAAAAGCTGAAAAAACGTGTCGCATATATTTTTTTGTTTCATCCAGCAGAGTGATTTTTTAAACCTGTGGCCTCGAACCAAACGATGGGCGGTTGCGATGCTTCGTACGCCTGACCCGTTCCAGTGCTTTGATTAAAGGGTTTCCGAATTTCCATTTACAAAACGCAATATATCGTAAATCCCCAAACGATTCGCGTGTTTCTACGGTTTTTACGTTTCCACCCTCGCACAAACATGACGAACAATTCTTTCTTATTTTTTTTAATCCTCAATTTTCATTGATATCCAAGATCTTTCGTTGTCGATCTTCAGTGATGATCCTAAACAAAAACTTCGAGTGCTTTTCGTAGCCTACGTGCGCAAAAAAAAATTCGCTCTGTAGAAGAAAAAAAACATAGTATGTATCGTTGGGATGCAACGAAGATACGTTTCTATTTATATCTTCACGGAGAGAATTAAATGTTAAAAATTACCGTGCAGTAACAGTAACCAGATGACAACCCTGAAACTTCGCTTATTATTACGAAAATAAAATAAAATTTCTTATTATTACGAAAATGAAAATAAAATTTCTTCTTCAGATAGAAAATTTTACCAGATTTTCTAGTAAATTTTGATGTGTAACAAAATACACAAAACTTAAATTTAAACAATATATAATATCAGCGAAATTTTACTGTGCATATTATTATTTTATGCCTTTCAAAAATGTCTATAAAAAAGTATCGTCTTTATAACAATTATTTTAAGATTTATTATAAAAATTAATGAGTGTTATAGGAAAATGTATTGTGCTCTCGGTAAAAATTATCGTGCGCGCTACCCTTCTTGTATAGTAAAATTTTAGCTACGTATTTGAAATTTTCTGTAACGTGAGTTAAAAAAAAACTTGTCGCATCCGAATTATTATGCTTTTTCCACTTGTCACCACATTGAAATATATCACGGTAATTTTTACCGTGAAATTCACGACAAAAATTATTTTTTAATTCTCTCCGTGTTTGTATTATTATCCAAAGTCGTTTTTTCTTTTGCACCTTTGGGTTCTTCATCTCTAATGAGAATGCTGGAAAATGTTCTAGTCATTTCCAGTGTTCCAAATACAACAAATAAACTTCTGGGCAGTTTAAAAAAACGACATATTTCCATTCCAACGATTCATACTGCAGCTTTATAAAATTGTCATCGCCCTTCAAGGACGATTCGAAAAATACTGTCAAATTTTCATTTTTCCCGCATCGTACGTACTAAATAAAGAGATTCGTTTTTGGCGAGCTAGTGCAGAACATTTGTCGCTATCTGTGAATCATCGGATGTATATGGAATGGCCCCTGATGAGGAGAGCGGAATGCCAAAGGCTCTTTTCTCTTGGAGCACACCGAGGGGATTCGGTGGCTACGCGATCGACAATGAAGTTGGCGGAGCGGGGGGGGGGGGGGGGGGGGGTGAAGCGACACCCTAGTATGAGCAAGGGCTGGTACAATGGCACCCCTACGGACATTTCCAAACCTCCCTCGCAAACATTGACGCACTTTTTCTTCCTCTCTCAATTTTTTTCCTCTCTCTCTATCTCTCTTTCTCTCCGCGTTCGCTCATGACGCAAACGTGTGCAAGGGAACGAATGGCACGAACGTTTTCGTTGTTTGCCGAAATTACACGACGAGAGAGAGCGAGAGAGAAAGAGAGAGAGAGAGAGAGAGAGAGAGAGAGAGAGAGAGAGAGAGAGAGAATGCGCTCGATACAGTGAATCACCATTGTGGTCCGCGCGACGATGTCTAAATGCACGTGCGTATATATGCTCCCCACAGTCACGTGTGTACGCCATTTGGAAATAAAAGTGAAGATAAGTAGGACGTACATATAGTTGGTGGATATATCGACGTACCACTGCGCGTAATTACTTTTCTCTCGTCGTTAAATAGTGCATTTTTCGCGCCGAAACTGCCAATTTCGTGAGCAGCCCTCGGAACGCCAATACACGTTGTATTAATTAACGTGACCGAACGCATAGGAGGAAATTGATTTTACGTTTGACGCTTCCTAGTCAATAAAAATGTGCTCTGACTCCCGGACGATTTAATCCCGACATTGATGTGACATTGCGTCCCAATAATGCACCCTTCCGTTAATTTTCGGTATTGGATTGAGCTTGCAAAAATTGGCACAAAGACATCGTCAACCCTTCGAATGCTGTTTCCAATTTCCTCTCGTCGCCCAGTGTTTCAATTATTCAGAGGCCTGTAATATTGTAATATTGCGTTGTACAGTCAAGATATATGTTTATTGCACGATGTATTGAATATGACAGTTTCAGAATTCACTCGTTCGTTATGAACACATGAATTTCCAGAATATACGATCCAATAGTCGAATGGAAATTTATTTGAACAATATAATAGGAAATCGTTTATCAAGGAGGTTAAGGTGTCGGCAGAAAAATGACGAAAACCTCATTCAATTTGATTGTAACCTGTAAATTGGAATGAAAGAGTGAAAGAAAAACAATCGTCGCATTCCACAGATCCAAACTTCAACGTCATTGTATGTATGCATGCGCCTTTGTTGCGTATGAGTATCCGGAATCGCGAGAAAATTCCGTGACACTTTTTTACTGTGTGTAGAAAAAAGTCAGTTGGCGAACGATCGTTCTCACGGATGAATCGTCTCCGATTTTCCCCAGTTATTATACGACTGTGTCTCGACATGTACGTAGCTTTCGAGACGGGTGCATTGTCGCTGTCGCATAGACACATGTACAGAGAAATGTTATATAGTGTATATCACGAAATAATATACGCGAGTTTGGCTTGTGGTATTTGGAAAGCCGAAACGACAGAGACCGGATCCGGTTGACGCCGTCACGATGCTCCATCGCAGTTGCTTCATTCATATATGCGCATGCACATGTGTATGTATCTGTCAACCGTTCATGAAATATCTAACTTACTTGGCAAATCCGAAGCACACCTGCGTCCCTTTTGCCACTTCCGCTTGCCACACCATGACGTTCTAGGTCTTTACGGAGCTTTGGGTTACACAGAGCTTGCTAAACGATAATTGCATTACGTTTCGCAAATCGAGTGTTTCGAGACTAATTGACGTGATAGCGCGATCTCTCGAGGATGTGCAAGAATCGGACGTGAAGCGACACATTGATATAGACAAGACTAAAGAGATCTCTTGATATGTCGGGTAGACTTGTCGCAATCTTATTGATTAAGGTAGTAGACTCGCCAAAGCGTTTTTATATAGATTATTTTTATTTTATTTTGAGGACTAATTCAGGACACTATTAAATCATTACCTGCAAAATTTCAAAAGGATTCACCGTTCCGTTTTCGAGATATTGGCAATCAAAGATTTCATGGCTTTACACGTGTTCTTATGGGAAGCAGTGGAAATTTTCACATTTCACGCAATAACTTGGAAACTTTTCTAAGGAAAAAAAAAATTCTCAATTACCGAGGAACATATGACGAATTGAGTAAAAAAAAATCATGAAGTTTGACCGTCTAGTTTCAGAGATATATCGCTTGGTGCCAGGTCTTGACTATACGGCGGGTGCAATGGAACCTCCCATCCAAGCTCTCGAAGCTTCTGACGCATCGTTAAAGATATGTGCGGCCTGGCGTTGTCTTGATGGAACACAACATCTTTCGTATTGGCCAATTCTGGCCGCTTCTGGTCGATCGCCTGCTTCAGTCTGGTCAGTTGTTGACAGTAGAGGTCCGAATTGAGTGTTTGGCCCGATGGGAGCAGCTCATAGTCGATGATTCCCTTCCAACCCCAGCAAACACATAGCAAAACCTTCTTGGTCGTTAATCTGGGCTTGGCGATCGTTTGGGCCGGTTCACCGCGATTGGACCACGATCTTTTTCGGCTGTTGTTCTCGTATGTGACCCATTTTTCATCGCCAGTCACCATCCGCTTCAAAAATGGGTCGATTTCGTTACGTTTCAGCAAAGAATCGCAGGCATCAATTCTGTCCAAAAGGTTCTTTTGCGTCAATTCGTGTGGCACCAGCCTTATGCAAATGGTTCCAAACGGTTTTCTGGCTAATCTTCAGTTCCTCGGCAATGGAATACGTGCTCACATGGCGGTCCGACTCGACGATTGCCATGATTTTATCATAGACATTTTCGACGATTGGCCTACCAGAGCGTGCCTCATCTTCAACGTCCATATTACCAGAACGGAATCGTTGGAACCACCGCTTTGCTGTTGCATTCGATACTGTAGTGGGTCCATAAACAGCACAAATCTTTTTGACCGCCTGTTATGCCTTTTCACCTTGGTCGTAGTGGTACTGAAGAATGTATCGAATTTTCTCTTTTTTTACCTCCATTTTGGAACGCTGTAACACACAACTGCTTTCACCAAACACAAAACTGTCAAAGAACTTTTTTTGACGCGTAATGTCACCTTTAAATCGCCGTATAGTATGACCCGATGCGATGTATACATCGTGAGATATGGCTCACTAAAGACATCTAGCGGAAAACGCTCAGAACGTTTTACTTCACCCAATATTACGCGTTTTCATCATTACTTTATAAGTTTTTACATCCCGATAAGATGTACAACCTACATCATAAGGATATTTCGCAAACTTTCGAAGTTTTCGTCAATTGAGCAGAGAATAAACTTTTCAACGTGACTATGGCGAGACTACTATCTTAAGAACTTTTGTTGTTATTTGCAATATCTTTAATTGTAATTAGAAACAATTCCTGTTGTTAGTTAATGTATTCATTTTTTCGAATAGCACGGACGGAAATTAGTAATGGCATGGAACTCGAACTTGAACTCGACTTGCCTAAATTGAACACCCTAAGGGATTTCGTTGTAAACTGCAACAGCTTTAGTTGCAAGCACTTAACGCTTAGTGTAAGATTTGGAAATTAAATAATGAGACTGATTAAAAAAAAAAAATTATTCTAATAGAATTCTGAAAAAATCTCTTCAAAAGACTTTTGGCCAGAATTTTCACTCTGCTCTTCATTTATCGATGAATTTCTATTCTTATGGCGGAAATACAGCGACTGCCGCGGCTCTTGTCTGCAGAACGACGTGTTTAGTGGACTATATATGCGCGGACTCGCGTAGGCAAACCACGGCAATCGCAAGTACGGGCGCGCTTTGAAGCACCGTCGCAAGTTCTCAAGCACACGTTTAACGAGATAGCTGTGTAGTATTTATGTATATGTATACGTAGTTTGGCGGACAGTAGAGAGATACGTAGCCGGAATTTGTGTTCCTCTCTTCATAGAGCACACTATAGTGTGCAAATATATATATATATATATATATATATATAGGCACTTGGAACTTCCGCGTTTGAAGGTACGTGCTTCACATTGTTGAAGTTTGCATCGTTGGAAACAGAATGAAAATTAATTTTTTCCAATCTCCCAAATTTTTGTTCGGCTGTTGTAGGCTATGAAAATCCATAAAACTTTTCCTGGGATCCTTATTAATATACTGCTGTACTCCCAAGTACAGAAGGATCAAGGTATACAGATATGAGAGTTGTAACGTTGTCGCGCGATCGACCCCTTGTGTACGACGCGACTTTTTGCGAAGGCGACACGCAAGGCTTTCGCCAGATGCGTGTCCTGATCGTTGAAATGCGCGGGCTGCTTTTGCTATAGCTCTGCCCGGATGCACTCACGAGAATATAAGACCCAGGTACCGAAAGCCCGGAAAAAACGCGGCCTAATGAAAATTACTACTGCGATAAACGAAGAAAGAAAGAGAGAGAGAGGAAGGAGAGAGAGAGAGAGAGAGAGAGAGAGAGAGAGAGAGAGAGAGAGAGAGAGAGAGAGAGAGAGAGAGAGAGAGAGAGAGTGCAAACGCGTGCCGACGAGCAGACGTGCGGACGATTGTACAGAGATAATTAGGTATGCAACGATGTCAATGTGCTACGGTCACGAAGAGCCCTTGCAGGGGGATGGCAGGATGAATGCACCGAGTTCAAATGATGCTTCTGTAAGGCCGAAATTAAATGAATTTATTGTTTTCAATTGCATTTGTAACAATTCGAGGTTTGCTCGGTTAATCGTGTGCATCATTTGCTGATGATCCTGTTTCACAAATGCACATACTTATAGGTAATCATGACCTGTAATAGATAGCAGAGCCTGAAATCGGGGCTCAGGACTTGTTCACATTGTTGACAAAATTGATATTGTTTTTTTATTCATCACTGAATAATATACTGGGAGATTAATGCTTCAAGCTATATGAACTTTATGCTGACTGGAAAAATGGTGGCATATTTATTTTCATATTGGCTTAGTACTCTCCAATTGAATTTCATCGTATTTTGAGACGTGGATTATTAATGGGTTTGCATAAGCTTGGGGCCTGAAAAACAGGTCGGTGCTCAATACAGTCGAAACCGCTTATAACGACATCGCCTGCAACGACGAATCGGCTATAACGTCGGTACTGCATAGTCTCTTCAATGTCGTTATAACCGGTTTTGGATGTATTTTCTTTCGATGAGAGAATTGAGATGACGAGGTCGAGATTTCAATCACAATACATAGTCTTGCCAAGTTTGCGTTTTTTTTTGTTGCAAAATATTACTGAATAATGAAGTTATTATTAATTTAAACGAAGTGCTGCCGTCGCTGCATGGCCAGTCGGCGTAGGTGGTTCTGGCGACTAGGGTGAACTGAAATTAAAAATAAAGAATGTACTTTCAGTATGCTAATAAAACTTTCGCATGATCGGATATTTATTTGACATCCTGAAAATAGCGAGAAGGCTAAGTTGTAGAAAAAAAAGTTCGATTGTCGATCAAAAAATAGCTTTAATAATTTTTCATTATCAAATGAATAGACATATGAAAAAAATCATCTAGCCATACGATAGAAAATGTTATGAGCTATGCTCTGTCCGAATTTGGAGTAAATCGGACAAATAGATTTTGAGATTTACACCGTTTTATAAAACATCAAAATCTTTTTTGCAAATTAACGTTAGGTGTATAAAACTATGCAATACAAAAAAAATGTGTTTTTGAAATTTCTAGCATACGCTTTGATATATTCCTTTCAAGGACAAAGGATTCCAGAGCAAATGAGTTTTCACTTGTTACGAATAAATATTATTTGTCGAACGAATTGTGGAAATAGTTCCAATGGAATAGTGTTTGGAGCTCTGCATCAATTTTGTTCATGAATGACATTTCGCCCATAGACACACATTTTGGTTTAGAAAACGACATTGACACAATGGCTCGTGTTGGAAGAGCATGTTTCTTTTCCTCGTGTCTTTTTCTCTCGTCCTGTCCACCAGCCCCGAGCGCAATAATTTCGCATTGTAGGACAGTAGTGAGCATTGTCGGATGTCATGGACGAGAACCGATAGTGACAAATGTACATGCTTCATTCGAAATTTAGGCGTACACAGGTACATACGCGTTCACGAATAAATCATTGGGCGAACATCGCACGTTCCGATAATCGACGTAATTTACTGCGCCCAAAACGATCGGTCCACCGGAGCTATGACAACTCGCTCGTTTCGTGCTGTATTCAAACTTTGATCAATCGCCATTATCTCTCTCTCGTTCGATTATCGATTCGCGTGGACCTCTCGAAACGAGGTCCCATGTACTATTGCAAAATCGCTCGATTGTACACCAGGAAACGATTATAAATCGGTTACAAATATAGATCGCCTGTGCGACCCAGGAACCGCTATATTTGTTATTGCATTTTCTGTCAATGCTGAACGCGGTCCAGCTGGGATCGCTGGAAAAGGACTAAGTTTTATTTGTCAGGAATAATTTTAAATATGATTAAATGGGCCGGTACTGGGATCGGTGACCGCCCATTAGGAGAGAGCTGTGGCTCGAAGGAGGGACATTGAAAATAACAATAACAGAAAAAATAGGTAATTTTGATATTTTTTTTTAGAGGAACAAAACATTTTACTATTATGAAAGTTTAGGCACAATTCATGACATAATTAAACTACTTGAATCAATTTTTCATAAAAAACTATCGCAACATGGCGATGTTTTGGCGTGGTCTTTCACGAATGTTTCGGTTGCAGTTGTCCGTTTGTGGGAAATCCAAGGACTTCAATATGGATCTGAAAAATATAAGCCAAGAATTTTTGATACATTAACATTCAAATGCTGAACTTATATCGAGGAAGCACTTAAAAATTTGAAAATTGAAAAAATGGGACACTCCAGAAAAAAAGAATTGAAATTTTACACAACATTTTCGTTCGTTTTTGCAACAAAAAAGTACTTTTTAAGGTGGGCAACTACTTCAGGAGACCGAAAATTAAATGATTTTTTGGATTTTTTTTATTGTGAAAAAAAACGGAAATTTCCGCAACTTTGACAATAATTTATTCATATTTTTATACATCTCTGGTAATTTTTTCAAGTTATTTCATTCATTAATTAAGATTTAATCCGCTGTGTGGCGTGTCCTCATCGTCGTTGTAGATTTGCGGGAATTGTGCAGCTCGCAATTTAAATTTGAAATAGTCCAACAAATTTTTATACATTCTTGAGATGTTTTTTAAGAACATGAACCTAAATTTTGAAAAAAAATCGAGAATTGAATGTTGGTGGAACGTGTTTGAAAAAAAATGATTGATTTTTAGTAGTTCTTTCCTTGGAATTTTGCAATAATAAATATATTGTAAACAATATAATCTTTCCAACTGTAGGTTCATATTTTAATAAATTATATTATCTAAACGTGTTCCAAATTTGAAGATGATCCATCAATTAGTTTTTGAGTTATGATTCCCGCAAATTGAAAAAATGTCGTTTCGAGAAAAACACGTTTAAAGTTTCACAAACGAAAAACTCAAAGTCAAATGTGTTTAATCAAATGATAAAGTGTCTTACCGATTAATCGGCGATTCCAGCACCATACGGCAGTCCTTCCTCTTCCTCATGCAACTCATATGAAGCTTGCATTTCCTCTTTACGAGCTTTTCGAGCTTGTTTTGTCTCTAATAAACTTTTTCTGTTTTGCCGAGCCACGCGCACCTGACCCATTTGCTCGGCATACCCGTAGCTCTGCCTGCCAACTACGATTTGTAGTTCATTCATAACCATGAGAAGCGCTGAATTTCCTTCATTGAATAAAATAGCAGCAAGAATAATCGGCTACCTCGATTATTTTGTACCCAGAATGGACATGTTTTGAAGCTAATCGCCAAACGGTCAAGTTTGGGTTTGTTTGGGTTATGAAAACCCAAACAAACCAAAACCAACAAAGATACTTCCTAACTGAGCGCTCGTGGATACCTGAGTGCGCTTGGGAGTCGAGCGGAGAGTCTTTATCATTTATATACATACCGTTAGAAGGAATCCGAATATCGTTTTGAAATTTTCAGGGTGTATCTCAAGATATTTTGCTAACGATTTATGAAGTTCAAAAATCTGATTTTTTGAAGCATCTAAAGTGGTTGCCCGCCTTAAAAGTGGTTTTCCAAAAATGTACTGGTAATTTCGTACATTCACTGGCAATTTCGACATTTCGCGACTTATTTATCAATTCGTCCAATATTATTTGTTAAAATTACCTTCGATTATTTGTTTCTACTACCAGAATAATCAATTTTGTTAGTTATAGATATTGAAAAGTTTGTTTCAATATTTTCTTTTCACAATCCATCTGAATCCTAAAGTGTGTTTATTCATCCATTCACTGGTCGGTTTACCCTACGTTGGAACTCAGAAAAAAAATCTTCAGGAGTAATTGATTACAAGATATTTTTCACTTTACTTTTCTCCAAATAACAATCGTCCCCGAGTACAGAGACACGAATTAGCAAATGGACAGCTCTTCGAAGAATCCCATTGGCTACGTTATCTGTGATCAATCACGAAGCTTCGATCGGCCTTCAATCTCAATCGGACGGAGATTAAATGCCTTCTATTTTTATCGCAATGTAACTCGAGAGATCGTTAGTTACGGACGGCTTTGACGAAAATTTGTTTCTCGTATTGCTCGTTAAGCCTCGTATCAATTCCACAGAATTTTTTGCAATCAAAAAACTTTATTCTCCGTTCGCTTATCGATGAAAGACAAGCTTTTTTCCCCGCTTTGACAGTTGATCGCTCCGCCGAATTGTGAAGCGGTATCGTGTACGTTGCGTTGCTCTGTTTTCCGCCTCGCGAAGTTTTCAGTACGTGACCAACTGTATCCATTAACCCGCGAACTTATCCAAAAAATCTCGATAGTTCGGATTAACTTTGAATTGGTGCGCGATTCGTGCCTATATATACGTGGGCTTGAAAATCATTTGGCGCTGGTGTATATTGTCCCGAAACGGAAAAAGTTTCGAGCATCAACGACGCAATGCACTCGAGTCGTTCGTATTGGGTACGCGAATTGAAGTCATTGTTTCGCATTTCGTCGCTGCTATTCGAAGTTTGATAAGTTTTGCATTAAGCGCGCTGTAAATTTGATGAGTTTAGAAAAGTCACTCTGAAAGCCCGAACTCAAAGAAGACATGACGTTGAAGTTTGCATCGTTGGAATGCAAGGAAAATGATTTTTGTTTTATTTCCCATATTTTGTTTGTGCAGATTTGAGCCAAGAAAATTAGGCAAATATTTTTTAAATCCTTTATTTAGCGATCTATAAATTAAATCTGCAAAATATGATTTTTTACAATAATGAACATGAGAAACTTAAAAGATGTTTCGTTGCAATCCAATGATGCAAACTTCAACCCTATGAGACGACAGTCGATTGTTACGGAATAATTAGGCTCGGCAATAATCGAATTGCTTGATAAATATGTGAAATTCGTCAGCCTGCACTTTTCTACAAAACGAGGATCTCCGTCATTGCAAAGGATATTTTTTGTAAAGAGTTGTAAAGAAGTTTTAAACAAAAGAGATCATTTGTAAAATAGCGTGAACTAAAAAACGGCGTTTTCGAAAATTATTTTCCATTTTTAATAATAATTGAAGTGAAATTCGACGATATTGGCGTGTGCTTGAGTGAGGTTTTGTCAGTGACTGTACTTCTGTTTCAACTGCCCAACAAAAAAATTTCTCAATTTTCAAATTTAATTAATACGTTCAGATCATCTTATTATTATCAATAATTACCCAAAAAGTCAATATATATTGAGTTATCCAATGATTGCTATTAATTCATCGTTGAAAAAGGCGATACTTCTCATTACTTTAATTAATATCTCGACAATTACTCAGTCGATTTATTTGAAATTTAGCATAATTAATCAATTGATCCTAAATCTTGATGATATAATATTTTCAGAATTTACGGCGATTTAGTTCTATTCGTTTTGCAACCATTAACATCTGCAGAAGCTGTTTTCCCATAAGCGACCGTGTTAAATTCATATATTTATAACTACTAAATTATTTCGTGAAAAATGCATGTATTATAAAATTAATTCATATATTATTATTGTATCAAGAACTATCATTCCTCAAATTCTCAAGAATTTTAGCGATTTTTTAAATATCCATCCTGTATACCTTAAGGACAACCATACTGGTATTAGGCGCAACATCCAAACGATAGTTATCACGGCATCAAACGAAAATGCGGTTTTTGTGGTTCACAAAATTTTTGTTATCCTTCAAGATAAAATCTTGAGCTTCCCTGATATGAACAAAATATTAATAAAAAGTAATAAAATATTTACTTTTAGAATATTTTACGGGGCAGCGGCATGAAATTTTGTAATTCTCGCTACCCAACATAGCTGACTAGTAGTTTCATTTAAATAAATCAATGGTTCTGTCTGACGCGCGGTATGTGAAGTATATTCGTTGTACGATTGACGCGAGTCTACCCTAAATCCACTGCATACCCACGGTAAAACGAAGTATTTTGAATAGACGGCTTCGATTTCCCCGAATATATCTATCCATATATATATATATATATATATATATATATATATATATATATATATATATATACACACACACAAAGATATATAATACATTTCCAATCCGCGAAATTTACTTAATTGGACTGCCCCTAATGTGTTCTGTCTGGAAAAAGTTTATTATTATCTAAACAGCATCCAGACGCAAAGTATCATGGCACCAAACGGAAACCCGGTTCTCTTGTTTATCAACATGTTTTTAAACTTTCAATATAAAGAACTATTTTTCTGTACGTACACTGACATAATTTTTTTTTGATCAACTAGATGTGTCTATTTGATTTTTTTTAAAATTTGAGTTAACTAGATTTTACGTCAAATCCAATTTTTCCTATTGCATTCCATTATTAGAATTATTTTTTAAAATATATTTCTTTTTTCGAATAAAGATCTATTTAACGTTGTATAAAAATTAAATATTTTATTTATTCCTAATAAATCTGTGATTTGGTTTCATCTGGTAGTATAAGACAAAAGAGACAGATGAAAAAATGGTACACGATTCAGTCTCTCAAAAATCTCATGGCTTTGTTTTCATTAGAAGACTGTTCTGCAGGCTTTTAATGAAAGTACATTAGAACTGCATTAGAAATGACATTCTGCAGTTGAGGAAAATGGCTAGTCTTTCTATACATAAATAGTCGCGCCTGTTAATAAAAGGCACGACGCGTCGTGCCTTGGTTCATGACATAAAAGTGCGGTGAAAAAAAGTTAAATTATTTCTCTTTTTTTCACTAGCAAGGCTGTTATTTGCAAAAAAAAGAAAAATAATTTAACTTTTTTTCACCGCACTTTTATGTCATGAACCATATATTCCTTTCTCGTATTCGTACGATATATCGGGTTTGATCTTTTTTTTAAATTTAATTTGAATCTAATCTTTATTTACTTTGAATATATTTGATATTTAAAAGAATAGCTTCGGCGTTGCAAATTCTCTGACGTATGTGTATAGTCAATTTAGAATTTTTCCGTGCAGACATTTATTCGGAAGCTCCCGGATTATACTACATCCTTAAAGAGATTTGATAGGGACGCCGCACCTAGGGAGTGCCCATGGGAATCCGGTGGATTCCCCCCTACTTCCCAATTGACGTTATTCGAGAATTTTTCTTTTAAATTCTCAACCAGATTTTGTTGGATCTCCCAAAAAAAAAATCCTATCGTGATCCCATGCACAAATTTGTTAGGGAGCCCCAAGATGCACCCACATCTCTATAGGGATTTTTTTTAGGAATAACCGCACATAGGAAGTATTCATTAGGATCCAATTGGATTTTACACCGTTATCTGATGAACGCCGTTTGAGCATTTTTTTTTACTATGTTCAAATCGAAAATACGTGAAAGCACTCGGCGTGTTGAAATATAACCTGTACGCTTCGCGAGCGTGTGGGTGTACGATGATATTATGTCAGAGTGCACTAAAATAAATAGCAAACGATAATTACAGTGGATTGTCAATGATGTGATTCAAATCAATTTTTAAAATATACTTTAATAAACGATCCATACTTTTTTAAGAACCACTAATTTTTTATATATATTTTGTTTAGAAAATTCAACGTACAGAATGTGATAGGATCCATCAAGAATCCCATCGGATTCTGTTCAATAATGTGGGAATCTTTTAGGGTTCGAATTAGATTCGTCCATTTCAATGGGGATTCCCAATGAGAATCCTGTGTACAAGCGTGATGTTTCAGTATAGGGATCCAATGCTTATTGGATCCCTATCAGGGAGAAGGGACAAGTATACACTGCAAAAAAAAAAAGTTTATTTAAATAGGATCTATTTAAATCAGATAAGTTTTTTCCTTGTCTCACAGCTTACTACGACCCTATTTGTTTAAAATATACATTTTTTTCATTTGTTCAAGCTATTCTTTTTACATGGCAAATATATTCAAATTGAATAAATAAAGGTAAAACACGATATATCGCATAAATACGAGCAAGGAATATAGATTCATGACATAAAAGTGCGGTTAAAAAAGTTAAATTATTTTTCTTTTTTTCACTAACAAGGCTGTTATTTGGAAAAAAAAACGAAAGGTATCGTCGTGCCTTTTATTAACAGACGCTACTATTTATGTATAGAAAGACTAACCATTTTCTTCAACTGTAGAATGTTACAACAGTCTTCCAATGAAAATGAAGCCATGAGATTTTTGAGAGACTGAATCGTGTACCATTTTTCCGTCTGTCTCTTTCGTCTTATACTACCAGATGAAACCAAGTCACAGATTTATTAGGAATAAATAAATTATTTAGTTATTAGACGACATTAAATAGATCTTGATTTACATAAATAAATATATTTAAAATAAATAATTTTAATAATGAAACGCAATAGGAAAATTGTTTTTCACGAAAAATCTTGTTAAATCAAATTTAAAAAAATCAAATAGACGCATTGAGTTATTTTGATCAAATCCATTGAATCCCCATAAAGAAGAAGGGACAAGTATAGAAATCCAATTGGACGCCTACGGCAATGTCAGCAAGAGTTATTTCGAATATTTCTTCCCGTGCCTCAGCGGACCCTTACGATTTCATCCCTTGTTACTTCCGCCCCACCCGTGTCACGAGTATTTTTATTTTTTGATAGATCCCCCAGAGCGTCGCCGACATTCGCTTTTTCCCAACGCACTATTCATTTGCCAGGAGGGCACAGGCAAACATCGAAAAACCCGTGTCGCTACAGTCGATTACATTTGACCGATTTGTCGTCGCGTTAGTCGACGTGAAACACAGTAAGCCTGGTCCACTTTTGGTAGTTGCGCACTGCCTTGTACGTCTGAGCAGTCACCCATCCAAGCACTGACGACTGCTTGACACTGAAGATAGTAGTAGCCGCCTCCACTGCTGTCGGTTATTCCACGTATAGGACTCGACCTCCAATCACTCTCTCATTGTACTACGTACGTCATATTCAAATGCATGTAGAGAGCCATAAAAAAAAACACAACAAATATATAAAAGCCTCGGCATGCACATTAATCCGGGCGTGAAACTCGAAAATATTTCGTGGCCATAGTGTTGTCCATTGAAAGTGGCGTGGCAGAGGGGGAAGGGATGGGGCTTTTTTATATACGTGTCGAGGTGGGCGTTCGTGTACATACGAGCTTTTATACACCGGGCTGCGTGTACCGAATGAAAAGATTTCGAGTCCGCGAGGGAACTCGAGGACACGTGTGTGAGAAAGAACAGTGCGAGAGACTCGCCTCGCTTCTTGTACGCGCCAGTGATGCTAGAAAAGAAGAGCAGCAGCCGGCCTGGAGAGCTAGACTACTCTGACTGACTATGGGGTAGCTGACCCAGTTACAAACTCCTAGAGACGTGAAACTCTTTTTATACACGCGTTTAATACTTCCGTTTTTTTTTTTCACTTCTGCTCCCCTCCAACCTTTCCGAGGCAACGATCACTCGACGCATTTCGACACCGAATTACGCCAACGAGGCGGCAGACACGCGCGTGTAATTGCAATTCCGCAGTGGAAAATCTCGACCGACTTGTTCTGTTTTTCACGTTGCTTAGGGGAAAGTAAAAAAAAAAAAAAACAAGCTCCGAATGGACTCGACATGTGGATATTACACTTTGTTCTCGCGTTTATTTGCTAGGTACAACGAGAGCTCGAGAACGTGCGTTCCGAAGGCAAAAATAATCATGGAATCGATTTAAAAATACGTCTTTATTCAATTGACTATTTTAAAAGTAATTGATAATTTCACGTGTTGATAAAAATATAGATATTTTTTGCACATTTAGGTGAAAAATGATATATCGTCCTACGTAGATATATTATCCTATGTTTCCATCAGATTTAAATTTGTTGAACTTGAAAGTTGTTGAAGATGTTGAAGTTTGTATCCTTCAAATTCAAGTCTTTTTCGAATTGTTAATTTTTTTTTTTCGCTGTCTTTAGGCGGCGAAAAACACTCAACGGTTTTTCAGGATTCTCATTAGAGATCTGCAATTCAAAATGTTCCATTTGGAATTCCTAATTGGCAATTCAGATTCTGAATAATAATAAACATCAAGGAATATATGAAAAAGAATTTTCATTGCATCCAAATGAAGCAAACTTCGACACTATCTGATTTTCACAAATTGAATATAGGTTTGCTCCCTTCCCCCTCTTCGAAGAAATGTCTTCCTCCAATTTCACCAATTATAATCCAATAATACTTGGCATTATGAGAATTGAATTAATTTCCCCGAGTACTCATTCAAAATCAACGCAACGCTCACTCTTTTCAATAAAAAAATTTAAAAAATCATCATGGTGATCCCTCACAAGTAGTCTTCTTCGAAATCTCACTGATCATGAAATATCGGAGCTCTTTCTTTCTATTGGAGGTTTTTCCCATTAACGGATTTTTCGTTTACTGGTTTTTATATTCGTGGGAAGGCTGCATAGGAGCGTGTGTAGGGTTCCTTTTATTTTATGCACAGTCAATGCACGAGCATGCGAAGCTTTGAGTCGAAGCTCAATTCAGCGCTGGCTTTTTCATCTCCTCCCTGAATCTGCTTGTCGCATCAGAACGTTTCGAAGAGCCGGAAATCCACAGGTATTCCGTGTCAACGCGCGAGTATTCATTAGTGCGAGGAAGCACATGTATATGAATGTTTGCCGCTGTGGCACAAAATAGAATAATGCGATTCGATACTTGAAGCAACGGCAGCTCATTTGTGCTTATATCTAGACGTGGAAAGGTGATTTTGAAGACATTCAACTACACAAAGACCCTTCTCGTAGCAATCAATTGTCCCTAAATGATCCAAGCAAACCTAACATTGTGTAAACTCCAATGTCTGCAAGACCACCTTTGGATGAATGGAAGCATATTTATGTAGAGCTCATTTCCAGAAAAGCCCTACTGTCCCCAAATTATACCATACGTTTTGAAAAAAATCTCAAGGACTGTCCTCGAAATTGTCAGCTGTAGTGATAGGCAACATTATGGGTTATTGATTGATACCAAACGATTGCTACATATGTACGTACAGTTATCGATTGATATCGAACGGAAGCGTCCCTTTAAGTTTTGGATCGCATATAAATTACGCCATTTTGTTTCACAGCAACATCAGTATAGATATGCGATAATCATATATATACATCTAGAGGATCGATAGTCCTAACTGCAGCGCTCTTTCCGGCTGTGGTTGTCGTGCCTTCCTTCTGGTACAACGCATAAAGAATCGAACGGCCATCCCCTCATCGCCACGGCAAATTATGGCGTAGCGCAAAAGGTCTCCGTAAAGAGCTCGAATAGGGGACGAAAGAGCAAGGGGCAAGGGGGGTGGAACCCGAAGGGCTGGGTCCTGGATGGAAAATATGACGATGGCATGATGTGGAAAAGTCTGGAATGACGAAACGACGGGAGATTCGTGTTCCTCGGGAACGCCATGTCGACGTACAAACCTCACAATTTTTTCTTGGCCTCCACAACGCTAGTGAATCTCAGAGGAATTCTCGAATTTTCTTTTCCATTGATTGCTGCACAGTGACTCGAAAATCAAACCGATACGATTAAGGTATTACTGGATGGACCATCGGGCAAAAAGTTAGTTCAAAATGGGTGGATCGTAAATTTACAAACCTAGATCATGTTGTACATGTTTAGCCTTACAAATGGCTATTTTGTCCCCGACTGTTTCGTTCCGCAAGATCTTTAAGGGATTATTGGATGGACCGTTGGGCAAAAAGTTAGTCCAAAATGGGCGAATAGTGAATTTACAAGTCGACATCATGTCGTACATGTTTAGCCTTACAAATAGCTAGTTTAATAACAAATTAACACTTAGAAATGTTAATTTTCCATTTTTAATAATAATTCAAGTCAAATTCGACCATATTGGCGTGTGCTTGAGTGAAGTTTTGTCAGTGACTGTACATCTGTTTCAACCGTCCAACAAAAAAATTTCTCAATTTTTAAATTTAATTAATACGTTCAGATCATCTTATTATTATCAATAATTACCCAAAAACTCAATATATATTGAGGTTTTCAATGATTGCTATTAATTCATCGTTAAAAAAGGCGATACTTCTCATTACTTTAATTAATTTCTCGACAATTACTCAGTCGATTTATTTGAAACAGCATAATCAATGAATTGATCCTAAATCTTGATGATATAATATTTTCAGAAATTACGGCGATTTAGTTCCATTCGTTTTGCAACCGTTAACGTCTGCAGAAGCTGTTTTCCCATAAGTGAACGTGTTAAATTCATATGTTTATAACTACTAAATTATTTAGCGAAAAATTCATGTATTATAAAAATAATTCATGTATTATTATTGTATCAAGAACTATAATTACTGAAATTTTGAAGAATTTTAGCGATTTTTAAAATATCCATCCAGTAATACCTTAAGGACAACCGTACTGGTATTAGGCGCAACATCCTAACGACAGTTATCACGACATCAAACGAAAATGCGGTTTTTGTGGTTC
The DNA here is from genome assembly GCA_963932345.1 of Ophion ventricosus. Classification (NCBI taxonomy): domain Eukaryota; kingdom Metazoa; phylum Arthropoda; class Insecta; order Hymenoptera; family Ichneumonidae; genus Ophion; species Ophion ventricosus. Next base: position 25,747,657 of record OZ010712.1, read on the forward strand.
ACAAAATTTCTGTCATCCTTCAAGATAAAATCTTGAGCCTCCCTGATATGATCAAAATATTAATAAAAAGCAATAAAATATTTACTTTAAGAATATTTTACGGAGCGGCGGCATGAAATTTTGTAATTCTCGCTACCCAACATAGCTGACTAGTAGTTTCATTTAAATAAATCAATGGTGCTGTCTGACGCGCGGTATGTGAATATTATTCGTTGTACGATTGACGCGAGTCTACCCTAAATCCACTGCATACCCAAGGTAAAATGAAGTATTTTCAATAGCCGGCTTCGATTTTCCCGAATATATCTATCCATACATATATATATATATATATATATATATATATTCACACAAAGATATATAATACATTTCCGACCCGCGAACTTTACTTAATTGGACTGCCCCTAATGTATTCTGTCTGGAAAAAGTTTATTATTATCTAAACAGCATCCAGACGCAAAGTATCATGACACCAAACGGAAACCCGGTTCTCTTGTTTATCAACATATCTTTATGTTGATAAACATTTATTTGATTTTTTTTTTTATTTTTTTTTATTTATTTCTAATAAATCTGTGATTTGGTTTCATCTGGTAGTATAAGACAAAAGAGACAGATGAAAAAATGGTACACGATTCAGCCTCTCAAAAATCTCATGGCTTTGTTTTCATTAGAAGACTGTTCTGCGGTCTTCTAATGAAAGTGCATTAGAACTGCATTAGAAGTAACATTCTGCAGTTGCGGAAAATTGCTAGACTTTCTATACATAAATAGTCGCGCCTGTTAAAGGCACGACGATACCTTTCTTTTTTTCGACATAACAGCCTGGCTAGTGAAAAAAAAGAAAAATAATTTAACTTTTTTTCACCGCACTTTTATGTCTTGAACCATATATTCCTTTTTCGTATTCGTACGATATATCGTGTTTAATCTTTTTTTTATTTACTTTGAATCTAATCTTTATTTAATTTGGATATATTTGATATTTAAAAAGAATAGCTTGAACAAATAAAAAAAATTCAAACAAATAGGGTCGTTGATTTAAATAGATCCTATTCAAATTAAATTTTTTTTTTGGCAGTGTATCTCTCAAGAATACACTTGTCCAAGATTCAACATAACTTAGCCTTACCGACGTGACGAAAATATTAGTAAAAATGGATAAAGCATTTATTGTTTGAATATTTTACGAAGCAACGGTAGGAAATTTTCCTAATTCTTGGTGCCCGACACGGTTGAATAGCGGTTTCATTTACATTCGTCAGTGCGGTGGTTTTGGTTTTTGTGAAATACGATCGTGGGCCGATCTAGGCAAGTCCACCCTATTCGCTTCTGGTTTAGATATCAGTGGCAACGGTCTCTATACTTGCAGCTGCTTTTGAAAAACGTATGACGCGTTTTATTTCAGCTTTTTGTTTTTACGTATCTTAAATATTCGAGCGGGCGAGATCGTCGTTCTTCCCGAGTCGTTCCGCGGTCGCCTGGTCGAGCTGTCTTCGCTTCGGCGAATGCCATATCGTCTCGACCTTTCCGACTTACCGATCCATGCGCACATTGATGGACACATGCGCCCTGATACACCATAAAACAACTGGCTCTTTCACCTTCACTCTTCCCCATGGTTGCATCACGGCTGAGCCTCCTTCTCTCTCTCTCTCTCTCCCTCTCTCTCTCTCTCCCTCTCTCTCTCTCTCTCTCTCTCTCTCTCTCTCTCTCTCTCTCTCTCTCTCTCTCTCTCTCTCTCTCTCTCGCTCTCTCTCTTTCTCTCTCTCTCTCTCCCCCCTCCCTTCTTTCTCATAGCTGAGAAACCGCGCGCGCGAGAGTATTGATCGGCTCGGTGCGTGTGCGCTTACCCTCACTTCGTCGTCCGCCCATGTTGTATATATAGATCGGTGGCGCGCAACCCCTAACGCGGAGGTGGCCTCCACGGCCCATGAACTGAAACTCTTCCCGACCCTGCAACCCCAACTGAGCCTCCCTTTCCATTGCAGTCGTAGCCCCAAGACCATATATGTCAAATGGATATAGTTTGGGGCGAATGTATACGTATATTGGGAAAAAGTATTTTCGAGGACATACGACTTCGAGGGCCATCCTTATAGTAAGCCCATTGGCCCTAGGCGCAACATTATGTAAACTCTAAGGTCTTTCAAAAACACCTTGAAGTTATTGCAAGCATCCCGTGCGTAAATTGAGTTCAGGCTTTGATCGGGCCCATCTTAATATTCCCGAACTTTATTGAGGCCCTAGTCTGGAAGCCTCACATGGGCCATCAGTGGCCGGTCATACTTTGCTACCGAGGGCCATTGAAGGCAAAATAACCATGGCCTTTGAAAGTGCCTCAACCGGTGCGTCATAACAAATTATTGTAGCCATATGCGTATGTGCGTGTGTGTGTACACTGTGAAAAAGAAATGTGTTACTTCAATACATTTGAGGCTTAGAATTCTGTCGCATATTTTGACACGTTTGATCCCGCGTTGTTCCAATGAACGCACCGCATGCGTGTTGATTCAAGGCGTCACAGCTCGTCTACTAAACGCATAGTTTTATTATTATATTTAATCGATCTCAATAATTATTATGCCACAAATTCTTTAGTCAAGCAATTTGTACTGATTTGCCCCTGTAATAGCAAAGGCTGGTAGTATTGGGGAAATCGCTACTCGGAAATCTACAACTATACACCCCTTAAAGGCTTTTACTTGGTCTTTATGCTTAGACCATCGTTTTAGTCAAACCTACCTACCATTCCCTAATAAGGGCCCGGTCCGGCTCTGTTACGGAAAATCCTGCTATGGAATCCGCAAATAATCTATTGAAGGCCCGGAATTGTATTAAGTATACCCTGCCAATTTTACGCACGGAATATTTACGTACATGTCATTTTAAGGATCGTTCAGGACCCGAAATTTTCTGATACATTTTTAACCCTAGAACTCATGTATGATATTTTTCTATCTTCTAACTCATGACTGGGGCAGATACCCACCCTACGCGTTTCTCAATCTCACAATCGCTCCATTGATCAGTAAAGAGAAACATTGGTATATGAATCTCTTGGTTTTTCAATGAGGAAAAGAATGGATTAAGGCAAATTTGATTCTATTAAGATTCATTTAAGGGCTTACATACACCTGAGACGGCTAAAAGTAAGGTTATGTTTAAGAATTTTTTTTGTGTATAAAACTGAATTTTATTGAATAACCATGGTATAAATTTTAAAGTATGACATTTCATGTACATTGGGCGAAAAGTTGATTAAAAAATTTCAAACGGTAAAAAAGTTAGTCGTTTTCCTGGGACGTGTTTTTGTTGACAGCGTTGCGGTACCAGACGTGCCTCTGCCATTTTTTTTTCTAAAAAAAATATTTTTTTCTTAAAGTAGATAGATAAAACTAGTACTTATCGAGTCGGAATTTAAAAGTTTAATTTTTTCGGGTCATGGCAGTCACTGGAATAAAACAGGCGATTTTTCGCCTCAAAATTGTTCAGTACTTATGATAAAAAAAAACTATGCCAGGTATCGAAAAAACGGCTCGATAAGTAATAGATTATTGTGTGAAGATTAACTGGGCAAACTTGATCCCGATCGGTCCAGTAGTTGCGGAGATATTTCTGATACCGATTTTGAAAACACTGTTTCGAGTAAAACGCGTTTAAAGTTTTGAGTACACTTTACACTGAAATAACTGGTTTATTTTAAACTTAAATGAAATCGTCGATTCCTGGGCCATATGACGGATCTTCCTTAGATGTCAACGCTTCCATTAGATCTTTTTTTTTGCTGCGTCAGCCTCATTCATAGTCAAACTCATAGTCAAACAGATGACAAAGGCCGCGTCTACCTGCGCCCCAACCGTTAGTCGTTGCTCAACCGGTCAGTTACAAAACGCTATAACTTCGTCATTAGTGCGAATTTCCTTATGAAATTTTCAGGGTAGACACTCAAAGGATAGTACTTTCGAATGAGCACCTTTTTGAAAAATCGCTCTTTTTGACCTACCCAGATGTATGTAAGCCCTTAATGCAAAACCCATTTCAGCACCGACATAGGTCGAAAATCAGGAAAAATCGCAGTTCTTGAGAAAAAAAATGCTTTTTTTCCCTAATTAACAGGTCATAAAATGTCGTATGGAGTTTTAAAGAAGAAATATTTAGCTTAGAAAAAAAATATTTTAATTATAATCCGTTCGGGAAGTATATTTATATTGGGCCATAAAAATGGGGAAATTACAAAAAGGCAAGAGAAACGCAATGAAAAAAATGTTCCCAGGAATGTTTCGTATATATTTAATTTTGTTTATTGAGTAAATAGTATTTAATTAATACTGATGATAAAAATGAGAATATAAAGAAATGAAACAATGCACCGTTCTGTGATCCTCGCAGGCGGCCCTTTGACATCGGTGGTAAGAAACATGACTTGTGATGAAAGTTTCCCGATTCATACTTTCAGATCCACGTTGAAATTGTAGAATACCATCGAGTTAATTTTTTTTTTCAAATAAAATATAAGATGTATGGCGTTAAATAATGTGTATGACCATTTGCGCTTTGATTACGTAATGATACGTAAAATATATTGATTTCGGTACAAAAGGTAAAATTCACTTACCGCCATGAAACACCAACAGCAACTTTAGACTAGGGTGGATAACTACCCTGGACGCTCTTGAGAACTGTTTTGCCTGACAACCAGCGCACAACTGATGTCACTGTCGGCTTGCCCTCACAGACAGATAGTGGAACTGCATTGTGATCACGGTCCCCAGTTGACAATGGCTTTTGATAGTTTAGGAAAGTAATTTAAAAGTCGACTGGGGTTGTTTTCTACCCCGTACATGAGTTCTAGAATTAAGGCGGGCAACCACTTTACGAGAACAAAAATTAGATGATTTTTCGAATTTTTTTTCATTGTGAAAAAAAAACGGAAATTTCCGCAACTCTGAAAATCATTTATTCATATTTTCATACATCTCTGGTAATTTTTTCAAGTTATTTCATGCATTAATTAAGGTGTAATCCGCTGTGTTTCTTGGCGTGTCCTCATCGTCGTTGTCGATTTGCGGTAATTGTGCAGCTCGCACTTTGCATCTGAAATAGTCCAGAAAATTTTTATACATTCTTGAGATGTTTTTTTAAGAGCATTACATGTACTTAAATTTTGAAGAAAAAAAAATCGGAAATTGAGTGTTGGAACGTGGTTGAAAAAAAAAACGATCGATTTTTAGCATTTTTTTTCCCGGCATTCTGCAATAATAAATATGTTTTAAACAATTTAATCTTTCCAACTTTAGGTTCATGTTCTAATAAATAATATTACGTAAACGTGTTCCAAATTTGAAGATCATCCATCAATTAGTTTTTGAGTTATGATTCCCGCAAATTGAAAAAATGTCGTATCGAGAAAAACACGTTTAAAGTTTCACAAATAACAAATTCAAAGTCAAATGTGTTTAATCAAATGACACAGTGTTTTACCGATTAATCAGCGATTCCAGCACAATACAGCAGTCCTTCCTCGTCCTCATGGAACCCATTTGAAGCTTGCATTTCCACTTTACGAGCTTTTCGAGCTTCTTTTGTCTCTAATAAATTTGTTCTATTTCGCCGATCCACGCGCATCTGATCCATTTGCTCGGCATATCCGTGGCTCTGCCTGCCAACTACGATTTGTAGTTCGTACATAACCATGAGTAGGGCTGAATTTCCTTCATTGAATAAAATAACAGCAAGAAATGCCGCTACCTCAATTATTTTGTATCCAGAATGGAGATGTTTTGGAGCTAATCGTCAATCGGTCGAGTTTGGGTTTCTTTGGGTTATAAAAACTCAAACAAACCCAAGCAAACTATCTAACTGAGCGTTTGTGGATACCTGAGCGCGCTTGGGAGTCGAGCGGAGAGTCTTTATCATTTATATACATACCGTTAGAAGGAATCCGAATATCGTTTTGAAATTTTCAGCGTGTATTTTTAAGATATTTTGCTAACGATTTATGAAATAAAAAAAATGATTTTTTGAAGCATCTAAAGTGGTTGTCCACCTTAAAAAAGCTAAGCACTGTTCTGAAAACAGCCAGATATGTTGATAGTCAAACGTTATGTAGATATGAAGGGTTAAAAAATACTCCTCCCCCATCTATGTATAGATATATCTGTCCATACTTCTTCTCTTAAAATGTTGACGAACAAAATGGCGTAGCTTATGGTCTTCAACAAGCCCGACCGTTGTTATTGCGCCTTTCCGCTTGAAAGAAATCGATACATCATCTTTCCTTCCGACCGGTAGCCTTATCACTTTGGGTACCAACACTGTTGCCGTTCCAAAAGACTACAGCACTGAGGAAACAACACTTGCCGAGAGTTCACCCACTACACCAATCCCGCATCTTGTACCGTTACATTTCATTACCCTCAATCTACACTTTACTCGCTGCTTCTCTCCTTCCCTTACTTTATCCCTGATACTGCGTGTATTTTCCTCATTCACGTTCTCCGGTTTTCTCCTCCCTCGCTAGGCTCGTATAACCTAAAACGTTGCACCCATTTCCCAGCTACCCTAGTCGTTTCAACCCCTTGGCTTGCGCGCCCCTATCCGCGCCTCGAGACACATTTATCCGGTCACCACATGTACATATTTTACATGGCAACCCTGCACTATATCTGCACAGCCACAAATATGCGTACACATGATTGTGTTCGAGGGAGGGCAGGGGGGGGTTGAGGGTTGAGCAAATTAATAGCTATAGCTCGTGTTCTTTTTGTGTTGTTTTATTTCATTCCAGTCTGCGTGCGCAAGAACGAACGTTTTGTTTTTACAATCCATCAAAATTGCTTCTAATGCCCGTATTCGTTTGATAGAACCCAGTTTGCTGTGTGCCTATATGTTTATGGTCGCCCACGCGTCCGCCCTTTGTCACGATCATTACAGACATTTCAATTTGGTCAAACTTTGTGTTAGTACGTGTATGTGTGTGTTTGTACAAATCGCCACGCATGGCCGAGGTAATATGCACGACTGTATGCACGAGATGTGTACTTTCGTACGGGAGATCCCGGGGATTGGTATACGTCGAGCAGGCAGCAGGTAATAATGAATGGTTCACTCAGGGCTGAACCAACCAGCCGTTACTCTCAACCCTAAAATATCCATTGGTTCTAGCCGGAAATCGAAATGCTATAGGAGGTAAAGCGTTATTTTAACACCCTCTGCTGATCAGGAGTTTCCGGATGGAGGTAGATGATTTACGGTAAAAGATAATGTATTGCATAACCGAGATTCTTTTTCTTAAAGCAGGCAGATATGGGCAGGTTGTTCAGTTTTTTTTGGGTCTGTTTAGCTCCGCAACGTTCTTCTGAGACAGCCAGTCTTCAAGTGTTCCGCACTAAAGATTGTTGAGACTCACCCAGTCTATAAGTGAATCCCACTAAAAGGTCTTCAGTGCTAGCCAGCCCCCAACTACCTCCATCAAATGTTCTTCAAAGCCAAACAGTTGTCCCCGACTGTTTCGCTCTGCAAGATCTTTAAGGGATTATTGGATGGACCGTTGGGCAAAAAGTTAGTCCAAAATGGGCGAAGAGTGAATTTACAAGTCGATATCATGTCGTATATGTTTAGCCTTACAAATAGCTATTTTAATAATAAATTAACACTTAAAAATGTTAATTGTCCACTTTTAATAATAATTGAAGTGAAATTCGACGATATTGACGTGTGCTTGACTGAGGTTTGATCTGTGACTGTACTTCTGTTTCAACTGCCCAACAAAAAAATTTCTCAATTTTTTATTTTAATTTATACGTTCAGATCATCTGATTATCATCAATAATTACCTAAAAACTCAATATACGAGTATATCGAGTTTTCCAATGATTGATATTAATTCATCGTAAAAAACGGCGATACTCCTCATTACTTTCATTAAGGGCTTAGGCCACTCTAGGATTTTCCAAAAATCTTTTTTTTTGTGTTAAGAATGTACCCTAGTACCTATAAATCTGCTGATGCATAGGTGTGAGGTTTAGGTGTCTTTTACGTGGTAAATTATAGTTCCAGTATTGTTTGATATATTTGAGAAGAGTTCTGGCTTTTAGCTATTTTAAAATAATAATTCACAATTTTTGTCAGCACCTTGACTATGCAAGTGTGATCTGCTGATGGATAGGCGTTAGTTCTAAGTACTTTGTGGGTGGGATACTGTGGTATTTGTATTGTTTGATGTATTCGAAAAGAGTTCTGGCTTCTAACTGTTGCCAAACAATTGTAAACAATTTTAATCAGCACCTTAACTATGCGAGTGTGATCTGCTGATGGATATGCGTTAGTTCTAGGTACTTTGTGGGTTGGATACTGTGGTATATGTATTGTTTGATGTATTCGAAAAGAGTTCTGGCTTCTAACTGTTGCCAAACAATTGTAAACAATTGTAATCAGCACCTTAACTATGCAAGTGTGATCTGCTGATGGATAGGCGTTAGTTCTAGGTACTTTGTGGGTTGGATACTGTGGTATTTGTATTGTTTGATGTTTTCGAAAAGAGTTCTGGCTTCTGACTGTTACCAAATAAGGGTAAACGATTTTTATCAGCGACTTAACTATGCTAGTGCGATCTGCTGATGGATAAGCGTTAGTTCTAGGTAGTTTCTGGGTAGGATACTATGGTATTTGTATTGTTTGATGTATATGAAAAGAGTTCTGGCTTCTAACTGTTGTCAAACAATTGTAAACTATTTTTATCAGCACTTTAATTATGCAAGTATGATCTGCCAATGCATATGCGTCAGTTCTAGGTACTTACTGGGTGGGATACTGTGGTATTTGTATTGTTTGATGTGTTCGAAAAGAGTTCTGGTTTCTAACTGTTGTCAAACAATTGTAAACAAATTTAATCAGCACCTTAACTATGCAAGTGTGATCTGCTGATGGATAGGTGTCAGTTCTAGGTAGTTTCTGGGTAGCATACTATGGTATTTGTATTGTTTGATGTATTTGAAAAGAGTTCTGGCTTCCGACTGTTACCAAATAATTGTAAACAATTTTTATCAGCACCTTAACTATTCAAGTGTGATCTGCTGATGCATAGGTGTGAGGTTTAGGTGTCTTTTACGTGGTAAATTATAGTTCCAGTATTGTTTGATATATTTGAGAAGAGTTCTGGCTTTTAGCTATTTTTAAATAATAATTCACAATTTTTAGCAGCACCTTAACTATGCAAGTGCGATCTGCTGATGGATAAGCGTTAGTTCTAGGTAGTTTCTGGGTAGGGTACTATGGGATTTGTATTGTTTGATGTATATGAAAAGAGTTCTGGCTTCTAACTGTTGCCAAACAATTGTAAACAATTTTAATCAGCACCTTAACTATGCAAGTGTGATCTGCTGATGGATAGGCGTTAATTCTAGGTGCTTTCTGGGTAGGATACTATGGTATTTGTATTGTTTGATGTATTCGAAAAGAGTTCTGGCTCCTAACTGTTGTCAAATAATTGTAAAAAAATTTTATCACCATCTTAACTATGCAAGTGTGATCTGCTGATGGATAGGCGTTAGTTCTAGGTACTTTCTGGGTAGGATACTATGGTATTTGTATTGTTTGATGTATTCGAAAAGAGTTCTGGCTCCTAACTATTGTCAAATAATTGTAAAAAAATTTTATCAGCATCTTAACTATGCAAGAGTGATCTGCTGATGGATAGGCGTTAGTTCTAGGTACTTTCTGGGTAGGATACTATGGTATTTGTATTGTTTGATGTATTCGAAAAGAGTTCTGGCTCTTAACTGTTGTCAAATAATTGTAAAAAAATGTTATCAGCATCTCAACTATGCAAGTGTGATCTGCTGATGGATAGGCATTAGTTCTAGGTACTTTCTGGGTAGGATACTATGGTATTTGTATTGTTTGATGTATTCGAAAGGAGTTCTGGCTCCTAACCGTTGTCAAATAATTGTAAAAAAATTTTATCAACATCTTAACTATGCAAGTGTGATCTGCTGATGGATAGGCGTTAGTTCTAGGTGCTTTCTGGGTAGGATACTATGGTATTTGTATTGTTTGATGTATTCGAAAAGAGTTCTGGCTCCTAACTGTTGTCAAATAATTGTAAAAAATTTTTATCAGCATCTTAACTATGCAAGTGTGATCTGCTGATGGATAGGCGTTAGTTCTAGGTACTTTCTGGGTAGAATACTACGGTATTTGTATTGTTTGATGTATTCGAAAAAAGTTCTGGCTCCTAACTGTTGTCAAATAATTGTAAAAAAATGTTATCAGCATCTCAACTATGCAAGTGTGATCTGCTGATGGATAGGCATTAGTTCTAGGTACTTTCTGGGTAGGGTACTAACGTATTTGTATTGTTTGATGTATTCGAAAAGAGTTCTGGGTACTAACCGTTGTCAAATAATTGTAAAAAATTTTATCAACATCTTAACTATGCAAGTGTGATCTGCTGATGGATAGGCGTTAGTTCTAGGTGCTTTCTGGGCAGGATACTATGGTATTTGTATTGTTTGATGTATTCGAAAAGAGTTCTGGCTCCTAACTGTTGTCAAATAATTGTAAAAAAATTTTATCAGCATCTTAACTATGCAAGTGTGATCTGCTGATGGATAGGCGTTAGTTCTAGGTACTTTCTGGGTAGGATACTATGGTATTTGTATTGTTTGATGTATTCGAAAAGAGTTCTGGCTCCTAACTGTTGTCAAATAATTATAAACAATTTTTATCAGCATCTAAACTAAGCAAGTGTGATCTGCTGATGGATAGGCGTTAATTCTAGGTGCTTTCTGGGTAGGATACTATGGTATTTGTATTGTTTGATGTATTCGAAAAGAGTTCTGGCTCCTAACTGTTGTCAAATAATTGTAAAAAAATTTTATCAGCATCTTAACTATGCAAGTGTGATCTGCTGATGGATAGGCGTTAGTTCTAGGTACTTTCTGGGTAGGATACTATGGTATTTGTATTGTTTGATGTATTCGAAAAGAGTTCTGGCTCCTAACTGTTGTCAAATAATTGTAAAAAAATGTTATCAGCATCTTAACTATGCAAGTGTGATCTGCTGATGGATAGGCGTTAGTTCTAGGTACTTTCTGGGTAGGATACTATGGTATTTGTATTGTTTGATGTATTCGAAAAGAGTTCTGGCTCCTAACTGTTGTCACATAATTGTAAAAAAATTTTATCAGCATCTTAACTATGCAAGTGTGATCTGCTGATGAATAGGCGTTAGTTCTAGGTAATTTCTCGGTAGGATACTATGGTATTTGTATTGTTTGATGTATTCGAAAAGAGTTCTGGCTCCTAACTGTTGTCAAATAATTGTAAAAAAAATTTACCAGCATCTTAACTATGCAAGTGTGATCTGCTGATGGATAGGCGTTAGTTCTAGGTACTTTCTGGGTAGGATACTATGGTATTTGTATTGTTTGATGTATTCGAAAAGAGTTCTGGCTCCTAACTGTTGTCAAATAATTGTAAAAAAATTTTATCACCATCTTAACTATGCAAGTGTGATCTGCTGATGGATAGGCGTTAGTTCTAGGTACTTTCTGGGTAGGATACTATGGTATTTGTATTGTTTGATGTATTCGAAAAGAGTTCTGGCTCCTAACTATTGTCAAATAATTGTAAAAAAATTTTATCAGCATCTTAACTATGCAAGTGTGATCTGCTGATGGATAGGCGTTAGTTCTAGGTACTTTCTGGGTAGAATACTATGGTATTTGTATTGTTTGATGTATTCGAAAAGAGTTCTGGCTCCTAACTGTTGTCAAATAATTGTAAAAAAATGTTATCAGCATCTCAACTATGCAAGTGTGATCTGCTGATGGATAGGCATTAGTTCTAGGTACTTTCTGGGTAGGATACTATGGTATTTGTATTGTTTGATGTATTCGAAAGGAGTTCTGGCTCCTAACCGTTGTCAAATAATTGTAAAAAAATTTTATCAACATCTTAACTATGCAAGTGTGATCTGCTGATGGATAGGCGTTAGTTCTAGGTGCTTTCTGGGTAGGATACTATGGTATTTGTATTGTTTGATGTATTCGAAAAGAGTTCTGGCTCCTAACTGTTGTCAAATAATTGTAAAAAATTTTTATCAGCATCTTAACTATGCAAGTGTGATCTGCTGATGGATAGGCGTTAGTTCTAGGTACTTTCTGGGTAGAATACTACGGTATTTGTATTGTTTGATGTATTCGAAAAAAGTTCTGGCTCCTAACTGTTGTCAAATAATTGTAAAAAAATGTTATCAGCATCTCAACTATGCAAGTGTGATCTGCTGATGGATAGGCATTAGTTCTAGGTACTTTCTGGGTAGGGTACTAACGTATTTGTATTGTTTGATGTATTCGAAAAGAGTTCTGGGTACTAACCGTTGTCAAATAATTGTAAAAAATTTTATCAACATCTTAACTATGCAAGTGTGATCTGCTGATGGATAGGCGTTAGTTCTAGGTGCTTTCTGGGCAGGATACTATGGTATTTGTATTGTTTGATGTATTCGAAAAGAGTTCTGGCTCCTAACTGTTGTCAAATAATTGTAAAAAAATTTTATCAGCATCTTAACTATGCAAGTGTGATCTGCTGATGGATAGGCGTTAGTTCTAGGTACTTTCTGGGTAGGATACTATGGTATTTGTATTGTTTGATGTATTCGAAAAGAGTTCTGGCTCCTAACTGTTGTCAAATAATTATAAACAATTTTTATCAGCATCTAAACTAAGCAAGTGTGATCTGCTGATGGATAGGCGTTAATTCTAGGTGCTTTCTGGGTAGGATACTATGGTATTTGTATTGTTTGATGTATTCGAAAAGAGTTCTGGCTCCTAACTGTTGTCAAATAATTGTAAAAAAATTTTATCAGCATCTTAACTATGCAAGTGTGATCTGCTGATGGATAGGCGTTAGTTCTAGGTACTTTCTGGGTAGGATACTATGGTATTTGTATTGTTTGATGTATTCGAAAAGAGTTCTGGCTCCTAACTGTTGTCAAATAATTGTAAAAAAATGTTATCAGCATCTTAACTATGCAAGTGTGATCTGCTGATGGATAGGCGTTAGTTCTAGGTACTTTCTGGGTAGGATACTATGGTATTTGTATTGTTTGATGTATTCGAAAAGAGTTCTGGCTCCTAACTGTTGTCACATAATTGTAAAAAAATTTTATCAGCATCTTAACTATGCAAGTGTGATCTGCTGATGAATAGGCGTTAGTTCTAGGTAATTTCTCGGTAGGATACTATGGTATTTGTATTGTTTGATGTATTCGAAAAGAGTTCTGGCTCCTAACTGTTGTCAAATAATTGTAAAAAAAATTTACCAGCATCTTAACTATGCAAGTGTGATCTGCTGATGGATAGGCGTTAGTTCTAGGTACTTTCTGGGTAGGATACTATGGTATTTGTATTGTTTGATGTATTCGAAAAGAGTTCTGGCTCCTAACTGTTGTCAAATAATTGTAAAAAAATTTTATCATCATCTTAACTATGCAAGTGTGATCTGCTGATGGATAGGCGTTAGTTCTAGGTACTTTCTGGGTAGGATACTATGGTATTTGTATTGTTTGATGTATTCGAAAAGAGTTCTGGCTCCTAACTATTGTCAAATAATTGTAAAAAAATTTTATCAGCATCTTAACTATGCAAGTGTGATCTGCTGATGGATAGGCGTTAGTTCTAGGTACTTTCTGGGTAGAATACTATGGTATTTGTATTGTTTGATGTATTCGAAAAGAGTTCTGGCTCCTAACTGTTGTCAAATAATTGTAAAAAAATGTTATCAGCATCTCAACTATGCAAGTGTGATCTGCTGATGGATAGGCAATAGTTCTAGGTACTTTCTGGGTAGGATACTATGGTATTTGTATTGTTTGATGTATTCGAAAGGAGTTCTGGCTCCTAACCGTTGTCAAATAATTGTAAAAAAATTTTATCAACATCTTAACTATGCAAGTGTGATCTGCTGATGGATAGGCGTTAGTTCTAGGTGCTTTCTGGGTAGGATACTATGGTATTTGTATTGTTTGATGTATTCGAAAAGAGTTCTGGCTCCTAACTGTTGTCAAATAATTGTAAAAAATTTTTATCAGCATCTTAACTATGCAAGTGTGATCTGCTGATGGATAGGCGTTAGTTCTAGGTACTTTCTGGGTAGAATACTACGGTATTTGTATTGTTTGATGTATTCGAAAAGAGTTCTGGCTCCTAACTGTTGTCAAATAATTGTAAAAAAATGTTATCAGCATCTCAACTATGCAAGTGTGATCTGCTGATGGATAGGCATTAGTTCTAGGTACTTTCTGGGTAGGATACTAAGGTATTTGTATTGTTTGATGTATTCGAAAAGAGTTCTGGCTACTAACCGTTGTCAAATAATTGTAAAAAATTTTATCAACATCTTAACTATGCAAGTGAGATCTGCTGATGGATAGGCGTTAGTTCTAGGTGCTTTCTGGGCAGGATACTATGGTATTTGTATTGTTTGATGTATTCGAAAAGAGTTCTGGCTCCTAACTGTTGTCAAATAATTGTAAAAAAATTTTATCAGCATCTTAACTATGCAAGTGTGATCTGCTGATGGATAGGCGTTAGTTCTAGGTACTTTCTGGGTAGGATACTATGGTATTTGTATTGTTTGATGTATTCGAAAAGAGTTCTGGCTCCTAACTGTTGTCAAATAATTATAAACAATTTTTATCAGCATCTAAACTAAGGAAGTGTGATCTGCTGATGGATAGGCGTTAATTCTACGTACTTTGTGGGTTGGATACTGTGGTATATGTATTGTTTGATGTATTCGAAAAGAGTTCTGGCTTCTAACTGTTGCCAAACAATTGTAAACAATTTTAATCAGCACCTTAACTATGGAAGTGTGATCTGCTGATGGATAGGCGTTAGTTCTAGGTACTTTGTGGGTTGGATACTGTGGTATTTGTATTGTTTGATGTATTCGAAAAGAGTTCTGGCTTCTGACTGTTACCAAATAAGGGTAAACGATTTTTATCAGCGACTTAACTATTCAACTGTGACCTGCTGATGCATAGGTGTGAGGTCTTTTACGTGGTAAATTATAGTTCCAGTATTGTTTGATATATTTGAGAAGAGTTCTGGCTTTTAGCTATTTTTAAATAATAATTCACAATTTTTATCAGCACCTTAACTATGCAAGTGCGATCTGCTGATGGATAAGCGTTAGTTCTAGGTAGTTTCTGGGTAGGGTACTATGGTATTTGTATTGTTTGATGTATTTGAAAAGAGTTCTGGCTTCCGACTGTTACCAAATAATTGTAAACAATTTTTATCAGCACCTTAACTATTCAAGTGTGATCTGCTGATGCATAGGTGTGAGGTTTAGGTGTCTTTTACGTGGTAAATTATAGTTCCAGTATTGTTTGATATATTTGAGAAGAGTTCTGGCTTTTAGCTATTTTTAAATAATAATTCACAATTTTTAGCAGCACCTTAACTATGCAAGTGCGATCTGCTGATGGATAAGCGTTAGTTCTAGGTAGTTTCTGGGTAGGGTACTATGGGATTTGTATTGTTTGATGTATATGAAAAGAGTTCTGGCTTCTAACTGTTGCCAAACAATTGTAAACAATTTTAATCAGCACCTTAACTATGCAAGTGTGATCTGCTGATGGATAGGCGTTAATTCTAGGTGCTTTCTGGGTAGGATACTATGGTATTTGTATTGTTTGATGTATTCGAAAAGAGTTCTGGCTCCTAACTGTTGTCAAATAATTGTAAAAAAATTTTATCACCATCTTAACTATGCAAGTGTGATCTGCTGATGGATAGGCGTTAGTTCTAGGTACTTTCTGGGTAGGATACTATGGTATTTGTATTGTTTGATGTATTCGAAAAGAGTTCTGGCTCCTAACTATTGTCAAATAATTGTAAAAAAATTTTATCAGCATCTTAACTATGCAAGAG
Source organism: Ophion ventricosus (assembly GCA_963932345.1). NCBI lineage: Eukaryota > Metazoa > Arthropoda > Insecta > Hymenoptera > Ichneumonidae > Ophion > Ophion ventricosus. Next base: position 25,763,601 of record OZ010712.1, read on the forward strand.
TGATCTGCTGATGGATAGGCGTTAGTTCTAGGTACTTTCTGGGTAGGATACTATGGTATTTGTATTGTTTGATGTATTCGAAAAGAGTTCTGGCTCTTAACTGTTGTCAAATAATTGTAAAAAAATGTTATCAGCATCTCAACTATGCAAGTGTGATCTGCTGATGGATAGGCATTAGTTCTAGGTACTTTCTGGGTAGGATACTATGGTATTTGTATTGTTTGATGTATTCGAAAGGAGTTCTGGCTCCTAACCGTTGTCAAATAATTGTAAAAAAATTTTATCAACATCTTAACTATGCAAGTGTGATCTGCTGATGGATAGGCGTTAGTTCTAGGTGCTTTCTGGGTAGGATACTATGGTATTTGTATTGTTTGATGTATTCGAAAAGAGTTCTGGCTCCTAACTGTTGTCAAATAATTGTAAAAAATTTTTATCAGCATCTTAACTATGCAAGTGTGATCTGCTGATGGATAGGCGTTAGTTCTAGGTACTTTCTGGGTAGAATACTACGGTATTGGTATTGTTTGATGTATTCGAAAAAAGTTCTGGCTCCTAACTGTTGTCAAATAATTGTAAAAAAATGTTATCAGCATCTCAACTATGCAAGTGTGATCTGCTGATGGATAGGCATTAGTTCTAGGTACTTTCTGGGTAGGGTACTAACGTATTTGTATTGTTTGATGTATTCGAAAAGAGTTCTGGCTACTAACCGTTGTCAAATAATTGTAAAAAATTTTATCAACATCTTAACTATGCAAGTGTGATCTGCTGATGGATAGGCGTTAGTTCTAGGTGCTTTCTGGGCAGGATACTATGGTATTTGTATTGTTTGATGTATTCGAAAAGAGTTCTGGCTCCTAACTGTTGTCAAATAATTGTAAAAAAATTTTATCAGCATCTTAACTATGCAAGTGTGATCTGCTGATGGATAGGCGTTAGTTCTAGGTACTTTCTGGGTAGGATACTATGGTATTTGTATTGTTTGATGTATTCGAAAAGAGTTCTGGCTCCTAACTGTTGTCAAATAATTATAAACAATTTTTATCAGCATCTAAACTAAGCAAGTGTGATCTGCTGATGGATAGGCGTTAATTCTAGGTGCTTTCTGGGTAGGATACTATGGTATTTGTATTGTTTGATGTATTCGAAAAGAGTTCTGGCTCCTAACTGTTGTCAAATAATTGTAAAAAAATTTTATCAGCATCTTAACTATGCAAGTGTGATCTGCTGATGGATAGGCGTTAGTTCTAGGTACTTTCTGGGTAGGATACTATGGTATTTGTATTGTTTGATGTATTCGAAAAGAGTTCTGGCTCCTAACTGTTGTCAAATAATTGTAAAAAAATGTTATCAGCATCTTAACTATGCAAGTGTGATCTGCTGATGGATAGGCGTTAGTTCTAGGTACTTTCTGGGTAGGATACTATGGTATTTGTATTGTTTGATGTATTCGAAAAGAGTTCTGGCTCCTAACTGTTGTCACATAATTGTAAAAAAATTTTATCAGCATCTTAACTATGCAAGTGTGATCTGCTGATGAATAGGCGTTAGTTCTAGGTAATTTCTCGGTAGGATACTATGGTATTTGTATTGTTTGATGTATTCGAAAAGAGTTCTGGCTCCTAACTGTTGTCAAATAATTGTAAAAAAAATTTACCAGCATCTTAACTATGCAAGTGTGATCTGCTGATGGATAGGCGTTAGTTCTAGGTACTTTCTGGGTAGGATACTATGGTATTTGTATTGTTTGATGTATTCGAAAAGAGTTCTGGCTCCTAACTGTTGTCAAATAATTGTAAAAAAATTTTATCACCATCTTAACTATGCAAGTGTGATCTGCTGATGGATAGGCGTTAGTTCTAGGTACTTTCTGGGTAGGATACTATGGTATTTGTATTGTTTGATGTATTCGAAAAGAGTTCTGGCTCCTAACTATTGTCAAATAATTGTAAAAAAATTTTATCAGCATCTTAACTATGCAAGTGTGATCTGCTGATGGATAGGCGTTAGTTCTAGGTACTTTCTGGGTAGAATACTATGGTATTTGTATTGTTTGATGTATTCGAAAAGAGTTCTGGCTCCTAACTGTTGTCAAATAATTGTAAAAAAATTTTATCAGCATCTCAACTATGCAAGTGTGATCTGCTGATGGATAGGCAATAGTTCTAGGTACTTTGTGGGTTGGATACTGTGGTATTTGTATTGTTTGATGTATTCGAAAAGAGTTCTGGCTTCTGACTGTTACCAAATAAGGGTAAACGATTTTTATCAGCGACTTAACTATTCAACTGTGACCTGCTGATGCATAGGTGTGAGGTCTTTTACGTGGTAAATTATAGTTCCAGTATTGTTTGATATATTTGAGAAGAGTTCTGGCTTTTAGCTATTTTTAAATAATAATTCACAATTTTTATCAGCACCTTAACTATGCAAGTGCGATCTGCTGATGGATAAGCGTTAGTTCTAGGTAGTTTCTGGGTAGGGTACTATGGTATTTGTATTGTTTGATGTATTTGAAAAGAGTTCTGGCTTCCGACTGTTACCAAATAATTGTAAACAATTTTTATCAGCACCTTAACTATTCAAGTGTGATCTGCTGATGCATAGGTGTGAGGTTTAGGTGTCTTTTACGTGGTAAATTATAGTTCCAGTATTGTTTGATATATTTGAGAAGAGTTCTGGCTTTTAGCTATTTTTAAATAATAATTCACAATTTTTAGCAGCACCTTAACTATGCAAGTGCGATCTGCTGATGGATAAGCGTTAGTTCTAGGTAGTTTCTGGGTAGGGTACTATGGGATTTGTATTGTTTGATGTATATGAAAAGAGTTCTGGCTTCTAACTGTTGCCAAACAATTGTAAACAATTTTAATCAGCACCTTAACTATGCAAGTGTGATCTGCTGATGGATAGGCGTTAATTCTAGGTGCTTTCTGGGTAGGATACTATGGTATTTGTATTGTTTGATGTATTCGAAAAGAGTTCTGGCTCCTAACTGTTGTCAAATAATTGTAAAAAAATTTTATCACCATCTTAACTATGCAAGTGTGATCTGCTGATGGATAGGCGTTAGTTCTAGGTACTTTCTGGGTAGGATACTATGGTATTTGTATTGTTTGATGTATTCGAAAAGAGTTCTGGCTCCTAACTATTGTCAAATAATTGTAAAAAAATTTTATCAGCATCTTAACTATGCAAGAGTGATCTGCTGATGGATAGGCGTTAGTTCTAGGTACTTTCTGGGTAGGATACTATGGTATTTGTATTGTTTGATGTATTCGAAAAGAGTTCTGGCTCTTAACTGTTGTCAAATAATTGTAAAAAAATGTTATCAGCATCTCAACTATGCAAGTGTGATCTGCTGATGGATAGGCATTAGTTCTAGGTACTTTCTGGGTAGGATACTATGGTATTTGTATTGTTTGATGTATTCGAAAGGAGTTCTGGCTCCTAACCGTTGTCAAATAATTGTAAAAAAATTTTATCAACATCTTAACTATGCAAGTGTGATCTGCTGATGGATAGGCGTTAGTTCTAGGTGCTTTCTGGGTAGGATACTATGGTATTTGTATTGTTTGATGTATTCGAAAAGAGTTCTGGCTCCTAACTGTTGTCAAATAATTGTAAAAAATTTTTATCAGCATCTTAACTATGCAAGTGTGATCTGCTGATGGATAGGCGTTAGTTCTAGGTACTTTCTGGGTAGAATACTACGGTATTTGTATTGTTTGATGTATTCGAAAAAAGTTCTGGCTCCTAACTGTTGTCAAATAATTGTAAAAAAATGTTATCAGCATCTCAACTATGCAAGTGTGATCTGCTGATGGATAGGCATTAGTTCTAGGTACTTTCTGGGTAGGGTACTAACGTATTTGTATTGTTTGATGTATTCGAAAAGAGTTCTGGCTACTAACCGTTGTCAAATAATTGTAAAAAATTTTATCAACATCTTAACTATGCAAGTGTGATCTGCTGATGGATAGGCGTTAGTTCTAGGTGCTTTCTGGGCAGGATACTATGGTATTTGTATTGTTTGATGTATTCGAAAAGAGTTCTGGCTCCTAACTGTTGTCAAATAATTGTAAAAAAATTTTATCAGCATCTTAACTATGCAAGTGTGATCTGCTGATGGATAGGCGTTAGTTCTAGGTACTTTCTGGGTAGGATACTATGGTATTTGTATTGTTTGATGTATTCGAAAAGAGTTCTGGCTCCTAACTGTTGTCAAATAATTATAAACAATTTTTATCAGCATCTAAACTAAGCAAGTGTGATCTGCTGATGGATAGGCGTTAATTCTAGGTGCTTTCTGGGTAGGATACTATGGTATTTGTATTGTTTGATGTATTCGAAAAGAGTTCTGGCTCCTAACTGTTGTCAAATAATTGTAAAAAAATTTTATCAGCATCTTAACTATGCAAGTGTGATCTGCTGATGGATAGGCGTTAGTTCTAGGTACTTTCTGGGTAGGATACTATGGTATTTGTATTGTTTGATGTATTCGAAAAGAGTTCTGGCTCCTAACTGTTGACAAATAATTGTAAAAAAATGTTATCAGCATCTTAACTATGCAAGTGTGATCTGCTGATGGATAGGCGTTAGTTCTAGGTACTTTCTGGGTAGGATACTATGGTATTTGTATTGTTTGATGTATTCGAAAAGAGTTCTGGCTCCTAACTGTTGTCACATAATTGTAAAAAAATTTTATCAGCATCTTAACTATGCAAGTGTGATCTGCTGATGAATAGGCGTTAGTTCTAGGTAATTTCTCGGTAGGATACTATGGTATTTGTATTGTTTGATGTATTCGAAAAGAGTTCTGGCTCCTAACTGTTGTCAAATAATTGTAAAAAAAATTTACCAGCATCTTAACTATGCAAGTGTGATCTGCTGATGGATAGGCGTTAGTTCTAGGTACTTTCTGGGTAGGATACTATGGTATTTGTATTGTTTGATGTATTCGAAAAGAGTTCTGGCTCCTAACTGTTGTCAAATAATTGTAAAAAAATTTTATCACCATCTTAACTATGCAAGTGTGATCTGCTGATGGATAGGCGTTAGTTCTAGGTACTTTCTGGGTAGGATACTATGGTATTTGTATTGTTTGATGTATTCGAAAAGAGTTCTGGCTCCTAACTATTGTCAAATAATTGTAAAAAAATTTTATCAGCATCTTAACTATGCAAGTGTGATCTGCTGATGGATAGGCGTTAGTTCTAGGTACTTTCTGGGTAGAATACTATGGTATTTGTATTGTTTGATGTATTCGAAAAGAGTTCTGGCTCCTAACTGTTGTCAAATAATTGTAAAAAAATGTTATCAGCATCTCAACTATGCAAGTGTGATCTGCTGATGGATAGGCAATAGTTCTAGGTACTTTCTGGGTAGGATACTATGGTATTTGTATTGTTTGATGTATTCGAAAGGAGTTCTGGCTCCTAACCGTTGTCAAATAATTGTAAAAAAATTTTATCAACATCTTAACTATGCAAGTGTGATCTGCTGATGGATAGGCGTTAGTTCTAGGTGCTTTCTGGGTAGGATACTATGGTATTTGTATTGTTTGATGTATTCGAAAAGAGTTCTGGCTCCTAACTGTTGTCAAATAATTGTAAAAAATTTTTATCAGCATCTTAACTATGCAAGTGTGATCTGCTGATGGATAGGCGTTAGTTCTAGGTACTTTCTGGGTAGAATACTACGGTATTTGTATTGTTTGATGTATTCGAAAAGAGTTCTGGCTCCTAACTGTTGTCAAATAATTGTAAAAAAATGTTATCAGCATCTCAACTATGCAAGTGTGATCTGCTGATGGATAGGCATTAGTTCTAGGTACTTTCTGGGTAGGATACTAAGGTATTTGTATTGTTTGATGTATTCGAAAAGAGTTCTGGCTACTAACCGTTGTCAAATAATTGTAAAAAATTTTATCAACATCTTAACTATGCAAGTGAGATCTGCTGATGGATAGGCGTTAGTTCTAGGTGCTTTCTGGGCAGGATACTATGGTATTTGTATTGTTTGATGTATTCGAAAAGAGTTCTGGCTCCTAACTGTTGTCAAATAATTGTAAAAAAATTTTATCAGCATCTTAACTATGCAAGTGTGATCTGCTGATGGATAGGCGTTAGTTCTAGGTACTTTCTGGGTAGGATACTATGGTATTTGTATTGTTTGATGTATTCGAAAAGAGTTCTGGCTCCTAACTGTTGTCAAATAATTATAAACAATTTTTATCAGCATCTAAACTAAGCAAGTGTGATCTGCTGATGGATAGGCGTTAATTCTACGTACTTTGTGGGTTGGATACTGTGGTATATGTATTGTTTGATGTATTCGAAAAGAGTTCTGGCTTCTAACTGTTGCCAAACAATTGTAAACAATTTTAATCAGCACCTTAACTATGGAAGTGTGATCTGCTGATGGATAGGCGTTAGTTCTAGGTACTTTGTGGGTTGGATACTGTGGTATTTGTATTGTTTGATGTATTCGAAAAGAGTTCTGGCTTCTGACTGTTACCAAATAAGGGTAAACGATTTTTATCAGCGACTTAACTATTCAACTGTGACCTGCTGATGCATAGGTGTGAGGTCTTTTACGTGGTAAATTATAGTTCCAGTATTGTTTGATATATTTGAGAAGAGTTCTGGCTTTTAGCTATTTTTAAATAATAATTCACAATTTTTATCAGCACCTTAACTATGCAAGTGCGATCTGCTGATGGATAAGCGTTAGTTCTAGGTAGTTTCTGGGTAGGGTACTATGGTATTTGTATTGTTTGATGTATATGAAAAGAGTTCTGGCTTCTAACTGTTGTCAAACAATTGTAAACTATTTTTATCAGCACTTTAATTATGCAAGTATGATCTGCCAATGCATATGCGTCAGTTCTAGGTACTTACTGGGTGGGATACTGTGGTATTTGTATTGTTTGATGTGTTCGAAAAGAGTTCTGGTTTCTAACTGTTGTCAAACAATTGTAAACAAATTTAATCAGCACCTTAACTATTCAAGTGTGATCTGCTGATGCATAGGTGTGAGGTTTAGGTGTCTTTTACGTGGTAAATTATAGTTCCAGTATTGTTTGATATATTTGAGAAGAGTTCTGGCTTTTAGCTATTTTTAAATAATAATTCACAATTTTTATCAGCACCTTAACTATGCAAGTGCGGTCTGCTGATGGATAAGCGTTAGTTCTAAGTAGTTTCTGGGTAGGGTACTATGGTATTTGTATTGTTTGATGTATATGAAAAGAGTTCTGGCTTCTAACTGTTGCCAAACAATTGTAAACAATTTAAAACAGCACCTTAACTATGTAAGTGTGATCTGCTGATCGATAGGCGTTAGTTCTAGGTACTTTGTGGGTGGGATACTGTGGTATTTGTATTGTTTGATGTATTCGAAAAGAGTTCTGGCTTCTAACTGTTACCAAACAATTGTAAATAATTTTAAACAGCACCTTAACTATGCAAGTGTGATCTGCTGATGGATAGGCGTTAGTTCTAGATACTTTGTGGGTTGGATACAGTGGTATTTGTATTGTTTGATGTATTTGAAAAGAGTTCTGGCTTCTGACTGTTACCAAATAATTGTAAACAATTTTTATCAGCGACTCAACTTTTCAAGTGTGATCTGCTGACGCATAGGTATGAGGTCTTTTACGTGGTAAATTATAGTTCCAGTATTGTTTAATATATCTGAGAAGAGTTCTGGCTTTTAGCTATTTTTAAGGAATAATTCACAATTTTTATCAGTACCTTAACTATGCAAGTGTGATCTGCTGATGGATAGGCGTTAGTTCTAGGTGCTTTGTGGGTGTTACGTAATATTTGTAATATTATTATTGTCATGTTTACGGCGAAAAAGATTATTTTTCGAAAATTTGTGGGCAAATTCGTGAGCATATTCACCAAATTGGTCTTTCGCTTGTAGTTTTGAAAGTTTAACAATAACAATCTGCCATTTTCGTTCATTAAAATATATGTGACTCGTGCCCAAAAGATTTCTTTCCCCGATATTTGTATCGTAGAAACAGAGAAAAAAAATCCGAAAAATACCCTTAAGGTAGTAGTCTCGCCAAGGCGTTTTTATCTCAAAACTACATTTTTCAAGTCGGCCGGACTCATAACTCAAACAAATTTCAACCGATTCACTTGAAATTTTAACTGTATATTTAGAATTATATTTTCTGAGGCACTACGTAGGATTTTTTTATTATATTGCATAGTTCCTATTTTACAAACAATTTTCTGACGATTTTCTCATGGCATTTTATACTTTTTGTTTTAGAAATGCGCTATTTTGGCAAAAAACAATATATCAAAAAATCCTACGTACTTCTATAGCAATTCTTATATATAATCGAAAAAACTTTAGTGTCTCATCATAACTCAAAAATTATAGGAGCTGTTGGTCCGGCCGTTGACCTTCCAGACATAAAGGCGTCATCGGAAAAATGCTGCACAGTTGCCATTTTGACATGTATCGCTGTGAAAAACTAATTTTGTATAGTCAATTACGTGTATAATAAAACACCTATTTTGTAATTCCGAATTATTTTATGGTTTCGCTGAAAAAAATCACAAAATATGCCACTGTTTTGGCCTCTGAGTGGCCTAACGCCTTAATTTCTCGACAATTACTCAGTCGATTAATTTGAAACTTAGCATAATCAATCCCTTGATCCTAAATCTTGATGACATAATATTTTCAGAATTTACGGCAAGTTAGTTCCATCCGTTTTGCAACCATTAACGTCTGCAGAAACTGTTTTCTCATAAGAGACCGTGTTAAATTAATATGTTTTTAACTACTAAATTATTTAGTGAACAATTCTAAAATAATTCATCTATTATTATTTTATCAAAAACTATCATGCTTCAAATTTTCACGAATTTTTGCGATTTTTTAAATATCCATCCAGTAATACCTTAAAGCTGGCCAGTCTCCAACGGTTCTACACGAAAAATTCTTTAGAGCCAGCCAGTCTCCGACTCTTCAGTACCAAAAGCTCTTCAATGTCATCCAGTCTCCAACCGTTTCCCTCCACAAGTTCTTCAAAGCCAACCAGTCTCACGGTTGTCTAATTGTCACCACTCAAAGGGCCAGTCCCAATACATCAAACGATCAGGTTAAAGAGTGTCTTCCAAATTTAGCTCAAGCGTTATAAATTTCTGTCTATCATAAGTTGAGACCCTAACGTGGATTAAACAATATCGCAAATACGTCTAGCCTCTATCTCTCTCCTATACATGAGCGTATGTCCCTGCAGCGACTATTTATCCTTAGCAAGCACGAATTCGCGTAAAAATAGCAATCAAGGTGTACGCGAATAACGGGTGCGTTTTACGAGGGTCGAGCTGTTCAATGAAATAAAGTAAAAAAAAAAAGCCTCAAGTCATGTTTTATTACGATCCCCGCCACAGTAATTGATGACGGGGGATGAAAACGTTGAAAAAGTATTAAGGTAATGCCCGAAGAGGCTCGTATAACTCGTAAAATCGTGGAGAGTCCTAGTTTAATGCCGGAAACGTGTACGCCATGTCCGTTGGGTTAAGGTTAGAGAGGATTCTATGTCTGGAGCGCGGTGAAAAAATACCCGGATAAAAGAAGGCATGTAATCACGAGGGAGGGAGCCGCAAGGATAGGAGAGAACGTGGAAGAAAAAAGACAAGGCAAAACGTCGACCGCCGAGAAGATCCTCTCTTGCGAGTTTAACCCTTCTTTATATGTACATACACACATAAACACACAGACAGGAACTCACATTTCTGCACAGCTACCGTTCGTCCCAGCAGAGCAAAGAGATTCATTGTTGATCCGGTGCGCGACGGAGGACGGGGCTCCCAATAAGAGACGCGGGAGAGGGCTCGAGAGCTCTTTTGAACCTAGGGAAGGAGCCGGAGAAAAGAGAAAAAAAAAACGGAAGTAGAATAGAAAGAGGTAGAAAGAGATGAATGTATATGTGGAGCATCGTGCGGCTTTGACTTCCGAGGGGAAGCCGCAGAAACACAGACAAGAGAGAAAGAGAGATCGAAGGGAAGAAGAGTGAAGCGCATGCTGAAGACCAAAGAGGGAAAAAGACAGGAAAGCCGTACAGCAGCGACAAAAAAAAAAAACAGATTTTTCATCGTGAACTTGCGACCTCCACTTTATATTCCTCCTCCGCGTTTCGCAGGACGATCCTAGAATGCACACTGCTTTTTTTTTATTCTCCCTCCTTTCCCCGTACAATCGCATTTGCATTTTCTTTTTTCGACAATCTTCAAAGAATTCGTCCAGCCTGTAAACTTTTGTATTTCATATTCGTCGGTGGCAATTCTTCCCCGTACCGGATCTTGGCCGAAACCTTTTTGTTCTGGGTACTCCATACATATGTATCTGTGTCGTCAATTTATATTCATGATATAGTTGAAGCTTTTGCGTATACTTCACGTACAAGATTTTGTACTCGTATAAAGCGACGAGGCGAAGGATGTTTCGAAACTTTTGGGTTATGCTTGTCTCCTTTGTTGGTTTTCCATCTCCCGGGAATGCGAGAAGCATCGACCTATGCCAAGTCGAAAATAAACCCAAACACACACTCGCTCACGTATGTATACGTGGGTTGTTAAAGTGTAGCAGGACTTTTGAACTCTTTCGCGGCACCGACGAGACTTTGAGATGCCTCGAGGAATTGTTCTTGGATCTTGCTGTACGTTGTGAAGCTGGCAATGAAAAGGAAGGTAGGAAAGTGAGTTTTAGCGAGCGGGAAGTCACGGAAAACCGTCAAGATAACGCGCTCCCGGTGCATCGTTGCAAATTCTGTGGCTTGGAAAACTCACACTTTTGCCTCAAAGCCTCGCTGCTCTGCATAGAGATAAAGATGAAAAGGCAGAGAGAGAGAGAGAGAGAGAGAGAGAGAGAGAGAGAGAGAGAGAGAGAGAGAGAGAGAGAGAGAGAGAGTGAGCGGTCTCTCCACCTTTTCCAACTCACCCCCGAATGGCAGTCCACTCAAACCCGCGACTCCTCGCGCACCTCATACAACTTGATAATCTAGTTTCCTCAACTAACTAACTACTTATTAGGCGGGAAGTATATTGCCTCTGGAGGGCCACAAGCAGGGTTGTATAGAGGCAAATACGTGGGTTCCCAAAGCTGACGAACAAAAGGGCTCAAGCTACCTCGCTTTAACCGTTCAAACCCTGCAGAATCGAGTCCTTCGGCTTGCCAGAATTCGACATTTAGCAAACTTCCTCCTTCATTTTCGCATGTATACATGCGGTTGCTCGTTCATCCGCCTCGTACCTGTTCTTCGAGCAGCGCAGACAGGGGCGCATGGAATATCAAAACCGCGCGAATACTCGAGTTCGGTGTTGCGGCTCGCTGGATACCGGCTTTGAACCAACAAGGGCTCAGAGTCTAGGCGAATTAACCCTAAGCACAGCTTTCTGACTGTTAGGAGTGGATCTAAAGCGTTCACTGACGGAAGAACCTAAGCCGCAACATGTTGCATTTTAGTGAGCGTTCGTTAAGCCGATGTGAAAGCCCCTCAGTCGATAAAAATCCCGTTGGATAATTTTCTACGAGATCAACACGACAGGAAAAATAAGGGACTCGATGTTTTCTCGATCTTTTAAAAAGTGGATGTTTCACAGTTCGTTTATTTTAAACCTCCATGCAAAATTTGCAATCGTTCTGGCAACTCGTTGAAAAAGTATAAAACTTCATTTTATTTTGAGGAATTGGAAAAGTTTGTGGCTTCCGGATCGTGATTGTATTGAGTTTCAATGCCATGCTGAAGTTTTGCAGATGTTGCAGTCTGTATCATAAGGGTTGAGAGCTCCGATACTCAAGCTCTTGGGTTTTAGGTTTTCCATATTTAGTTGCAGTAGTAATTTCAGATCACTGCATTAGGATGTTTTTGATTGATCAGCTGGTCTATTGAATCTGGATGATTTCGGATTTCCAGGCCTTCTTGGTAATTTCAGAAAAATTAGATGTCCGAGAGGGTCAGTTTTTGCGCTTCGTCGAACCGAATGGAGTGGCCAGTTTTTAATTGATCAGCTGATCAATCAAAAACATCCGATTGGATGGCGCAGTGATCTGGAACGATGACTGTAGCTATGTATGGAAAATCTGAGACACGAAAGCTTCAGTATCGGAGCTCTCAGCCCTGATGATGCATACTGTAACGTTTCCGAAACGTCCGGTAAATGCTGATTCTCAACACAGCCTCCACCAGGAAGCCACAAACGTTCGCGATAACATTAAAAGTATTGTAAAAGTAAAAGTATATGTATGACGAGAAAAAGCACAATGAAAAAATGGTGCGGAATATTCGAGTTTTTTCGTGCGGCTGACTTATGTATGGAAGAAACTTTTTGCAAAGTTTGACAATCGTTCACGGATTTTCATATTGGCTGATGCGGCTACGGCCGAATTGTTGAAGACTGCGATATTTTGTCCGTTTCCTATTTTATGCAAATTAAACTGTTTCCGCCTGTGACTGGTACGTGAAAACACGTTCACACAAAGGATATCGATGTCATCATGAATCGAATAGAGCTTTCGGTCGCCACGATCAATAACAGCCAAACGCGAAGGTGCTTCTGGCATAAATGTGGTCTGAATTGGATCATTTCTGTTTTTTTTATGCATACCAAGAGGTCCCTACTGTTAAAAAAGAGCTAAAATCAAAGAAAACGTCCTTTGGTTTACAATTGCCTAATCAAGGAATATCCAATTTAGCTTCCGATTCATATACATGTAATCATACATCATTAATAACAAAATTGTTCATATTTCATTTGAATACTTGTCTAAGCCATAATTCCACCCCACATTGGGCTCGGCAACTACCGTGAGGCCTAAGGCGATCAATAGTATTAAATTCACCCCTGGTTGGGATCATTGCTCGTTTAATCTTTTTACCCCGCCTCGATCTATTGAAAATCCACAAAAAAATAAATCTCCATGAATTTGGGGGGATTTGTTTCACGGTTCAATATATTTAGTTAATCACTGAAAAAATCTTCAAAGGTACATTTTAGACGACCGTGGACTGCCGCGAGATCCATTCGTTCTCTCGGGTTGACGTATTTTGTGGAGAAGCTTCGGCATTTGTTCATACTTCGCCGTTTGGTCACTGGAATATCATAAAAGAGTTGATGTATGCGCCTACGATCAAGATTAATGTTTTTCACTTGTAAAAGTTTTCGCCCTACGACATCCCAGGGTGATTTTCAAAGGGTTGAAAAGCAAGGCTCGCAGAAATCCGTCGAGCGAGAAATCGCGCTCAATTTCATGTGAACTACCTCGTACGTACACGGGCACGGCTAACGATGTATATCATGTTTAAAGTGGTTGCCAGGGTGAGCAGTTACGCCCAGGAAACTCGCGGCGTCAACAGCAAAAAAAAAAAACAGGAGGCCCGTATACCGCCGAAACACCGCAAAAGCTTTCGACCATTCACCGAGTATAGAGCTGGCAGTGGAAAGAGCTTTAGGACGAGTGCGGGTATATAGTACGCGTGGGGGAGAAACGGAGGGAAGAGATTGGCAAAAGGACTTTCGAGAAGCAACCGAGTTCAATCGATGTCGATTTATTCCGCCCCTCGTATACCGAGATCTTTGATTAGTTACGTACCGTTTTTTAGGCAGTGTATGCATAGCTATAGAAATAGGTAAAAAATATTTCAAACTCGTTATATCTATGTAATGTTGAATACCAGCGCATCTGGATATCACGAGGATGGCCCTCGAACTAAAAAAAAATGTATCCTGGATTTTTGGGACAAGAAGGTTTTTGAAATTACTTTCGTTTGTTTGTTTGGGTTACCTCCCGTTGGGTTTGCGCTGGGGTGAAATTATCTCCGTTCGTTCAAGTTTGAGATTTGAGGAAATGGGTTTTACATGACGTTAATCATGGTCATAATTGGCTACTGTGAAGACGGGCCTCGAAGTCGAATATATTCGAAATCAAATATACAGGGTGGACCACGCAACGTGTGCACCTCTTTTACGATCAAAATATGCGTTGCACAAAAAAATGTTTTATACAAAAGTTACATGGTTTATAAGGCTACACTATGTGGTGCATTTATTTTTTTTATAGGTGGAGGCACTTCGAAGATTTGAAGGTCAACTTTATTTTTTCAAATGGAATGCTATATTTTTTATAGCGTAATATGATAGAGTATCGAATTCTGAGTAAAAAAGTATAGACCTTTATTAGCCCTAGAGTTAATAGCTAACGAGTAATTTCACTTTATTGCCTTGAGTACAGTGAGTGACTAGTGTCTTATCGCAATTAACGTAAGTGTTCGAAGTGATGTCCATTGGCATCAATACAGTGATGCAATCTATTAACTAATGAAGAAACAGCATTCTGAATCATATCCGGACTTAGTGTAATGCAAGCTTCACGTTCAGTTTTTATGCAGAATTCGTAGAATACTGCTTTTGCTTATTCCAGAACCTCGTGAAATCTGCCGCGTACTAATACGAGGATTTTCTATTACGGCTGCTAAGACCGCAATAGCATTCTCATCAGAAGTGGCAGTTTTTCTTACGCTACGTTCGTTAACATTAAAACTTCCATTTTCTCGAAGCGATTTACACATTCTCTCAAATACGGTTCGAGATGGTTGAATCCGTTCAGGATATCTTTCGGCATACATAGCTTCAGCTCTTATTGCATTTCTATGACACTCACCATACACTAAAAGCATATCAAGTTTTTCACTATTAGAAAAATTCATTTTCACTTTTATCTTTCTGATAATAATCACGCACAATCACCGAAGGATACTTTAATACTGGATTACAATAATTGAGAAGATTGTGAATCATGATAAGTGTGTGTGATGTGGTAAATGTGTTCATATTGATAAACACTGTGATGTAAACACTGCTATTCAGAAATTTGTATTAGATTTGAATCTCCAACTTGATATTACGTGAAGAAAATTTTTAAGTAATAAAGTGAAATTACTCGTTAGCTATTAACTCTAGGGCTAATAAAGGTCTATACTTTTTTACTCCGAATTCGATACTCTATCATATTACGCTATAAAAAATATAGCATTCCATTTGAAAAAATAAAGTTGACCTTCAGATCTTCGAAGTGCCTCCACCTATAAAAAAAATAAATGCACCACATAGTGTAGCCTTATAAACCATGTAACTTTTGTATAAAACATTTTTTTGTGCAACGGATATTTTGGTCATAAAAGAGGTGCACACGTTGCGTGGTCCACCCTGTATAACCGACACTGAGTTAAGCAGCGTTGTGGATGGCTAATACTCGGAGCTGTGAAGGCGAATACTTCTGAGACCTCGGTGCAGATACTAGAGTCAAACATTTGTGCACCAGAGAATAAGAAGCATATGGGGCCGTCTATACCGATACTGGTTTTCCACAGTTTTCCCGTACCCTCGGCAAATGCGGTACAGTGTTTTATATATTTAATATTCCACGACATATTTTATTGACTCTTGTTTTTCACTCTTTCTCATTCCTTCTGGCCCTTTCCTTTTTCCCTTCGTGCTCCTCCAACTGACCTCATCTTTCATTTTACCGAATAATTCCGTGAATTTTTACCATCGACTTTCCCTTCTTTCTCGCCCCCTCATTGTTCTATAATTGTTTCCAAACTTTCCGCACCCCTGTCGCATTATTCTCGCGGAAAATATGTTCGAATAATACGGGGAAAGGAAAGAACGCGGAGGGTTGAGAAGAAAGCCGTACTTTATTCACCGCGAAGCGTTGAATCGCGAGAAAAAAAAAGGAACGGAGATCTTCCGCACGCTGGGCGAGATTTGATCGGACGAACAGCTGGATGATCTATCTCTATTAAAGCCCGAACAATTGGGCTTGCGAGCTCTATCTTGCGATGTATTATATATATATATATATACACACACACACGAAATCTTAAGTTCGAGCAAATGCAAGGTCGTAATTCAAATGGCTTTAGGTCTCAAATCACCGTACTTTCGCCCTTTTGTTACCCATCTAACCGATCTTCGGGACGTGTCTATAGAGTTAATAAGGCTCCGGCCCGCTTCTTGTCGATGCTGCGCACAATTAAATTCAAAGGTCTGAAGAGATTGGAAGTTCCGCGTATATATATATGAATACACACACACCTAACTACTGTAGTAGTGAGAAGGAAATCGATTCCGCTGAGAAGGAGGTGAGCATCTCGCGATTCCATCAGGGGGTAGTAATCCCACTTGCTGAGGATCGAAGCGAGTCTCTCTCTCTCTCTCTCTCTCTCTCTCTCTCTCTCTCTCTCTCTCTCTCTCTCTCTCTCTCTCTCTCTCTCTCTTTCTCTTTCTTTTCCACTATTCGTCTGTCGGACAGGCATTCTCGTTCAATGAACTGAATTTTTCTATCTCTCGGTTCAGGTACAACCGATAGCTCGGAGAGTAATGGAAAATCCTATTGTTCCTGGATAAAAAGAAATCTTACGATTTTTTCAGTCCAATTAATTGAACCCCTCGGCTTCAAAGTGAAGTTTTTTTTTTTGGGCGAGGGGGGTACATGGAACTTCGTGACTTTCTCGTTTATAATGATAATAATTACGAGTTTTCTGATTTGCTCTCGACCCTTTCGCTGACTTAGGATTGCGACATCGGGCGACTCTTTTTCGAAATGTTTCTCGCTCTAACGACCAATTGGTGCGAAGTGCTTGTGGAATTAATTTTCATCAAGGTTTAATATTGAGATGAAGCCGAGTCATTTCGTCCTGGACATTTTCCAACTTTCCTCAATTACTTTCACGTCTTTTCAAGCCTGAACAGCGCGAAACCGATTATCGCACGTTCACCGCGCTTCACCCGCCATACGTTGCTTTCGGTGATTAGTTTTCCACACGGTTGAACGTTACCTTCGTCCTTTCCATCTTCGAGATAATCGTCTTCCGGGATTTCGCGGATAAATTCGGCAAACTCCTGATACAGGACAAACTCGTATTGTTCCGGAAATATACAAGGGACAAACAATTCGATACTTCTCAGCTGTTGAATAATTGTGTAACGTGTGGACGCGCGTAATCTTTTTCTTTTGTCACCAATTTACGAGGGACAAAAGATGGAGAAAAAAAAAAAATAACAAAACTTGTGCAGTATGAACATATTGATGATGGTGAACATTCTTTAGTGTTATTTTGAATAATTTTACAGATCTTTATGATTTTCGTACGTTCAATCTGCCAAACAAGAATTTGTTCGATTAAAAAGAATGGTTTCATTTATTTTTAACAGTGCGGAATTTAATGCTTAAAAGTGCTCAACAGAACATTTGCTGAGTTCCAACGTATACCGTGCGGGTTTTTTTTACGTTCTCTTCTCAATTGAATCCTTTTGTATCATGGTATTGAAGTTTGCATCGTTTGAATGCAACGAAAATTAATATTCATATTTTTATTTTCTGATACGAAATCTTTTTTGCAAATTTCAATTGCACATCTCTCAATAAGCATCTTAGAAAATGGTTGAGGAAGTTCGGTAGCTAAATCTGCTGAAAAAAATTCGAGAACGTCAAAAAAATTAATATCTCATGGTACCCCAACGATGCATACTTCAATCTCATTTCCCATCACTCTCTACCCGCCTTCACTAATCTAACCTAACTTCCGTTGCGCCCAAAGCCGTCTATGGGGAAATCAGTTTAAAAAAGAAGTGGATAATCTCTTTCAAAAAGAACTTTCTTATAGCAAAAAAGAACGAAAATTTTGTGTAAAATTTCAATATTTTTTCGAAGTGTCCCATTTTTTGAATTTTCAACATTTTAAATGTTTCTTAGGTACAAGTTCATCATTTGGATGTAAACATACTAAACATTCTTGGCTCATATTTTTCAGAACAATATTGAAGTCGTTGGATTTTCCACAAAACGAACAACTGCCGCCAAAACCTTTCTAAAAGACCACCCTATAACGTCGTGATTTTGCAATATTTTTTAATGATAACATTAATTTAAACAGTTTAATTATTTAACGAATTGTACCCAAAGTTTCATAATTGTAAAACGTTTTGTTCCTTTCCAAAAGAAAAAAAAAAATGATCGAAATTGTTTAATTTTTCGTCGTCTACATGTGTACTTTCCCCCTTAACTCGAAGTACCGCCAGAGCCGAACCTCAATCGCCCATCCACCACGGTCGGTCACATTGTACAATAGTATTTTTAGGGATTAAAGTATGAAACGGACAGTGGAATTTTTTTTGTCGAGATTGAGACACGTGAACCAAGAGTGACCTCTTTTTATTTAGAGTTATCGAACACGAGAGAATCAAGCTCGAGTCTGATGGCCTGTGAACTGTTCTACCTCTCGTGTATCCATACGAACCCTACATATACACCTTTTCCTAGCGTTTTCCTTTCTCGGCCACGTTTCCCGCGGGTGCAAGCCACAAATGGCTTTTCCAACGCTCCGGTGATTTTTCTCAGCGTCATGTATCCTTGCCCTCGCAGTTAACTGGTATATATATATATATATATATATATATATATATATATATAAACATGTACATACGTATAAACCGGCTAGAGAGAAATAACGTCAGCACGTGTACGTTACTCTTATACAGCAGGGTGTGAAAATTGCTGAAACATTGTTCCACTCCTCTGCACCTCTGATGCATGCTATCCACGATGTGGCTTCGTTCCGCGCTCATTTATTTCCCACCCTGCTCCATTTACGACTACTATGATATCCTCGCTGACGTACCGAGCTCACGGTCAACCGAAATAGTTCGCATTTAAAAAGAAAAAAAAAAACGTTGTCTCGCCTGGTCCAATCGGCGGGTAAATTTATGTCGGAAGAAATATAATACATTTCGTATCATGAGCATTTGACACTTCTTGTATTCGGCAGAATGTGCACATCTCAGTTATGTTTTTTTTCTACTCATTTTTTTTTCTCGCGAATTCGCAACATTTTCCCTATCAAGAATAATTCGAGAGCTTTTTTTTATTTATTTTTTGAATGAAAATTCACGCCTGTATAAATCATGCCGGGGCTTCTGTGTCTATTGGAGAAAGATAGAGAGAGAGAGAGGGCGAGAAAAATGAACTACCTTTTTTCAAAATTAAGGGTGGAAATACTCGCAGACGACAAATAAAATAGCCATTTTTGATAATTTTTTTTTTGGAAAGGAACAAAACGTTTTACATTTATGAAACTTCCGGTACTATTTATCATATAATTAAACTGTTTGAATAAAATGGTTTCTTATAAAAATATTGCAAAATGGTGACTTTATAGCGTGGCTTTCCAGGAAGGTTTTGGCGGCAGCTGTCCGTTTGTAGGAAATCCAACGACTTCAATATTGATCTGAAAAGTATGAGCCAAGAATTTTTAGTATTTTAACATCCAAATGCTGAACTTATACCTGAGATACAAGCAAAAAATTGAAAATTAAAAAAATTTGACACCGGTACAAAAAAATGTAAATTTTACACAATATCCTCGTTTTTGTTGCAATAAAAGAGTACTTTTGAAAAATAATTTCCATAAACAAATAGGTATGAGTTGAAGGTAATGCTATTATTGCCTTGTGTGTACAATTTTAGCACGATCGGTCAACTCGCTTCAAAGTTATGTTTCCCACAAACTTAAAAAAATGTAGTTTTGAGAAAAAAACGTTTTTAAAGTTTCGAACTACGAAAACTCAATGGTTTTAATGATTTACCGGCTGATAAACGATTTCAGGGCGTGTTCTCGAGATGCTGAATTAACATTTTACGGAAAAAGTCGTTTTTTATGCCGCTACATGTACGAGTATCCCCCCCTCCAAATGAGACGTCCATAAACTCTTAGAGTCGTATATTTAGGTATGTTCATAATCTCCTAATATACAGGGTGTAGCGTAAAGAGTAGTCAACCCGTTACCTGTGGTTGGGGGGCATCATGACTGATCAGAAAATCAAAATTTGTGTTTAGTAAAAGTGTCATGGTTTTCGAGTTTTCGCCCCTTTTTTAAATTTCATAAATAATTACACTCTTGGTCACTCTTTTCGATGGCATGATCACAAATAAAGGTATTTTCTCAGTCTGTTTTTTGAGAAGTACTCTTTGATAGATGTGCTATCCAATGTAAACTTTTGTTTTTATACCGCTAGCTTAATTTTTTTATTATTCAAAATTTTTATGCAAAAATTAGTTGGACGAAAAAAAAAAACGAAACTGAGCGCCCGTGGTGTAAAAAAAATGTATGGTGACCTGTGTGAAAAAAATTTATGGTGACCTGGCACACAGGTCACCATACATTTTTTTTACACCGCGGGCGCTCAAAGTTTCGGTTTTTTTTTGTCAAACAAATTTTGCATAAAAATTTTGAATAATAAAAAAATTAAGCTAGCGGTATAAAAACGAAAGTTTACATTAGATAGCACATCTATCAAAGAGTACTTCTCAAAAAACAGACTGAGAAAATACCTTGATTTGTGATCATGCCATCGAAAAGAATGACCAAGTGTGTAATTATTTATGAAATTTAAAAAAGGGGCAAAAACTCGAAAACCATGACACTTTTACTAAACACAAATTTTGATTTTCTGATCAGTCATGATGCCCCCCAACCACAGGTAACGGGTTGACTACTCTTTACACCACACCCTGTATATATATGAGGAGAAAATATTTTTAACTCGTCATATCTATGCAATGTTGACTATCAGCAGATCTAGCTGCTCCAAGGACGGTCTTTTAAATTCTTTCAAACGAATAGTTGATTTTCAGAATAGGACAGTTCTTGATGTGGGATGACTCCATAATCACCTTAATCGATATACGTATACACGTTAATGTTTTATTCCATCTATCAGGATAATCCTAATACCAAAAGATTGTACATAACCTACTCTTTCGAGTTTCTTCCCCCATCTCTATATAACATTTCCATCCTCCTTCAACTCTCTCCTACGTACCGTCCCAATTTCTCTCCATTTTGCGGTGTACTCGCTGCATCGATCGATCTCAGTCCAGGATACGAAACGTTGAGGCTGTGCGACAGTCCTTTTAAAGAAAGCCCGGGAGACATAGCGAAATACTGGCTGAAACATTTTTTACACTCAACCGAGTTTTCGTCGACTCATTTTCCTTACGTGTATTTGCGCGGGCGAATGAAAAAGCGAGAAACGTAGAGAGACTCCGATACAATTTCGTATTGAGTGAGCGGCGGTGTAGGGTGACAATTTCGCGCTTCGCGAGCATTGAGCTGTCGAGTAGAATTACATCCTCGAGATTATAGCTTTCCTCGGGACACGACTTTACTTTCATTTTCTCTCTTCTATCTGCTTTTCGTAGTTTCACATCGCGCTCGCTTGATCCTTGACAAATCCCCGATTATATTTCTGCGCCTTGTGCGCCGAATGCTTTTCCCGTTATATTTTGTTATCTCCCTTGTCGTGTCTTCCCGTGATAGCTGGCTTGGTGTGAAAATCCGAAAATGGTTTGACGCACAGGTGAAAATGCGTTTATCGGGGTACCGAGATCTTCGGATCGAGGCGTAACAGATGGTGCTGAAGTTTGCATCCTTGGAATGCAACGAAAACTCTTGATATTATTTATTTCATTGTTTTTATTACTATCCAACATTTTTTTTTGCAAATATTGGTTGTAAATTTTTATTCAGAATTCTCGAAAATGTTTCAGTCATTTTCCTAGTTTAAATATGCCAAAACGAAACAGCAATACGAAGAAAATATATTTTCATTGTAGTCCAACGATGCAAACTTCAATACCATCGCAACAGACCCTACATTGATTAATTTTGATTCATGGTCTATGATCCCTCATCGTTTATTCTCAACCCACAGAAGCGAGCCTCCAATGATCCGGAAAGCTTTTGTTTTCAACCCGGAAGTATTGAAGTGTCACATTGACCAGCCAGTCTAGTCCATTGGCACTTATGCGCCAATCCGCGATCCCTCTAACGAGACTCCTGGAGCAATCGAACAACAGAAGTATTTTAAAACAAGAAAAATCTACAGATATTATACAAAGTGGAACTATTTCATGGCATTGAAAATGTAATCAGACTTTACGGGTGATAAAAAAGGTACATGCAAATAATATGAGCTGCTCTCTCTCTAACTCCAGCATTCTCACACGCTTCTCACTCTCTCACTATCCATCCATCAAACCCAAACAAGCCCAAACAAACCCTAACAAACCTAAACAAACCCAAACAAACTCAAACAAACAAACCCAAACACATCCAAAAGAACCCTAAACACACCCAAACATCCCCTAACCCAAATAAACCCAAAAACAAACTCCAACCCAAACCCACCAACATTGTAATGTACACACTAAATTTGAAACTTACAACTTCTAACCACAAATGACTCTACATGTAATGCAGCACTTTTTACCAAATCACAGGGATTTAGCATGTCGCAGCTGCCCCCACCCTGCTACAGCACAGCGGCAGTGGAGTGGGGGTGGCGTTAGTTTCGTATGACATCTCGCTAAATCAGACCCCCGTATACATCTTCAAAAGCATTTTCAATGCTAAAAAGAAATTTAGACACCATGGGAGTGGGAATCTCGGATTCGTTCAGAGAGCATACGGTAGAGACAATTATCAAAGGGCTTGGCGGACTCCCGTCAGTACCCCACGGGCTATGTGTGCTCTACATGCTATTTGGTCCTCGGCGCTTTTCCGGTTTCTCATTGTGTGATTTCTTTGTCGAATCTGTTGTCACGAGGCTCGAAAAAAATCTGCTTGCACTCGGGAAAAAATGTTCAGAAGAGAGAAAAACGATGGCCATAGGCAGAACTCTTTCCGAGCCCTTATTCAGCCCAGGAGGTCGATTTTTGTCTTGAAACCTCCGCCGCCCGAAACGATTTGCTTTGATCGAGTTTTAACTGGAAAATTCGTAATCAGCGGATGATTTTGTATCGACAAGAGTGCTGGGAAGTCAGTTGGAATAAATCTATGAAATTGGTCCCAGTCGATGGGACGCAAGACCTGAAAATATGGATCATTTTTTATTCCTCGCTCGTGCAAGGTCTTCGCTCGATGCAAAATCGTTTGGCAGTCACGAATTTTCTACTCCCATTCAGCTTTCATTCAGCCCAAGAGATCGACTTCGGTCGTAGAATGGAAAATTTTCGTCCGACCGTAACATATATATCAATGGGGAGAACTGACTTTGAAGACATTCAACTTCGAGAACCGCGATTGCCAAGTCCTCGTATAGTCGTCTGCAAAGTCACCTTCAGATAAGCATGTTACTATAAAGGCCATTTCAAGGATCGTGCTATATTCAAAGTCCAAACGATTCGATTGAAAAATGCCTTCACCTATGGAATGATAACTGTCAGTACATCTGGAGGTTTTGAGGCTGGTCCTAACGGGGCATTTTTTCATCGGATCGTTGAATCTGAATATATATATATATATATGCGTGCATACATAGTCCACATATATAATACATACATATCTATAGTAGTGGAGAACACTCGAACCTAATACTAAATCAATATCTGCACGCAACGTGCACGTAGGGTGACTCTGTCCTGTCTAGGGTGTGTTTCCAAAGCTGCGCGAGCTCCGACTCTCGCTTCACTCTACGACACGATACACAACCATATGGTTAATACATTATACAAATATATTTTCCCAGTTCAAAAGTCACTTTTACGATCATTTTTTTTTAAATATTTATTTATCGCCTTTCTCCCCTCGCGTATCGGGTGCACAAAAGTTAGCGCACCACGTATTGTCACAGGTATCCGATAATTGCCGATCGATCAAGTCCAGTCAAAACAGGAGTTAGATAGGGGTACAGTGTTGTTCACTAGAGATAGGTGCTGATTTATAGGGGATCGCGTATCGATAATGGATTGGAGGGATACTTAGAAGATCCGGCAGATTAGACCTGCAATATATTTTAACATGAATATGATTGAAATCCGGAAAATTTTTTACTGTGGTTTGTTGGAATCATTTTGGAGAAAGGCGTATCAGTAAGGATGTATGAACGTTTTATCGAAGTGATGTACATCAAATGGTTTGTTCTGGCTTGTATGGGAAACTTGGAAGTGATTCCCTAACCTGAAGAAGAATTATATCGCTTTTAGTCTACGAGATTGGAGTTTGCATCGTTAGAATCCAATGGAAATTAATGTTCTCAAATTTCTTTAGCGAATCTGCATACGATTGGGACTAAAAAAAAACATGTAGATTTCCAATATTTTTTCCTGATGAGAGTATCGGGATGACGAGCTTGGGATTTTACACACAATTAGTACGTAGTCTTCACAAGTTTGAGTTTTATATTCATTGAAAAATTTTCATCAACAATGAAGTTATTATTATTTAAACAAATCACCACTGTCGGCGCTTGGAAAATTGGTGTAGGTGGTTCTGGCACGGGTGATCTGAAATGAAAATTAAAAAAAAAATGTCCTTTTAGTATAATCATCGGGATACTGTTTCCAAATTTTGAAAATTACGAATATGGCTACCAGTAGAAAAACAAAAGTTCGATTTTCTGGGAAAACAACTCGTCTCTACTATACATTCTTGAACAGATGTATACAACAAAGTACAAACGGCGACTGTAATTGTTTCCATTCATTTACGAGCCAGCCAACGCTACCCCCTTGTAGTCTCGTGCTAATAGGGGCTGTGTATGTTTTCGATGTCGAATTGTCTTGTGCCACGAGGCCACCTCACATACGAGTCAACCAGCACGACGAAATGAGTCGACAAAATAGATCGATGTATACCGGGTGGATCAATAACTATTAGCACCTTGGATATCTTCGAAACTATAAGGTTCACAGAAATATTTGCTGAAATGAAATTGCACAGTACGAAAGGGGCCATCCGATGGCGATAATAGTTTTTTTTGCAGGTGGAGGTATGTTTTTTTTTTCTGTATCATGAAAGAGGAGCTAAACACGAGTTCAACGACCTATAACATAAGGTCATTGAAGGTCATAGAAAGTACAGAAAGGCGATAATACTTACAGTTTTGGTAGTAAATAAAATTACTACGTTTATAGTAAGTTTTCAAAATGACGACCATCAGTATCAATGCAACATTGGATTCTTTTTTCGATTGATTGACTTGCAAGTTCTACAGCGTCAGAACTTATTGATGCACAGGCTGTAATAATTCTTTGTTGCATGTCGTCAAGTGTAGTTGGTACTTCTTTGTACACTTTATCTTTCAATGTTCCCCATCGCCTTTCTGTACTTTCTGTACCTGTCTAAAAAATGTGTAAACGTACATAATAACGTACGCATTGATATTGATGGTCGTCATTCCGAACACTTACTATAAAACGTAGTAATTTTATTTACTACCGAAACTGTAAGTATTATCGCCTTTCTGTACTTTCTATGACCTTCAATGACCTTATGTTATAGGTCGTTGAACTCGTTTTAAGCTCCACTTTCATGATACAGAAAAAAAAACATACCGATCCATTTAAAAAAATGGAGTTGACCTTCAAATGTCCGAAGTACCTCCACCTGCAAAAAAACTATTATCGCTATCGGATGGCCCCTTTCGTACTGTGCAATTTCATTTCAGCAAATATTTCTGTGAACCTTATAGTTTCGAAGATATCCAAGGTGCTAATAGTTATTGATCCACCCTGTATATAGAGCATTTTCATCACTGCCTCTACAGCTCGGCAATCCCCTCGCTAAGCCTTGTCCTTTTGACTGTCGGATCGGATTTCGGAGTCCGTGTGTGCCACGTCGTGCAGATCCAAGAAGGCATGGAGAGAGAAAGAGACAGAGAGTTCCGGCGAGCCGGATAGAAAGCACGAATTAGGGCGTATGCGGATATTACAGTCGTCCATATTTTCTAAAAAATATTCATCTGTAAGAGTCGCGTGAGTTCACGAGTGTGAAATTACTTGTGATCCGATACCTCATTGTTAATTCCAGGTAGTTCCAACTCTTCCCGTCTACACAACCACTTTTTTGTCATTACAAAAATTAATAATCCTCAGGGCTCATCTCGTAAAAAATTGCGTCTCTGCATGTAAAAAGATCGTGAATGGACAGGAATGGAAGCGCGATTGATTTACGGCTCCGGCGATCGCGCGTGACAAACACCGTTGACCGGGGCCAATACTCGAATGGTTGGACGCTCAGTCATGCATTGGCTCGCACACTGGCTACCGAGCGGGAGTTCGTTCTTCCGAGTTACCGATATTAAGAGATTACGTGGGTTTCGAAGCAAAAAAAAGCATATTTTCTCTATTTTTTTAAAATATAATATATAAATTATTTTACTCAAAATGTTAAGCACATAAAAGAGCAAAATATCAGCAATATTTTTTAAAAATTTGAGAAATTCAGCCGGTGGGACCTGGTTTCCAGAGACCCTAAAAAAAGTGTCCTCGTGGTGGTTAGGATAACTCATGATACTTTTATCTGAAATTAAAAAACCAAATTTTTTCTGGTGGTAGATAGCTCGTGGTGGACCGAAGGATTTTTAAAAATTGAAATTTGAATTTTTGGCAGAGTTCTATGCAAAATAGTTCATTTTTTGGTACAATTTACATTACGTGTAGCCTTGTAAAATTAGTTGTAATCAAAAAAAAACTTTCGTTCAATCACTAGTCCATGCTATTTTGAAGAAGTGTGCAAAATTCCAATAAGATCGGTGCATTCTTTTTTGAGAAATCGTGGCCATCGACTTCAAAAATAGTGTTTTGAGAAACATGCGAATACCTGCGTTGCTCCCGGCCGGTCTTTCCCAACGGGGGGAATTCCCAAAAGCTCTTGAAATTGTTTGATAAACATCATTTATTGATAAACATCAATAAAAAGACTGTAAAGAAATGGATGTTAAAAAATAGATTTTATTTAAAAAAAAAATTTGTAGGTTCTTGAAACCAGGAAACTACAAAAAAAAAATGTTGTGCAAAAAAAAATCAAAGTTGAAAAAGTTATGGGCCTCTAAATATGACTGTGAAAAAAAAGGGTTGATGCGGTTGAGATGATTTCAAAGCTTTCGTTCATCTGACACGCAAATGAAACCAATTTTCTTGATCAATAAAAATGTCATTATGCCAGGTACCAAAGAGTTTTTTTTTATGGTGACTGAAAAGAAATTAATTTTTCGCTCTATCTTTTTCAGTTTTTATTTTTTTTCAAATAGTAATGATAATAATTTTACAATGTCCGAGATAGGGACGATAGAAAGGTATACACTAAAGGTCCATATCAAATTTGAAGTTAATCGGGAGAATAAAATGCCAGATTTTATGTCAATTTCATACCACTGCAACTATCGAAGTTGTATAATGGTATGTTATACTTACGCCCATTATAACTTACATTATAATCAGCCATTTTTGCCTCGTAAAGTGTGCCTACTTCAACTTCGAAATGATGATTCCCTGAAGCTCGTCCTTTCCTGCGAGCAGTTTTAGCTTCCTTCGAAGCTTCTGAAGCGGGTACGACCACTCAATCCAGCGGTATTCAAACATAACTTTGTAAATATTGGGAATTTAGCAATTTCCTTTCGAGGACATATTCTTAAGAGTACTTCAAGAAAATCTCAAAAAATCGATCTTTTTAAAATAATTTTTACACTAATGTATTGCCTTAAGGCCTTAGGCCACTCTAGAGGCAAAAAGGGCATATTTTGTGATTTTTTTTCAGCGAAACCATAAAATAAATCGGAATTATAAAATAGGGGTTTTATTATACACGTAATTGACTATACAAAATTATTTTTTTCACAGCGATACATTTCAAAATGGCGACTGTGCAGCACTTTTCCGATGACGCTTTTATTTCTGGAAGGTCAACGGCCGGACCAACAGCTCCTATAACTTTTGAGTTATGATGAGACACTAAAGTTTTTTCGATTATATATAAGAATAGCTATAGAAGCACGTAGGATTTTTTTTAAATATTGCTTTTTGTCAAAATGGGTAATTTCTAAAACAAAACGTATGAAATTCCATGAGAAAATCATCTGAAAATTGTTTATAAAAAAGGAACTATGCAATATAATAAAAAAATCCTACGTAGTGCCTCAGAAAATGT
Source organism: Ophion ventricosus (assembly GCA_963932345.1). NCBI lineage: Eukaryota > Metazoa > Arthropoda > Insecta > Hymenoptera > Ichneumonidae > Ophion > Ophion ventricosus. Next base: position 25,791,626 of record OZ010712.1, read on the forward strand.
AATTCTAAATATACAGTTGAAATTTCAAGTGAATCGATTGAAATTTGTTTGAGTTATGAGTCCGGCCGACTTGAAAAATGTAGTTTTGAGATAAACGCGTTTAAAGTTAGTAGAAAGTCACGACATGAATCAAGAGGGGTTACGCTAGAATTCGAGAATCGAGTACTTAGAGATTTTTCACACCCATAATCTTTTGGAATATAATTTTATAGGTACGAAGGTACAATTTTAACAAAAAAAAAATCGATTTTTGGAAAATCCTCGAGTGGCCTAAGGCCTTAACAGAACTGCAACAACAGGCACAGGTTTTCACCAGTTTCCCTGTGTCCTCGTGCGGAGGCTCTAGGATGGTGCATTGGAAAACAATTGATTGTGGGCACTCAGGAGAAATCTCTCCGGCGCTGGAGATACTGGAGTCACAATTGTGGTATGAAAAGTAAAAGAAATGAGATGCCAAAAGCCCGAAAGTGCTCGAAAGAAAATTGGTCACATAGAAGAAGAAAAACTTGTAAAACGCCTCGATAAAATCATTATGCAACATCAGTGAACATCTGGAATTGTCAGCGTGTAAGCAGCGACCCGCAAGTAACCTATTGTTTCTCGAGGATCCCTTGCAACTTTAGGGATGAACCAAATCGCCCACAGCGATCGTCTATATTGATCGATCAACCGCTGTTTGCCCATTTACTCTTATCGAATTCATCTAATCAACCTTATCGCATACAACGTTGTCGTTGATCGATCGATTTTAATGCTCCTGCACGTACGCACCGACGGACAACACAAAAGAACGAGAGAAACGAATAGGAGAATTTTATGGATAGAGTTTCGATGCAAGTGTGTGTTTTGAGGGAGCAAAAAAAAAACGGGACGATTTACTAGGGGGTGCGCGAGGCTTTGCTGGCTCCGGCATCCCCCTTGTCCTCAAGGGGTGAGAAGAGGATCAAGAGAGAGCGAGGGGGGGAGAGAGAGAGAGATGGGGGCGGAGCATGAGATTGGAAGGGTAACGAGACAAAGAGCGAAATTGGGGTGGGGAATCGAACAATTATTCCAAAGAAAGGAGAAGACACGAGGAGAAATGTTGGTTCTACATCGTGCGGATAACCTTCAGGCAGTATTGTTATTTAGAGATTGGATAAAATAGTACTTTTTATATTTTATTTTATTATTCTACCAACCTTTCTGAATACGTCTGTGAAAGCTTTTTAATGATACTCATAATATTAGCCAAGTCATAGAAATTATAAGGAGTACGCTTGGGAAGCGGTTGAGACGCAGAAAACTTTAACGTATTACTGGATGGACTGTCGGGCAAAAAGTTAGTCCAAAATGGGCAAATCGTGAATTTACAAGTCTAGATCATGTCGTACATGTTTAGCCTTACAAATAGTTAATTTAATAATAAATTAACACTATGAAATGTTAATTTTCCACTTATAATAATAATTGAAATTAAATTCGACGATATTGGCGTGTGCTTGACTGAGGTATTGTCAATGACTGTACATCTGTTTCAACTGTCCAACAAAAAAAATTCTCAATGTTTAAATTTAATTAATACGTTCAGATGATTTTATTATCATTAATTACCCAAAAACTCAATATATATTGAGTTTTCCAATGATTGCTATTCATTCATCGTTAAAAAAGGCAATACTTCTCAATACTTTAATTAATTACTCGACAATTACTCAGTCGATTTATTTGAAACTTAGCATAATCAATCGCTTGATCCTAAATCTTGATGATATAATGTTTTCAGAATTTACGGCGATTTAGTTCCATTGGTTTTGCAACCATTAACGTTTGCAGAAGCTGTTTTCCCATAAGTAACCGTGTTAATTTTATATGTTTATAACTACTAAATTATTTAGTAAAAAATTCTAAAATAATTAATGTATTATTATTCTATCAAGAACTATCATTCCTCAATTTTTCAAGAATTTTGGTGATTTTTTAATATCCATCCAGTAATACCTTAAACGCATTTTTTTCGAAACTATGTTTTTCTTAATCGGAAACCATAATATCTCGATAACAAATTGACCGATTGAGAAGAGATTTGGCATATACCTTCAGTGGACTGTCTTTCAATGTTGGCAGCAGAATTCAGTTGAAATTATTTTTTTAATTTTATATATAATTCCTAGAATGGTCAGAAAAATAGGGAAAATTAATAATCAAAGTTTAGCATGCCGCCATTTTCTAATTTTTTTTACTGAATCTGATACCAAACATCACAACACTCATACAGATGAAGAGTATGTTTGGTTTTTTTTTTCCACATTCAGACAACGTCTACAACACTGGTCGCCAATCGTACGCTTGTCACTTTTCCGCTTTTCTCCACAACTTATGCATACGAACAAAGATTTTTGGCATTGCTTGTAATTAAAAACAAGTTTCGCAATCGATTGAAGTTAATTGATGATGTGCTTGTACCTTTGAGCAATAATATTAACCGCAGGATTACACAACTTGTGAAGGAGATGCAATCTCAAAAGTCACATTGATGAAAGCAATATGTAATTTTCTAATCGTTATGTTCTTATCTTATTTGAATAGTGCTCACTCTCAGTCCATGTAATTATTATGCTTGAAGAATATGTTGAAAGTTTTTTTTATTAAAGTTCATTTCAAGATTAACACAATTTATTATTCTTGAACCTTATGGTCCCTGTTCTGAACAAAAACATCAAAGTTATTCCTGGCCATACAAAGCTTAGGAACCATTGCTTTATACAACAATACTGCCTTAAACCGTTTTTTTATAAGTCAATATCAATCAATTGTAAAATGAATAAAACAATAATTAACCCTTTATTCGTCCTTTTTACCATTTTTATTAATCGCGCGATACTGATCGTCTCTCATAAGAGAAAAAGTTTAAAAAATGCTCGGCCACTCTCTACACGAAAGCTGCTGCAGTGCAGCAACATATATATCTATACACGCACCGATCTCTCTCGCTCGTTTTGATATGCACTTACTCAGCCGACCCGGGACGAGCCAACCCTCAGCTTTTTTTCGCGTACATACACGCGGATTGCCAGCTATGGCAGAACACAGGAGCACTCTGGACCTGAATATACCGGCCGCGAGCTTAGTCAAAATATACGCTAGGAAGCCGCTATTTTTTTCAGCACCACAAAAAAAAAAATGCACAACAGGCACCGGAACTTTTCTCTCTTTCGCTTTCCCTCGTGTGCCCTGGTAAAGCGCGCACCCTCATTTTTCGTCCCTTTTTTTTTTCTTTTTCAAACGTGCTCGACTCTTCGCTGAAATATCAAGTTTTCCCTCAACTCAACGCGTACGTGTGCACACCATATCCTACCCATCATTTTTTCAAACGGATTCCCTCGTCGAATAACTTTACACGCCGTGTAATTCACGTGATGCTTCGAGATGGGAAAGAAAAAAGGATTTTTCGTATACGCTTCCTGAAGGTTTTTGTGGGTTTTTTTTTTTATTCTTTCTATCGTGAATGCCTGAATGGGTTGGAGGGAAAAGAAGAATCATACGTGAAAGATTGCTAGTTAGGTTATGTTTTTATTAATTTGGTAAATTTGACTCGGTCACGTGCGTGTGTATATATTTATATATATATACGTGGTGGTAATTAGAAGGTGGCCAGGGGTTTTTTTTCAAGGGTCTAGCGTGAAGGTTTTGCCAGCGAGAAAAATACAATTTTCAAAGGCTTTTCAAGTCCCCTTCGAAAAAAAATGTAGCGTATTTTTGTGAGGAGCAGTATTTGCCAGAAAAAAATCGAGCATTGTGGAAAAATAATTAGAATTCCAATTAAAGTACAGCGAAGTAGAGCTAATTTAATTCCAAATACGAAACACTCTAAAAAAAAACGTCTTGTACATGGAATTAAATTCCACTTATCCATTTGAAAATGCGTCTTTGACCATTTTTTTCCCCGATAACGGGATAGAAAAACAAAGTTTTCCAGGAGTGTTTTGTATTCGGGATTTAATTGCCTTCATTGTGCTATATTGAAAATGGAAAGGTGATTTTTTTCCCAAAATACTGAATTTTTTTCTGGCAAATACTACTCCTCACGAAAATACGATATATTTTTGTTTCGAAGACGATTCGAAAGACCATTGACAATTATGTTTTTTCTCAGTCGCAAGATCTACGCGCAAGGCTCTTGAAAATCACATGGCTACCTTATATTTGTCATCCAGTATATAAATATATTCTTCTAATCTGTGAACACGTATGCGGAGAATAAACGTCAATAACACAAATCCGCGATCAATGCGGCCCACTCGTATCTACTATATATTTCTTCCGGTCGTGTGGTTACTGCCCGTGAGGCTTTTGGAAAATAGAGTTACGCTCGAATCCTGGACCCTTTGAGTATCGAGACCACACACGGGCTCACGTCCTTTATTTTCGTGAGTTGGAAACCCCACTGATATTCCGCTCCCGATTTCTGCCCTCTCGCAGTTGGACCCTCGCTTTACAACGATCTTTCGCGAGAGGTTGACTCGAAAGCTTTGTGGGCTTATGAGATTTTCATAGGGAAACCTTATTTTGCCCTGTTACAATAACACCTTCATGTCGCATATACAATCGCGGATTCGAAAATTTTTTACACTGCTGGAAGCTGGAAGAATTCGAAAAAAAATTGTATTGTACCTACACACGTTGAGGGAGAACCAAGGTTTTTCGATCAAATTTTTATGAAATCAAAATTGATTGAGATATTATAATATTAGATGAAGTAAAAAGTTCTGAGCGTTTTTTCGCTTTATTTCGACGATGAAATTAACATAGTTTGGATTATCCGATTTAGATCAAATATGCGCCGTTTTGTTCGATAACTTTTGTCCATTTTGAAGGCAATTTCATAATTTCGCGATTGAAGAAGTCCTCGTCCCTATTGGTAAAAAATTTGACCAGCTCAATTTCACAAGCCTCTCTTGGGGCCAGTTTTGTACCATCAAGAAAATTTTGCAAATGCTTGATAAGGTGATAATCGCTTGGTACCAGATCTGGACTATACGGCGAGTGCGATAGAACCTCCCATCCAAGCTCTCGGAGCTTCTGGCGCGTCGTTAAAGATGTGTGCGGCCTGGCGTTATCTTGATGGAATACACACCCTTCCTATTGGCCAATTCTGGCCGCTTCTGGTCGATCGCTTGCTTCAATCTGGTCAGTTGTTGACAGTAGAGGTCCGAATTGAGTGTTTGGCCCGATGGGAGCAACTCATAGTGGATCCTTCCAATCCCACCAAACACACAGAAAAACCTTCTTAACCGTTAATCCAGGCTTGGCGATCGTTTGGGCCGGCTCACCGCGATTGGACCATGATCTTTTTCGGCTGTTGTTCTCGTATGTGACCCATTTTGCATCGCTAGTCACCATCCGCTTAAAAAATGGTTCGATTTCGTTACGTTTTAGCAAAGAATCGCAGGCATCAATTCGGTCCAAAAGGTTCTTTTGCGTCAATTCGTGTGGCACCCATATATCGAGCTTCTTCTTGAGACCAGCCTTATGCAAATGGTTCCAAATGGTTTTCTGGCTAATCTGGAGTTCCTGGGCAATAGAATAAGTGCTCACATGCCGGTCCGACTCGACGATTTCCATGATTTTATCGACATTTTCGTCGATTGGCCTACCAGAGCGTGCCTCATCTTCGACGTCCATATTACCAGAACGGAATCGTTGGAACCACCGCTTTGCTGTTGCATTCGATACTGTATTGGGTCCATAAACAGCACACATTTTTTTGGCCGCCTGCTCCGCGTTTCACATTGGTCGTAGTGGTACTGAAGAATGTATCGAATTTTCTCTTTTTTTTACCTCCATTTTGGAACGCTGTAACATACAAGTGGCTTCACCAAACACAAAACTGTCACAGAACTTTTTTTTTAAGCATAATGTCACCTTTAAATCGCCGTATAGTATGACCCGATGCGATGCATACATCGTGAGATATGACTCACTAAAGACATCTAACGGAAAACGCTCAGAACTTTTTACTTCACCCAATATATAATTCATACATAATTACGATAATTATATGTAAAAAAATGAATAAATGAATAAACTGATAAATAAATAGATGAATAAACGAATAAATGAATAAATGAATAAATTGATAAATGGATAAATGAATAAATATTTATATAGAACAAGTATGAACAATGGGATACAATAAATAAAGATAAAGACGAACCATAAGATCTTTCCGACAACGATTGTCATCCTCTAAGTGGATGGACTCTTCCGACTATCCGATTGGACTTGTTTCCACCCGAAAATTTGATCCCCTCTGGCGGACAGAGAAAGAAAAAAGGAAAAAAAAGAATGACTGCGTCGATTTGTTCATAACACGATATAGACACGGAAAAACTTCGATTTGTCGTTCAAGCCCTTGAATGCGCGGAGACGTAATTGAATCGATACACAATAACGATATTTCACTTTGGCAAATAACGAACGAGATCACCGGCTCTCTCTCTCTCTCTCTCTCTCTCTCTCTCTCTCTCTCTTCATTCGTATTTCCAGCGCTCGGTGTACAGAATAAATAAGCTCATGGATGTAGGTTGCGAGCAAACAAAGAGCGCACGCTCACACAAAATGAAGAATTATTACGAGGTGATTGGAAGATCTCGGTCACGTCGAGTGTAAATAAATAAATATCGAGACGCAGGGGGTGAGCCCGGAGGGTTTGCGGAAAATATTCGAAGCTTCAATCTTGTTAGAGAAGCGACGAAAGTTCGCGAGCGAAATAAAAATTTTCTCGTATAAAAAAAGTGACTTCGCCACTCCGGTTGATTTGAGAGGGATAATAAAAAGTTTCGAGGCTTTCGTGGCTTTTTTATGCTGTCGTTGTGTGAGGGTCATATCCATGTTATATACGTGTGTATATATATATATATGTGTGTGTATAGTAAATACTATATCGCGCCAGAGTGCCCATGTGTCCTCGAGAGGCTCGCGCAGTGCAGCAGGTGGTACATTGTGAGCAAGAGGCCTCACCTGGACCTCTCGACCTCCCTCCCTCCTGCCTTCTCTCGCACACATGTGCATGCCCCGAGTTTCAGGGTTCATAAATACTAAAACTTCGCCTGCTCAGTGACAGGGTTTTTCGACGAGATAGCCTAGGGTTTTTTCACTGTCGGATTAAACAAAACAAAAACTCTGTCGTTTCAATCATTATTATTCGATTCGTCGCGCACGATCCGACACGAAGAATCAGAAGAATCAAGATTAATCACGATTGCCCCCTACAACGATATCGGATATTGTTGGGTCTGGAACAGGATAAAAAAAAAAACGTGGAAAGGAATAGAAAAAAAAGAATCGTCCGGTTCGTTCCTCGATCAATCGTTCCCTTTGGATTCTCACCGGATAATCCAGTGTCGACTGTATACGTCTCGCGTCTTTGATCGCTTTATTTATCGTCTGAATTCAATGGAAGCTCACGTCACAAACTTTTTCGAAGATTTATCGTTACCAAGGGCTGGATGATATACATTATGGTGTATGAGAATTGATAGGAATGGAATTCTGCAGTATCGCTCGATTTCTCGAAAAGCTTCCGGGGCTATTTCACTCGTACACGTGTATGACGTGTACATTCATAATCCTGACTGCGGGTAACAATGTGCAACGACAGCCTGGCTTGAACATAGCCTCGGTCGTATTTGTCATTCTCTCTCTTTCTCTCTCTCTCTCTCTCTCTCTCTCTCTCTCTCTCTCTCTCTCTCTCTCTCTCTCTCTCTCTCCCTCTCCCTCTCTCTCTCTCTCTCTCTCTCTCTCTCTCTCTCTCTCTCTCGTATGTATAAGTACCCTTTGCTCAGTACGTTCTAAGGGTTCGAACGTATTCACAAGTGACAAAGTTTCCGGTCTACACATACGAGCACAGGACCTCGAGGGTGAACCCTGCGTGTGCAATGTATGTCGAAACAGTCCTCGCGTGGCACATTGGGAACTCATACATAGGTATGAGGGCTTGGTCAGGATACCGCGGGCCAGTACACACAGCAATTCGTCGCAAATTGTCGTACGGCGTTCGTTATTACGGTCATCCACCTTAGCTACCACGCTGGTAGAAAGCGCCTCTTCTGAATCGAACGAGAAAGCCCGGGAACGGACAGGCCCAAGACTAAGTAGGGCCCGTGAATGTCTATATTCGCGAAAAGTACAAAATAATGTATAAAAAAGGAATATTGGATATTTCGATAGATCAGGGTTTGCTATTAGTTAAAAAATCGTCAGACAAATTGGAAAAAGAGCTTTACAAATAGGGTAATGAGACCGTTGTTTTATTTTTTGATTTTTTAAAACATATTCTTCTCGTTACTAGCGAATCCTCATCGATATAAATAGCGAGGATTTATATTAATGAGCGTTTGCCAATAGATAATGAAGATTTATATTGATGAAGAGATGCCAATAAATAATGCACATTTATATCGATAAAAAATTTCTAATAAATAACGAATACCTATATCAATGATGATCTCACGATAAATAATTCGTATTTATATCAATGGGGATTTGTCAATAAATAACGACCATTTACATCGAGGAGGATTGGCCGCTAAAACAGGATTCCTGGACTTTCGAAAAATAAAAGAAAATTGTCCTGCGTCCCGATTTATAAAGCTGTTTTTCTTACGTGGCTTTCGCAATTACTATTAATTGAAAAAAAAAACAAAACGTTTTAAAAATAGTCTCATAAAGAATCCACCTCCATGTATCTCCATGTATTTCGTGCTCCGTAGGTCTGTGTGCACATGTATACAACAAAAGTGTGCCGGGTTCCTCAGGCTACTGTGGCGCAGCCCGTAAGGTTTCTTTGAGAGGAGCGTCGAACGGCAGCTGTGATTTTTTTTTCTTTTTTCTTCCAAACTGCGCCAGGGTTACCATCTGCCGAGTTGTGCGGCGCACGACACGGTCCATAGGCCACCCTAGAAACCATCTTTCTCACCCGTGCAATACGTTGCATCCACGACCAAGAAAACGAAAGATCACGCAATGTCTCCAACGAACAGAGAAAAAAACATGGTATCTTCAAAACAAATAATAAAAGGCATATTTTAGGATTTTTTGAAACAACCCCTATTTAGGGGTGCAACAGGGTGTTGAAGGTTGTATGGAAAAATTGAATTTTCTACTTTTATCTCAATGAAATTCGAGAGATATATTCCTTAAATGGCGTAGAGGTGCACTAAGAAAGAATTTTTTAAGCATCAACCCCTAAAGGGATGAAATGGGATGTAGAAGTTTGTATGGAAAATTGTTTTCCTTGCGTGTATCAACTTGAAACTCATTAAAAATATTCTTCTAAACAAATAACAGAACGCATGATTTAGGATTTTTTTTTCAAAACAACCCCTAATAAGGGGTGCAACTGGTAATGGAGTTTCTGTGGGCCATATTCCACGTGGGCGAAGCTGCGGGCAAAAGCTAGTTATTGTTATAGTAAAGAACACGATGGAGAATTAACAAAATTATAGCAAAAAAAAATATTATAAAATAATAAATAATAATACTGTCAATAATTATAACACCAATATTAAAAATACTCTCACCAATAAATAATAATACTAATACCAACAACAACAAAAAATTATACTTTAATTATAATATTATTATTAATCGTCAATTAATAATTAACAATAAAAATTATACTTCAATAGTAATATTATTATTAATGGTCAATAACAGTACTATTCAAAAAAGTAACACTAACGATAAAAACAATAATAGCTGAATGGTACCGAGTGTTCTTTGAACTGTACAAAGGTAAATACGTATAACTGTACGTAGTCATTATTTATAGGGGAAGGAACAAATCGGTTGGGTGTCGATGGTCATTTGTCGCATCTCATTTACGAGTTACACGTAGAACATGTAATTTGTATCGACGCTAATGCAGCCACTATACTTCGATACTCAAGGGCTCGAATATTCCCGTGGGTTCGCTTCGTTCCGTGGTACAGGGAACCCGCCGAAGCTTCTCGGTTTTGTAGCGCACTATTCGACGCAATACATCGATATATTTATCGTGTCGTTAAATCTCGCGATCGTAAAGTTTATAACTCTATGAGGGTGAAATGAGGCGAACGTGCAACAGGGGTGTATTCGGAGTGTCGCGGAGTCCGCTATACGTACGGTTACGTCAACGACTCATTTCTGTCCATCAGACTATTCTATATTACGTGTGCTCTCATCGTGTTCCCTGCTGCACTTCTGCTCTCATACGTGCTGTATCGTTTGTGCACTAAACGACGAAACGATTGGGACGTATCGGAAATTTGCGCTGTTACTTGGCTGCGTACGATAAAATGAAATCTACTGCGGAAACTACAAATGCAAATGTTCCCAAGGTAGTAAGACCACGTATTCTCGATTATTCAAATGCTGCTTGATCTTTTTTCTTGGCTTTTATTGAAAATATCTTTTATTCTTTTTGTAAATTCTCTTATTGAATTATTTCATTGAAAATTTCGATAACCAGTGAATTCATTGTTATTTGAACAAAGTGTCGCTGTTGCTGCGTGGCCAATCGGTGTGCTAATTCTGGGAAGCAGGATTATCTGAAATTAAAAATAAAAATTGTACTTTTAGAAAAGTGATGGAAGTTTCGTATGACCGTATAGTTTTTTTTTATTTTTACAATTAAGAAAATGGCAAGCATTAGAAAAAAAGTTCTTCCTTCGAGTAAAAAGTCCACTTTCATCATTTGTCACGAATGATTGGATAAACATATCCAAAAAATCATCCGGTTATGAGATAGAAAATTTTATAAACTATGCTCCGTGCGAATTCGAAGAGAATCTGACGAATGAATTTTGCGATACGACTTTAATTCTTTCAAAAAATATTGTTTTGAGAAAGAGGCAAAAGAAAAAAAGAGGGTTAACTTCAGCAGGGCGGTTCTCTGTAGGGAAACGTGTCTTCTGAGCTTTTACAGAAATCCTCATGTCTCTCTCAATTTTTGCAATTTTTACAAGATCTTCGTTGCAAATTAAAGCTAAGGATCGATGCTAGGTCCAATAATCTTCAATCTATACATATCCGACGTCCCTCACTCAGACAATCTCAGCTCACAGTACGCCGATGATCTAATGATCTTAAACAACGGACACTCCCCACAACGAGCCAAATACCTGGTGGAGAGAAACACGCAAGAGCTATTCAACTATTACCATAAATGGGGACTAAAATGTAACGCTGGCAAAACGCAAGCCATCATTTTTGGAAGACAACACCGTAAAACAAACACAGACACACGCAAGTCGAAATACAACAAGAACATAATGGATATATTCATATACGACACATTTACTTTCTACACCATAATAGTTTAGAGACCATAGGGGCAAGACAATTAAACATAAACATGTAACTAATAAGAACAATAAATACCTTGAATTAAGAAAAAATGAAAATTAAAGCTAAAACCCTAGGCTATAAAACTCCACAGTTTAAAAATCGTATTTTTTTTATCTCAAGCTTACGTTCACGTGCCAAATTTTTCCCCCAGTCAATCGATGCAAGTCGAAACGAGCTTTAGTCAATTTTTTACGAGTCGAAAAGTCAACGAAAAAGCTCAAATTCCCCGGAAGAGCAAGAAGTGCGGCGAAAGCGCGAAGTCCATTGTTCTAAGGAGATAAGTCTAGCTTTTTGCGCAAAGTCTATTGACAAGATCGCGCGAATAAGTTTACTCATGCAAAGTGCGGACAAGCTCTACCTGCTCAGCCAGACTTTGTACAAAGGGAGTTGCTGTGAGAAAGAACTCGGAGAACGAACAATTTTCTTGCAAAAGAGAAGAACGTGTTTAACGTTACCGTCTTGAAGTATAGCGATAGACGTGCGGACGGGTCCGAAAAGTAAGGAGCCCTTCCGAACTTTCAAGCGGGGGACTCGTTACTCTTTGCATTATTCAAACACCTCATTCATCCCTCGTGTTCTCGTCTCGCGAGAATCTCTTACACATTGAGAGCTATCGTATGCAGAGGGGCGTAAGCCTCGTTGCCTGAGCACGTGCTTCGATTTGACATTTGCACCCTTTTGTTCGACGCGCTGATCGTGTTTGGCAGCCTCGTAATGATAAACGGGGAACGGATATTTTGAACCCGTCATATATGTGTAACGTTGGCTTTCAGCACATGCAGCCATTTTAAGGACAGTTTTCGAAGTCGAACGTATTTAAAACATCTATAGACGTTTGCATCGTTGGACTGCAGCGAAAATATTGGAAGTACAAATAAGTCTCCGTCGTTTTTCATCAGAAATTGGGCATTTATTGTGAAAGAACGGTACTTTATGTTTTATTCAAAGTATTGTCCATCGCTAGCCACTACTTTTCGCCATCTTTCTGGCAGCTTATGGATACCGCGTCGGAAGAACGCTTCATCTTTTGAGGCCATCCACAAAACGACCCAATTTTTGGTATCTTCATATGATGTGAAATGCTGCTCAGACAGGCCGTGCGTCATCGATCGAAATAAATGATAGTCAGAAGAAGCAATGTCTGGTGAATATGGCGGGTTGGGTAAAACTTCCCAATTGAGTGTTTCCAATTAGGTTTTGACCGGCGCCGCATCATGTGGACGAGCATTATCATGCAGGAGAATAATTTTGTCGTGTCTGGAGTAGTAGTGGGCGCGTTTTTCCTTGAGTGCTCGGCTCAGTCTCATCAATTGGGTTCGGTAGAGAGCCCCAGTAATCGTTTCGTTCGGTTTGAGCAACGCATAATACACGACACCAAGCTAATCCCACCAAATACACAACATGAGTTTTTTTTCCATGAATATTCGGCTTGGCTGTCGATGTTGAAGCATGGCCTAGTGGTCTCCATGATTTCCTCTTCTTTGGGTTATCGTGGTGGATCCATTTTTCATCACCAGTGACTATACGATGCAAAAAACCCTTTCGCTTATGCCTGGCAAGCAGCATTTCACATGTGCAAAATCGGCGTTCAACGTTTCTCGGCTTCAGTTCATATGAAAACCAATTTCCTTGCTTTTGAATAATTCCCAACGATTTTAAACGATGTTAAATTGCTTGTTGCGTCACTCCTAATGTAAGTGCAAGTTCTTTTTGCAATTGGCACGAATCTCCCTCCAATAATGCTTCCAATTCCGCGTCTTCGTAAACTTTCGGCCTTCCGCTACGTTCTTTGTCTTCGACGTAAAACTCACTGTTCTTAAACTTTTCAAACCACTCGCGACAACTTCTCTCACTTAAAGCAGCCTAACCATATTCTTCTACAAGCAATCGATGCGCCTTAGCTGCAGATTTCTTCAAATTAAAGAAGTAAATCAAAAGTTCCCGCAAATGACACTTATTCGACTCAAAACTCGACATTTTAGCACGAAAAAAATTATGTGATGCTGATACAAAATCGCTAATATTTCAAGGTCATGGTCTTGCCAGATGTCCAATCTAACGATATGACGTTTTACATCTGACAATTTCAACCATGACCTCCTGGTGTGGCCATCTTTTGTCAAACGGCGGAGACTTATTTGTACTCCCAATATATTTTCCATATTACTGATTTTTTTTTGGCACATTTAAACTACGAAAATGACTGAAATCTTTTTGAGGGTCCATCTTAAAAATCTATAACCACAACTTTCAAAAAAAGTCTGTGTTTTATCTTATTTTAGGTAACAATAAAAATAAATAAATTACGAAAATCATGAAGAATTTTCATTGCATTCCAACGATGCGAACTTCAGCGTCATTCCAAAACTGTTTTCATTATATATGTAGGTTAGGGTGGGGCATGTTGTGCAGTCGGGTAAGTTGGGCAATCGAAATATCTGGAAAACTAAGCATCGCACGCGGGTGCATCAAATGACGGGAAGAGAGGTGTCACGTATGACGTTATTCTTTCACTCTTTTTTTTTTAATTGTATAATGCGCACGATCGTACACGTGTACAAAGCAATAGAGCCTGCTATTTTGTATTTCGTTTCACCGAAAACCAAAAATATAAGCATTCGAGATACCTATCAAAATGCTATTGCTTCTCACACTCCATAATCACGTGCATCCCTCGACCATGGCGAAGATATAACTGCGCACAATATCGTCGAAGTTTTCAACGGCGATACACTGTTCGTGATCCAGATCTTCCGTAGAAGAGAGTGATTCGACAGTAGTATCGGACGTATATTTAAGTCAGTCTCAATCAAGATTTTTACACGTCGTTACGGTGTCCGAAATCCGGGTCTTCTGTAGAAGAGCACGATTTGGCAGAATTATCGAAGTTAAACTTATGTTCTTGTTATAATCAAAAGGGTCAAACAACCAAGTATCTCAAAGTGTTGTTTGTTATTATATTATTCCGCAACCGGGTCTTTTGTAGAAGAGTGCGAGAATTCATTTGTGTTAAAAGAAATTGTTAAGGAGAACGAAATACGAAATTGTAAAACGACGACATTTCTCAAGACAACGAAAGGTATTTACTATATTATAATATTTACTCCGAATGTATCAGGTTACAATTTTATCAACTGTTAATTAAAAATATTGTGTGATTCAAGATAATGAAGTCCCTTTATTTGCAATTTCCCAAATCCATAAAAGAAGCAAGATCTCTCGAGATCTCACAGCGAACGTTCCCACATCATTATTATCTCGCAGAGCACTCGTGACTCATTAGAATAGTAATCGGAGTGAAGCGTTTGCCGCTCAACGTTTATAACTCCTTAAAATATATATACGAAAAAATATATATCTTTTCTAAACGTCTTCGGACGTAACAGAGGTATGGGGGAGGGAAACACATCACGCCATCGTTCGTTGTCCATGACGAATGGAAATATAACAAAAAACTTTCGTTGCATACCAACGATACAAACTTCAACACCATTATGCTCGCAATGGGAACCCTGATAGTTGTGAATCGCCCTGTATCTATATAAATACGGGCTCTCTGAACTACGGTTTATTCTCGACAGACTCGCTGTTACTCGCATTCGTGACAGGAGTTGAAACATTTTGGGGCAAAGCTTATTGGAAAAACATTGCTGCTCCTTGTAGCCGCGACGAGACGCTTTTCCATCCAGTACTCGTGGGATAAGAGAAAAGAAAGGGTGTACGTACAACAAGCGTATGAGAGACGTGGTGTGGATACCCGAGAGCCTCGACTTTAACTCGAGGGTTCAAGAGCGAAGAGTGTGTTATAACGGTTTGTGTATCTGTGTGAGAGAGTGTGTGTGTGTGTGTGTGTGTGGAAATTGAACGTCCGCGCGCGGTCTTTCATCGCGACTCAAGTGTCTCAGGCTCGAGTGAACGCGCGAGGCCACCCAATAAGTCTATAAAAACGAAAACAGCCCTTTCTTCAATTCCTCTCTCGCAATATCGATCAAACCTCGTAAAAGTTTGACGCTCACTCGATGAAAGTGTACGGGTGACGTTTGATGCTCCGTTTAAACTTCTCACGCAGTCCCAATCACCTTTTTTCCTTCAGAGTCGGCAATCCTGTTGGAGAAAAAAAATCGATCCTCGAACGGATGTCTTATTTTTTTCTGTTCTGTACTTCTTCACCTCGACTTTTCGTGATAAACAAGACCGCGATTTCACACTTAATTAGAGACGATGTTTTTCTGAGTTCATCCGTACAGAAATTTGTTGGGGAGTCTCCAGATCTTACCACATCCCTAGAGAAATTTTATAGGGACACCGCACGTAGGGAGTCCACATTGGAATCCAAGCGGATTCCGCGCTGTTTCCCCATTTACGTCGTTTGAGAATTTGCCATTTGAAATTGTCAAGCGGAATTTGTTGGATCTCCCGTCTCGAAAGGACACAGGTAAACTGGCGAAAATCTGTGCCGAGGGCTAACTTCTACTCGTGTTATCATTGGCCATTCATCGAAGCATTGGCCCTGGCCGAGGCTGCCTGATACGAAAAATCATCGGGCACTTCTTCGATACTTTATTCGAATGGTTGTTGCCATTTGCATCGTTGCAATTCAATGAAAATTCTACCTGATTTTTTTATCTCTTTATTTTCATTACAATCTGAAATCTTTTTTGCATTTTTTTGGTTGCTAATATTTGATCAGTATTCTCAAAAATATTTCGGTGATTTTCGTAGCCTAAATGTGTTAAAAAAATACGGGAATATGAAGAAAAAAAAAAAATGTTAACGATGCCAACTTCAATGCCATTTATTAGAGGCTGAGTCAACGACGATCGAGCTGATCTTTGCTCCGTAACGAGACCCCAAATATTTCTCTCTACTGCAATAAAAATCATTCGAAGCAGATCCATCTCCGATACGGATTCGCGAATAGACTCGATAATGAATTATCCGCTACGGCTCGCAATAAAGACTCGTTGGAACATTTCATGATCAGTCCATAGGATATATCTACGTGTTTGGGGATGCGTGTAGAGCATATGCGTGGGAGTGTAATAGTACGAAGAAAATAATAATGACAATGCTCGGCCAACCAATGTACAACAGGAATACGCCGCACCTGATGCATTTCATTGCTCGTACAAATCGCATGTGCATTACAATGTAACCGAGAATATATAGATAGACGATGGGGTGTTTGGGCGCACGCGACACAATACAGCATTGTTCGTTGTTGGGTAGGTACAGTGCACCGGGTTCTTGCTCCGGTTATATTGTGAGGCTTCTATAGCAGCTGAGAAACAGCAGCATTCACGTCAGCCTCACCTCGCCCCTTGGCTTTAGGTACCTGCCGCTGCTTGGCTTTGCTCAGGTGTTTACGAGCACGACTTGCCCGCGCTTGTTTTTCGATGCCTAACTTCCTGGCGCTCCGTGCTCCGTTTCACCGAGCAACATTATAGTTTCACGACTTTTAGGTGACGAAAAATAATCGTGAAGAACGACGGGCTGGGGAGCGGTGGAACGTCGCAAGAACGAATAGCACGCTCGTACACAGCGAAGTGCATAAAAATTCGCGCGTGAGACGGATTTCGATTGTGCGCTGACTGTGCAGAATGCGCGAAGCACGAGAACCGTTGACGCGGCGATTGTAGCTCGTATGGAATTCTTCTTTTTTTTTTTTAGCGTTGTGTAACGAGGTCGAGAAAAATGTGGGTTATTTTCAATATTTCGAAGAAACGTATTTTGAGATTAGGAATGCTCTTGATTTATTCGCGAATATTTTTATTCAAAATAAAATACCAATTTTATTCCAATACAAAACATGTATCATTTGTAAATATATTTTTGTAAAATATTGGAAATTAAACGAATTTTTCTTGACCCTGTTGCGCGATGTTAATAAAAAAATATTTAAAAGAATTACAACATTACGTCAATGTTTCTCAAGTTCTAATAACAATGAAAATAACTTTTATTTGATAACAATGTTTTTACGGAAGAATATTCATGTCCAAAAAGATATAATTAATATAATAATGATAATATGTGATAAAAAGTATTATCATCGTTATTATTAATTATTAATTATCATTATTATTATTGTTACTAATTGTCATCGTTATTAACTATCATTGGTAGTATTATTATTAATATTACTGTTATATGAATAATAATATTATCATAATTTGATAATGATGCTTAAGTTTACATGCGTGGAATACAATGAAATTTTTTTTCGATTGTCCATGTTTTGTTCGCCACATTGAGACTACGAAAATCATTCAGATATTTTTTTAAATGATCCTTATTAGAAGTCTATACAGTCCGAATTGGCAGAGTAATTTTTCGAATTATAAAAATAAATCAATAAAAGAAATGAATGAAACAAATTCTCGATGTATTGAAATGATTCCTAAAGACAAAATATTTCGAACACCATGTGATTTTTCGCTATGGCTCCGAAAACGTTTTTTCCTAGGGACCTTATTCTAAAGAGGTTAGTTTTTAATTGGAGTCGTGCGAGAAAGGAATATTCTCCTGGGTACGAAGAGTTGCCCGTGAATAACTTGCTGAATTTTTTTGTCTATACGCCTTCCATCGCAAACTCTCAAGCATACTGTGTACAGTGCTTCGCGAAAAAAAAACAATTGCAATTATTAATCAGAATACATAGTAATTTATTAGGCGTACAAGCGGGAAGAGATTTTAAACGTTGTTCGTTTATAAATTGCTAAAAAAAAGTTGGAAAAAGGCGCGCTTTATCTTGATTCTCAATTAATTTAATCCGGCTTGCCGAGCGAAAGAAAGCCATCTCATCAATTTCACGACGTATACGTATGTTATACAATACACCGAGTGCACGAGGTGGTGCAGCGCGGCTGGTGTGCGCGGTTCTCTCGTCCGGTCGCCAAACACCCGAATAAATCATTCACTTCCGCGAGGGCATCGGGGCGTCAGGATCGGCAGCTGGGAATTGCCAAAGTAGAAGCAATATATATATATATATATAGCTGGCATTTTCGATCTCTCTTGCTCGCGCACCTTGTTCGAACGACGATTTCGCTCCTGTCTCTATTTCTCTCTTTCTCTTCCGCTCCCTTCCTCTCTCTTGCTGCTCTCCTTTTCTTTTTCGTTCTGCCGTTTTAATACCTTCGTGTCTTCCTCCTGTCGTTTCACAAGCGAACGAAGCCAGTTCTCTGTAATGATCGGATGCACCTCCTATATATATATATATATATATATATCGCTACGTAACAAATAAAAGGACGCGGAACGGAGCGCACGTCGTGGAAAGACGAGTGGCTGATGCCCTTCTGCTTGTCAGCGTACGATACACATACGTACAGGACTTTTAACGCTAAATTTGGGTTATTATAATTGAATGCCATTTTCGTCTTCTTTGCTCAACGTACAGTGAAATAAAATGAGGCTCTTTAAATTTATTTCTTCGAAAATTCGAAAGTGCCCTTGCTTTTTGTTTTTTTTTTCAAACCGGGAGTTGGTACGTCCTTCGCATCTTCCAAATAGAAATTTCACAAGTATCGTATCATTATCTAAATTATTGCTTACACACAAAAAAATGCTAGAATTGCAAAGAAGTCATCCGAATATTTGATTAAAATGGTACGAATATCTCGTACGATTTAATTAAAATATTCGAATGACTTTTCTACAATAACTTATTTTTGCGTGCACGAAATAGTTTAGACGATGATACGATGCTTGCAAGTATTTCTCGTAAATTTGTTTGAATTTCTATTTCAACGACACGAAGGACGTATTAATTAATCGAAATGAACGAAAAAAGTAGAAATAACAGCTTCGAAATTTACATCTTTGGAACTCAACGAAAACCATTTGTTATCTTTGAATATTCATGATCATCCAAAATCTCTTTTGTAAGCTTTATTTCCATTGTTGGAATGCAACGAAAATAAATTCTTTTCAATCGGTCTATTCTTTCGGGCGATTCATACTGTGAAAAATCGCTCAAACGTTTTCACGACCTCAATTGGATTAGAGATTCACGACCTCAATTGGCAAAAAAAAAGCATTGCATAATTATCGAAATAAAGAAATGAAAAATGAAGGTTCCGACAATAAAAATTGCAACTTCATCGAAAATCATAAAAAGATTATCATTTTCGTAGCTCAAATTAGTTGAAAGATAGGGCGAGTCGAACAGAATACGTTCATTGCATTTCAAAGATGGAAATATGAGCAACGATAAAAAAAAAATGAATCGTGTCAGGATGATGGTGACGATTTGGCATGAAACGCTTCGTATACACGTTGGTGCTATATATAAGTGGTATACCTTGAGGCTTCCCCTTCGTAGGGCCCGCTGAGCTCGTGGCAGCGTTCCCCACCACCTCGCGAACAGGAGAGTTCCGGCAAGGCCCAGATATGCTCGGGCTGTGTATTCCGAGCGAACGATGAGAGGGGTCCGGAGGTTTCCAAGCCGATTTCCCGTCCTCAGTTCGGTCTTGCGGCTTTACAAGAGCGCATCACTCGCGACGCGAAGACTTTTGCCATTTTTCTTTTTTTTTTTCGTTCTCGTACTCCTAGAACTCGGAGAATCTTTTTCCTCTTTTTATGCATTTTACTCCTCCCACCTTTCCTCCTTTCTGCTTTTTTTTTTAACGTGAATACGCGTTCGCGTTTTTCCGGATCAGCGAGAGTGAGAGGATTCGCTTTTCCCACGCATTTCGCAGAGCTGCCGTTGGCTACCGTACTTCAATTTCCATTTTTTGTTCTCTCGCTTTTTCGTACCACTCACGTTTCGCACGTATATGCACTACACATACGTCTACAGTGATCCATAAACACACTCGTTCCTTTACCAACTTTTCCCTCTGTCTTTTCCCTCTCATTGGAACCATCAACGTCAGCGACGATCGAATGCAATTTTGTTCGCGTGCGTGTTACGTCCAATTCTCTCACCCTTTTGTCTCCGTTGCTCGATCGGCCGAGATCTCGAGGTATAAAAAAAAAAGAAAATACACCAAAAAAATACTTACCGCGTCGACTTTTGTCCCGAATTCGTATATCTATATAGAGAAATATATATGTATACAAGTGCAGTCATATGTATAGCTAGTGCGAGTGAAAAGTGTAATTTGTGTCCACGCAAAAAATTTCTCGAGAAATAAAATTCGTTCAAAATTCACGAATTCCTTTCAATACGCACATATCGACACATTTATATATGTATATGTGTGTGCGTGTGTAGTGTCGAGATTGCGAATAATGGTGGATTACTGGTGACACGGGTGCCGAACGCGTTTTGGAATTTATTGAAAATCTTTTAACCGCCGACAAACCGTAAAGTATAAATTCCCGCCTCGTATGCTTGGAATAAAAAAAATATATATATATCTACGTATTTTTGTCTAGTTTGTTTTTCACAATTCCCCCGAAAGATTTGTGACTCAATTTTTTTTCTCTCGTTTGAAATATTTTGGAGACATCTTGTACGCGTAGCGCCAAAGTGTACAATGGAAAAATTATACTTGTAAAAAAAGAAAAAACCAGCTGACAGGTTATAAATTGCATTGTTCGAGGCTATCAAAATTCCGAAAAGTTTCCTTGCCGCTGGCATTTTTCCCAAAAGCTTCCACGATCTGGATACAAGTTTCATTTTCATGAAGTTTGGTTCGTTGGGATGAAACGAGAATTAATATATATGAATCGCTTGAATTTTTGTTCACCAGACTTGGGCTATGAATCTCACTCAAACGTTTGTTGAAACCCTTATCTGGGATGTACAGCCTGAACCCTTGGAGAAAATTTTTTTTTTGAACAATAATGAAAATGAAAAGTAACAAAATCATAGAAGCATGCTTTTTTTTGGCTCAATTATATGTTTGTTTCGATGTTTTTTTTTTTTGAATCCTTATGACAGATCTACAGCCTGACTCTCCAATATTTTGGAACATAACAAGAGAAAAGAAGGAAAGAAAAACAACAATTCTCGTTACATTCCAACGATGCAAAGAGCAAAACGATTTATTTTTCGAGCTTTTTCGATATAGCTTGTTTTGTTCGTTGAACAGTGGTCCAGCGACCAATCAAGGTACCAACCGTGCGAAATAAACATTACACACTCGTTACACGTTATTCCAAACGAAAATATATTCCTCCTCGCAAGAGCCTTCGCTACTCTTCCTTTATACCGGCTAATGACACGTCAGAATTTTTCGCATATAAAAAGAAAGACCAGCGAGATATCCTTTGACAGAGACGATATGATTATTCGTATGAGAAATATCACGCTAGTTCGTGAACAGTTATCGTTGCTCACGGGCCCTCGTCCCCGCTGCAAATCCATCGTGTACATTATACACACACGTCCCACGCTTATATACTTCTCGACACGGGCGAGACGCGAACCGTGATGAAGAAGGCTCGCGCGATACAGTCGTGATAAGCTTTATTCTGTCTTTCGTCCTCGCTCTCTTCCTCCCTGCAACAGTGCCCGGCAAAGGCTCCCTTTACATCTCTCTTCCGCAAAAAAATACTACGGATACTTTGCATAATAATTATCGTACGTTTTACAAACGTGACAGGCATGTAATCAACAAGAATCTTTCACAATAATAACAACAACAAAAAACATCAAATTAATAATAATAATAATATCAAGGCAGGGTGATAAATGGAATATATATTTGTAGTATGTGCACGAAGTACGTTCGTAATGAAACCGGACGACGAATCTCGTCTCTCCTACTCAAGGGAGTCTTCTATTTATTTCTCCGTGATTCTCTCCCTGGCTCTCTTTTGCGAGAACCACCCATGTTTCTCGATTAATATTTATGAGAATATAGCAGCAGCTGCATCGATTTTTGCATCCCCCTAGAGCCGCACTCCCACTACGTCATCTCTCTCGCCTTGAATGTCCTACTCCGTGGGACATTCAAGGTCCCCTCCATCTCTATAATAATTATTGTTTTGTTTAATGTACCATATATCTCTATGTATTTTTGCGAGAGATAGATTTTTTTTTCTTAACACGGGAATCATATGTATTCATTACGTTTTAGGTTTTTTTTGGAGATAAAAAAATAAAGCAATAAATGGACGGTTGCAATTATTTATCATTGTCGTATAGATCAAAACCCAGCCCAAACCCCTGGATCCAGAAAATTTCCATTTTGTGATGAAGTTAAAGTTTGCATCGTTTATGCATGTCCTAATCTGGAAGCTTCACATGGGCCATCAGTGGCCGGTGACACTTTGCTACCGAGGGCCATTAAAAGCATAATGATCAGGACCTTTAAAATTGCCTAAACGGTGCCTCATAAAAATAATTGCAGCCATGTGTGTACGTCTATGTGCACTGTAAAAAAAAATTGTTGTTTCAATACGTTTCCGGTTTCTGTGGCATATTTTAATGCGCTTGATCCCACGTTGTCTAAATGAACGCACTGCATGCGTGTTGGCTCAAGCCATCATAGCCCGACTACTAAATGCATCGAATATTTCATAATTCCAAAATAAAATAAAATACTCCACTGACAGTTCTACCTCAGTGATTTCTTATTGTAAGTCATCCCTGACCTCCTGAAATGATTTTTGTCGAAGATAATATTTTGCCTACACATGGAATCGAACCTGAAACCTATCTGCCTATCTTTTGCCTATACTGCGCATGTTGCTATTACGCTATCGAGTGCTTGTGGTATCTGAATGGTCGATATGGCATAAAAGACAAAAAGAATTCTTATAATTATCTGCGTTTTCACATAAACTATATCAATTAGTTGATGTCATTGTTCCAATTACAGAGTATTGTCAAATATCATGCTATATATTTTTTCGAACATAACCTATCTATATATAATATATAATAATTCTTTCTCTCTTGGTCTGTCTATCTGTCTCTCCCTCTCTCTATTTTACGTATAAAATATAAAATACGTAAAATAGCATGTCGGAGGTAGAGAGAGAGTGAAAGAGAAAATGAGAGGCAGACGGACAGACAGACAGAGAGACGAATTATATGCCTGTTATGTTAGATCGATTACATTTAATGGATTGTGATAATCATTATGCCATAGCTCGTGCGGAAAATTGGCAGGGTATCCCTTATACAATTCGGGGCCTTCAATGGATTGTTTGTGGATTCCATAGTAGGGCTTACCGTAAAAGAGCCGGACCGGGTCCCTATTAGGGAATGGTGGGGTAGGTAGGTTGACTAAAACTATGGTCTAAGTACGTATACCAATTAAGGGGCCTTTAAGGGGTGTAGTTGTAGATTCTCTAGTAGCGATTTCCCCAATACTACCAGACTTTGCTATTATAGGGGCAAATCAGTATAAATTACTTGACTGAAGAATTTGTGGCATAATAATTATCGAGATCGATTAAATATAATAATAAAACTATGCGTTTAGTAGACGAGCTGCGATGCCTTGAACAAATACGTATGCATTGCGTTCATTGGAACAATGCGGGATCAAACGTGTCAAAATATGCGACAGAATTCTAAGCCTGAAATATATTGAAATAATATATTTCTTTTTCACAGTGCACACGCACGCACGTACGTATATGGCTGCAATAATTTGTATGAGGCACCGTTGAGGCCATTTTAAAGGCTCTGGTTATTTTGCCTTCAATGGCCCTCGATAGCAAAGTGTGACCGGCCACTGATGGCCCATGTGAGGCCTCCAGACTAGGGCCTTAATAAAGTTAGGAAAAATTAAGATGATCCCGATCAAATCCCGAACTCAATTTCCGCACGGGAGATTCTTCACTCAAGCTATTTTTAATGATGTGCCCTTATAATGGCAAAGTCTGGTAGTATTGGGAAAATCCTAACTAGAGAATCTACAACTATGAGCCTTAAAGGCCCTTACTTGGTTTCCGTACTTAGACCATTGTTTCAGTCAAGTTACCTACCCTGTCATCCCCTAACAGGGATACGGTCTAGCTATTTTATGGAAATCCCTACTGGGAAATCCACAAATAAGCCCTTGAAGGACCTGAATTATTTTGGAGATTCTCTGTGAATTTTTCGCACGGGATTTCCCTTGGTAGATTTGAGCTATGAAAATCACGCAAACATTTTTTAGAATTCTTATTTCGCAATCTACAACAAATTTCGCAAAATATGATTTTGGATAATAATGAAGATAAGAGATTGATAAGAATTTTCGTTGCGTTCCAACGGTGCAAATTTCAACCCCATATTTTGTGAGAGGCTCAAAACGTCGGAGCCCACTGGGACGGAAACTTTTCGAATTTTACTTCCGAGAGGGCTGGTTTGAAATATTCGACTTCGGAAATGGGCAGATCTAGAACGATGAAATTTGGAGGAAGAATTCTTTATCAAAATCTGTTGGACACATGCGTGACGAGAGGGTTTGATTTTCAGTTTTTGAAGGGTTGAAAATGGGTTGATGTTCTGGAGATGGTAAAATTGAACGTGGGGTAGCTGCGTTTGATCGAATAGCACGAGGAGGGGGAGATAAAAATCGCATTCGTTTGGCTCAGATGTGACCGGTGGAAAGATCGATCAGAATGGAAATCGTTGCCACGCAAATGACAGAGGAGCATATATAGGGGCACGCATTGCTGCATCCCTGTAAAATGTTGCCTCGTCTATCTCATTCTCTCTTTACCCTGCTCCCTGCTCTATCTCTCTGCGCTTCGATTCCCTTCAGAATCGAACTTCTGTATACGCACGATAAATATTTATGAGGACTTTGCGCAGCGTTCACCCAGTGTCCCACGGTGTTTTCGTATACCACGGTAACCTCGTGTGCGAGGGTCTTTTGTGCAACCTCGAAACGCTTTCAGGTGGTATATTTTTTCGGACTACCATGTCGCATAATTTTTTTTGTGCCAGTATCGGGCGTTGGGTGAGAGGGTGATGGAAAAGTGACGTGGTGGTCTTCAAGTTTTCATCGTTGGAATGCAACGAGCCTATTCTTTGCAATTTTTTCTATTCTGATTATTATAAGATGAACAATCTTTTTCACAAACTCAGGTTCTTCGATCTCCGACGAGGATCCTAAGAACATTTGGAATAATTATCGTGTTCGAAGTCCGCTTAGAAAAATCGGCGCTATTCGAAACAATAAATTTCCATCGTATTCCCCACATTTGGAGCGCAAGGAAAATTGATTTATTTGGTTTTCTCAAAGAGTTTTCTGGAAAATTCGTGGACAAATTATTCAAACCTCTTTTGGGTTTCTCATTGGGGATCTACAAAATCTGCGAAAAAGGAGATTTTACGGAAAGTGATAAAAATAAAGAAATGAAAAATAAAAACGAAATTTCTTTTCGTTTCAACGACGAAAGTTTCGACACCGTCCGACGCGACACATGCCATACGTCGCGCTCATCCCACTGGGGATCCTCGCACAAACGCATTCCTCCGTGTCTCCCACGAGGCCAACAATGCGACCACCAAAGAACGCGCTCGTATTATTTTCGTCAAAGTGCAACGTTCACTCTAAAAAACTGTGCGTAGCCGTGCAATAAGCAGAAAAAGAACGAAAAAAAAAGCGTCAAGCGTTTCCCACCCGCGCGTAAATTAAACGCACACGTGTCGGACGCGTTGAATAAAATTAATGAAAAGTTGATGGAACGCGAGGAAAAATTGAGGTATAGAAAAACACGAAAAATGTCGACACCGTAAAGCGTTCTTTTTACATTTTCGAAATTAATCGCGAAACATCTCACGTCAATATATATACAGGGTGAGGCATTTAAGGGGGCAAATCCGAGTAGATGGCGGAAAAAATAGGTATATTTTGGGAATTGTTATCTCCAAAACTATTCGTTCGATTTCATCTGAGTTGATTTTATTCGAAAACTTAAATATTGAGGTATATTGATAAAAATTGTTATAAATATTGGGTGAAGTAAAAAGTTCTGAGCGTTTTCCGCTAGATGTCTTTAGTGAGCCATATCTCACGATGTATACATCGCATCGGGTCATAGTATACGGCGATTTAAAGGTGGCATTACGCTTCAAAAAAAGTTCTTTGGCAGTTTTGTGTTTGGTGAAGCCAGTTGTGTGTTACAGCGTTCCAAAATGAAGGTAAAAAAAGAAAAAATTCGATACATTCTTCAGTACCACTACGACCAAGGTGAAAAGGCGGAGCAGGCGGCCAAAAAAATTTGTGCTGTTTATGAAGCCAATAGAGTATCGAATGCAACAGCAAAGCGGTGGTTCTAACGATTCCGTTCTGGTAATATAGACGTCGAAGATGAGGCACGCTCTGGTAGGCCAATCGTCGAAAATGTCGATAAAATCATGGAAATCGTCGAGTCGGACCGGCATGTGAGCACCTATTCCATTGCCCAGGAACTAAAGATTAGCCAGAAAACTGTTTGGATCCATTTGCATAAGGCTGGTCTTAAGAAGGAACTCGATGTATGGGTGTCACACGAATTGACGCAAAAAAACCTTTTGGATCGAATTGATACCTGCGATTCTGTGCTGAAACGTAACGAAATCGACCCATTTTTTAAGCGGATGGTAACTGGCGATGGAAAATGGATCACATACGAGAACAACAGCCGAAAAAGATCGTGGTCCATTCGCGGTGAGCCGGCCCAAACGATCGCCAAGCCCGGATTAACGGCCAAGAAGGTTTTGCTGTGTGTTTGTTGGGATTGGAAGGGAATCATCCACTATGAGCTGCTCCCATCGGGCCAAACACTCAATTCGGACCTCTACTGTCAACAACTGACCAGATTGAAGCGGGCGATCGACCATAAGTGGCCAGAATTGGCCAATAGGAAGGGTGTTGTGTTCCATCAAGACAACGCCAGGCCGCACACCTCTTTAACGACGCGCCAGATGCTCCGAGAGCGTAAATGGGAGGTTCTATCGTACCCGCCGTATAGTCCAGACTTGGCACCAAGCGATTATCACCTTTTCAAGAATTTACAAGATTTTCTTGATGGTACAAAACTGGCCTCAAGAGAAGTTTGTGAAAATGAGCCGGTCAAGTTTTTTACCAATAGGGACGAGGACTTCTTCATTCGCGGAATTATGAAATTGCCTTCAAAATGGACAAAAGTTATGGAACAAAACGGCGCATATTTGATCTAAATCGGATAATCCTATGTTAATTTCATCGTTGAAATAAAACGAAAAAACGATCAGAACTTTTTACTTCATCTAATATATATTGACTGGGAGCACTGTTATTGTGGGCAGCGTAAAACTTGTCGCTCGCTGGTACAGTCTGCGGACATCATGATTGCATGCACTCGGTTGATCTGAAACAAAAATTCTGAAAAGATTCTTAAAATGTAACGTATAAAACCCTTCGCATCGTAGGATAAAAACATCATAATGCGGCGCCTGATTGAAATTTACATTCATTTTTAAACCTAAATTTCTGATCCTTCTGGCTTGATGAAAAAACCCTACGATGCGATGGGCATTACATTAAACATTACAAAGGCTTTATACATTAACACATTACATTTTGAGAATATTTTCTCATCGGGATTGCCAGCGAGCGACATGTTTTACACTGGCCACAATAACAGCGCTCCCAGCGAATATATATTTATTTAAAAAATCGCCAATATACCTTAATATATGTACTTTCGAATAAAACAAACTTGGATGAAATCGCACAAATATTTTTTGAGATAATAATTCCCAGAATTCATTGATTTTTTCCGTCTCCGTTTGGGACACCCTTAAAGTCTTACAGAGCAGTAGCTCTCAAACTATTAGTGGTGTAGGCAAACTTAAAAATTAATTTAAAGAAACACTGTTGGATAGAAGAAAACTTTTTTTTATTATTTATAGTTCGAGGACACAGTAGCAAAGAATTATCAACCATAAAATAAGAATAATCTGCAAACATTTTTGAATTAGGGGTCTAAAACTACATAATGTGTTGTTCCTCTAATGATCCACAGGCTAAGTAACTTAGCGATTAAAAATAAAACTTTCATTTTTTTCCGAGAAATTCACGAACATCATTAGATTCGCAAAGTTTTTGACTTTTAATTAAAACATGTTTGAAGATTATTCTTATTCTATTACTGATAATTCTTTGTTACTGTGGCATCAAACTAAAAATAATTAAAAAGTTTGATTCCATACAACAGTTTTTTTTAAATCATTTTTTAAAGTTGCCTATACCCATCGGTTAAAAAAATTATAATAAACATAATATCTTGAAAATGGTTTACTTTTGCATAAAGGATTATTAGATTAATTGATAGCGGAAAACATGTCCTAAAACCCCTCCACGGGATCGTGACCAATAACCAGTAGCACTTCACATATATCCATTTATGCGCGTATGATGTGAACTAATATTACAGTAGTTACAACTATTTTCCCGTCCTGAGAACTTTGTTCTTCGGGCGAGCTTCCTCGACCACGAATTTTTTTGTTCTTTGGTAGAGCCAGCACTCACCAGAAGCTCAGCTTCCATTTGTCACGAAATCTCATTAAAAAGTCTGCTGTTGGACATCAGTGTGTCGAAGGACACGGAGTTTCTCTCCCCGTGTCCCAATAATTATGCGCCCCGAGCGTGTTGAACGGTTTCAGGCTCTTTTCCCCCCTTCCCCTTCCCCTTGGCTCTCTCACTTATCGCGAAATTGCGTCATGGAGCTGTATGTAATTTTATTATCGATGATACGGTGTATGCTCAACGAGCAAACTGCGTAACGGCACGGAATTATGCCAACAGAAGTCACGTAAAAAGGAAGAAAAAAATAATAATATTGCCGGAAGTGTTGATTGTTAATTTCTTCGTAAATATTACAAGAGTTATATCGCATTGGGCCGGTTGTTTGGGTTTGTCGTACGCCAAATGAGAAAATGATAGCGCCATTCAATGACTATTCATTTCCATTTTACGCGAGTCAATTACAATTTCGTAATAACGTACGACCATAAACGTTCCTCGTTGCCAACGAAATGTTTGCTGAATAAGCCAATCTTACGTTCAACATTGGTCGATACGAAAGCGCGGAGAATGGGCTCGGGAAGACGGGGGTAGTCTCAAGAAAAATAAATAAATAAAAAGGCATTTGTCGAAGTAATTGTACTCTATTCCTCGATGTAATGGGGGATCGTTCGAATGCAACTTAAAATCATGTTTATTTTTTTATTTCCTTGTCTTATATCAAATTGTTTTTGTAAATTTCGGCTGCAGTCCTCAAAATTAATATATTTGAAAATAGTTGAGTATTTTTTTCGGTGGAACAAGAGAAATTTGAGCTAGTAAAAAATAATAATTTTTCATTGGACTCCAATGATGTTAACTTCAATCTCATTTGATGTGGATATTTAAAAAAAAAAGGAGTATAGAATAAATGCGTGTTGCGGTGATTTAGACTTACGAGACGAGGTTGCGGCGTAATCTGGGCTGTGGTTAAAACCGGATAGGAATAGCCGAGTCAACGTTCACGATTCATCGTTGAAGCATTAAAATATAGACTGTAAAAGCAACATGTATTATCGTGTCTGGGAAGCGTGAAAACTATTTTTTCCTCCACTCTGTGTCTCTCTTGTGAATCGATACCTTCTGTGGTCTAGTCATTGGAGACCTTAGATGGACGAGCCTCAATCGAAAGAGCAGCATAAATGATATATATGAGAAAAGTTGATTTCTAAGTCGTTCGTCTTCGAGGAATCGTCCTCACAGTAGCATGTCGTCTTCATACTCGACATCACGTGAAACTCAATTCATTGAAAAATATCAAAGACTGTCCTGAGAACAGCCGCGTGTGTTGACAGCCAGCTATATAGGACACCGTTTACGATACAAAACGCAATTCAACGATACCAAGACCTTAAATGGACCGTCGCCGTTGCGCTTTTTCTCGTATCCGATACATCATGACGCAACAACAATTCCCCGAGATGCACTTTCTCCTTTTTCATCGAGTGCGATGCACTCACCTGCTAAATATTTACGAGGCTCAATTGTCTTCAATTGTTTCGATTGAATTCAGTAGGATTCACTCGCCTAGCCCTTTGGGCCCATCATCGTTCGATTTGTATTTAAACGTTCATAGACAGCGAACTGTAAATTGGATTGCACAAAAAAAAAGTTGAATGGATAGGATGATTACGATTGAAAGATAAACGGGATTCTTGTTGTCGACCTAATTTTGCCAATTGCAATATTATTTAAATGTTTTTCTCGATGGAGGCGAATCTCAGTTGCTTTAAATGGGGTATAGATAAAAACGTGTCATTAGTAAGGGTATGATGATAATGATAGGTAGGTCAGCTTGAAGATGAACAATTTATCGGCGATAATGTAATTGAGGGATTGGTGACGGACTTGCTGATTGGTAACAAGATCTGAAGGTTGTAACAGGCGAGAGAGAGATAGAGCTCAGTGAACTTATCTTCGCATATCGATTAATATTCTGATCGTGACGCTTTAAGATCCAAGTACACGATAGTTTACTACGAGACCTATATTTAACTGATTTTTCAACGATCTGCCGATCGTACGATACATTGTGGTCAGCAAGAGCGGCTGAGGGTCTCGCACGAGCGATCACGAGACGAGGGCGGTGATCTAGATCACGAGATCTCTCAGCAGCTGGTCGTCTCCGTTACACAGATGTATGGATACACCGTTGGTTGAGAATCTCGCCATTTAAATTGCCACAGTACATATATTTCAGTCCATTTGAAAGGATAACGGATTGTAAAGGGATGATTAATGACTCTGTCCGGAAGCGTGATGCGGCGCGTTTGATGGTCAATAACATAACTGCATTCTCTCTTGCTCAAATTTACTCCAATCATGCGCCATCTCTTCGTGCCTATAAAGAAATTATCTTCAAGTTTACACTTGCCATTGATGAGGTTCATCGAGTGGGCTCCATAAGACCCGAATTTTGGACATGTTTTGTTTATCTGCAAGCCATCATGGTCACTCCGTTTTTGTCTATGCACGTAAAGTTGTAGCAGCTTCTACATTGAAGGATATTAATGTCTCTACCGACGTAATTGGTGCACGGCTGTGGCGGTCGCCCATGTCGTGCAGCGTTGGCCTGAACCAATACTTGGATAGGTGACCCCTAGCCGCAACACTGGCTTGATCGCTACGCGTGCAGAAATTTCTTAGGGATACCTAGGTTCCGATCGGATCCTGATCGGGATATGATATGGATTCCCTGGAAGGTTTATCGTCATTGGAATCCAAATGGCGCCCACTATGTAGCACAAGGTGGAGACATAGTGGCAAGAATTTGAAATACGTATTTCAAATACGTTTTTCTTAGCAAATTAAATACATATTTTCTTAGTTCGAACGATCTCCATTTAATTTAAATATAATTACTTAGAATAAATAACCTATATGGCTTTTCTCCAGGATATATAAGTCTTTCGAGGTCCATATATTGTTTTTTCAATTTTTTTAAAATTAAATGTAAACAATTTTGTTTGAAATTCTGGTATTAAAATATATAAGTGTTGACAGTTATACTGTAGCACCAATTTTTACCTAATCTTTTTCAGATCCTTGAATAAATGATTTCAGAAAACGCCCAGCGTCTCCAGCTGATCCGGATCGGTATCTCCTGGTGATTTTTACATTCATCCCTGGGATCCGATTTGATATCGAACGAGATCTTGTTCTAGAAGTTCGGGATTCTAGGTTGGATCCTATGCAAAGTTTCTATTTGGATTCTGACTAGAGTACTTAATAGTTCCGGATTTAGGATCCTGGCTGGCATCCGATTTCCGAGCGTTACATTTCGCTCCCGGATCCGATCCGATATCCAACTGGATCCCGATTGAGAAATCAGGATTCTATTGTAGTCCGAATCTGACTGTATCCATGACAATATTTCTGCACGGGTAACTACCGAGCGGGATACTGTTTAAGGCCCTTAGGCCACTCTAGAGGCCAAAAAGGGCATATTTTGCGATTTTTTTTTCAGCGAAACCATAAAATAAATCGGAATTACAAAATAGGGGCTTTATTAAACATGTAAATTGACTATACAAAATTATTTTTTCACAGCGATACATGCCAAAATGGCAACTGTGCAGCATTTTTCCGATGACGCCTTTATTTCGGAAAGGTCAACGCGGCCGGACCAACGGCTCCTATAATTTTTTAGTTATGATGAGACAATAAAGTTTTTTCGATTATATATAAGAATAGGTATAGAAGTACGTAGGATTTTTTT
Organism: Ophion ventricosus; assembly: GCA_963932345.1. Taxonomy (NCBI): domain Eukaryota; kingdom Metazoa; phylum Arthropoda; class Insecta; order Hymenoptera; family Ichneumonidae; genus Ophion; species Ophion ventricosus. The sequence goes on from OZ010712.1 coordinate 25,824,140, forward strand.
GATATATTGTTTTTTGTCAAAATGGCGCATTTCTAAAACAAAAAGTATAAAATGCCATGAGAAAATCGTCAGAAAATTGTTTATAAAAAAGGAACTATGCAATATAATTTTTTAAATCCTACGTAGTGCCTCAGAAAAGTAGTAAATATAGTTTTAAGATAAACGCGTTTAAAGTTAGTAGAAAGTCACGACATGAATCAAGAGGGATTGCGCTAGAATTCGAAAATCGAGTGCTTCGAGATTTCTCATACCCATAATATTTTGGAATATAATTTTATGGGTACTAAGGTACATTTTTAACAACAAAAAAATCGGTGTTTGGAAAATCCTAGAGTGGCTTAAGGTCTTAACTGAGTCTCCATTGACAAGGCAACAAAAAAGTTTTTCCCCAGTTTCCCCCCGTGCCCTACTGCAAACTTACAAGTGTGGATAAAGGGACGGGTTCCTAAAACTCCGTATTAAACAAATATTAATGTTTTTGGTTTTTCTTTAAAACAAGACCTATACACAAAATGAATAATTCTGATGAAAAGTAGATTCTTCGATCAACAAACACACGCGAACAAATCCCGGTAATAAACAACTACAAACGTTTGCGATTCTTCCACAAAAATAATCATTTCCAAAATGACCCATTCTTTTTTCCTCCCCGTTTACCTGATACACAGAAACAAAACAGTTTCGTGTAATCGTCAATCAACGTTTTTTTTCCGTTACAAATAAAAATAACTTTTCTCAAGGTTCGTTAAGCGTACACGTGTCTTCAACTATTTACGACGCGAGTAAGAAGACACAAGGGACACGCCCGAGCAGTTGAGAATCGATTTGCATAGCGGTCTCGTGCACCGGAGCGCTTCAACTGCCAAGATATAGAAGCCACACATTTCTTCATTTTGTCCTTCCCTTTTTTTTTTTTTATTTTTATTTGAAGCCCTCCTCCACCGCGATCTCCCTCGCGGAACAAGCACTCTGCCGCAATTAAGAAGCAATTTAACCGGTCTTCCGCGTGATGTATCGCTGGAGAGTTACCGGAGCGCAATGTACAACGCTGTATACGCGAGAACTCGTATAACTGTAGGTGAGAGTGACCTGGGCGATGTATAAGCGTGACACGACGCAGGACCTCGCATGGATTGCTCGCTCGACGATTACGACAAAGATAGGACCGTTGCTTTTTGTTTTCTGTCAAAGTTTTCACTCACCCTCTTGCTTTCTTGTGGATAAGAGCCTTGTTATCGCTCGTTTTATGCCTTCTTACGTACTTAGCAATGTTCTTGTACACTTAAATTCCCTTGTCGTTATATATTTTTCTCGTTCCTCCTACGTTTCACGATAAAAGGATGCATGGGAGTTTTTCTAAGCCCACTTCTCATCTCGTCCATCGCCAGCATCTCCATGATCCTAATTATCATCCATGATATTACAGATTACCATTCGCTGAGAGGGATATAAATATTCATAGCTTATAATGTCCTTCTCCCTTTCCACCCTGTCGTCCTCCTTTCATCGCCGCTTTTCCCTTCCCCCTGCTCCCTCATTACCATCCTTTACCTAGCCTGACCCTAGTTATCTCTCTCGCTCGTAGAAAACCCGCACGGCTTTTAGATTACTCACTCCCCTGGACGCGCACAGCGTAGATAAACCCTTCATGCGGGGGGAGAAAGAGAGAGAGAGAGAGAGAGAGAGAGACCGAGTTAACGGATGTTCGAGTACACTCCGCACTTGCTATTCGCACGTACATAAAAGTACCTTCCTTATCGCATGTCCCCTATGTCCTCAAATGGGCTGGAACGACAAGGAACTTTTCCAATTTTGTCGTAAAACGGATTTCTGGCTCTCGCTGGCCTCCCACGATACGAAGTTGACGAAAATGATCGATCGTTCTTGATTGATTCTTGGATGACGTGGATGAAGATGATCGATTCGTTTGTGGTTGTTTGATTGCACTTTGGTAAATCCAGGCATATTTTGGAACGTTAAGGATAGGCAGGATCTCAAGATGGCAGGGCTCTTAAATCTGATTGGGTCTGATCAATCTCTTGTAGAGGCTCGAGTGTTTCTTCGATGAATGGAACTAATTTTTTTTTCTAGACGTACATACAGTGGGTAAAAAAGTATTTGTACACCGCGTGTTTTTCAAATTATCCTGCGAAAAAAATACTTCAGCATTTTTTTTCGAAAAAAAATAAAATGTTCGACAAAAATTTTCGAAAAAAGAATAAAAGCCTTTTATTTTTTTTTCGTAGGACAATTTGAAAAACACGCGGTGTACAAATACTTTTTTTTACCCACTGTACGTTCAATTTCGTTTTGGCAAGTTCCAGTACGTCGGCCTTGAGGTAAAAAAATATCGAAATTTGGACAATTCAACACAGGTTCCTATGAAGAGTCGCGAACAAAGCTGGAATTTTATTGGCAACTAGTTTCTGCCCGGAAATACATTTTTGGATAATCGTAGTAAGTGCCGGATACAAAGATTTATATGAAAAGCACCTTTTTCAATTTTATATTTTTTCAAACATATCTATTTGCATCGTTTGCATCGTTGGAATGCAACGAAATTTCTTTTTCTTCTATTTCTATTTTTGTTTGGATTGCAATCCGGGATGTTTTTGTCGATCTAGTTGATAGATCTTTAACGAGCTTCTAAAAAACATTTGAGCTTCTTTAGTAGTCTAAATCTACTAACAAACTTTGGGGGATTCGAACAAAATTAATTTTCTATTGCATTTCAACGATGCAAACTCCAACATCGTAAATTCAGTCAGATGAACAAGCTAACGTAATTATTCTACATTCAGCAATTTATGAAAAGCTTTCTTATAAAAACTGAAGGGTATAGTGTGCCCTAATGTCCTTTTAAGGATCTATGGTAGGTATCGTCACTGCCAAAAGTATTATGAAATCAACTTTCTCATTTTTAACTATGATAATTTTGTGTGAACTGGTTCCGAATAATTATGTATAGTAAAAAAGGCATTAACTCATATGCCTAGGCTTTATTTTAATGAAAAAAATTAAGTTTTCCTTGAAAGATCGTAATATTTCGTCCAAGCTAGAAAAAAAACTTGTGGACGCGAATTACATCTGAATCTATGTGTTGGAAAGGAAAGAACAGAAATGTAAAATTTGTGAATTCCATTTGATGAGCTCCTGAATCAAAGAAAATAATATTTCTAAACTGTTTGGATAGTTTAATAACGGTTATAGAACTTGTATGTATTTATTTATTAATAAATTTGTAAGAAATTTTTCAAATATTGACAATTTTCTTCCGGTTTTAATTAAATATCACCGAAATTACATCGACCACGCGTACAAAATATTGCGAATAAATTCTTGAATGTATTCTATACACTTGGACAAATTTACAACTCGTTCCTATGATTTTATCTATATTTTTATAATATAAATATCGAAGAAAGTGCTATTCATCATAAGAGCGCGCGTAATTAGTTATTGTATAACTTTTGATGTGTTTGGTCAATCGTCTTTAAATTTTGCACATTAGCTCAGCTTGGATTTTTGAATGATATGTTAAATTTTGTTTATTATGATTTTCAGTTGTATCTCATACATTTTTAATTGAAAGGAAAATCGCATTTTCTCAGGTTTTACCTGATTGATCTAGATAAAACAGAGTGCATGCGAATTCTGGTAGCATCATTTCTCACATAACATAAGGTCAGGAAAAAGGCTTTAGCCGTTTTCACCCCAACTTCGCTAAAACAGACAGGCACAATTTCGAAATATGTTAGACATCGTCCCAGCATCGTCTTCCAACCCTACCGAGTCAATTTCAGATTGAAAGAATCAACGTACAGACGCTATAATTTTATAATATTAGTAAAATAAATGATGCTAAATTGCTCAGCAATTGTTAATTTTTTTTCTCGAAAACGCTGTAGCGCCACTCATTGAAAGGTCAATGTTCTACTTGTATCAGACGTATACTACCGAACAAAAAACGATATTCTCAGCTCTAGTTGAATATAACAAAACAAAAAAGTACATTCGAAACGCCGTTCCGATGTTTTCAATTGCTGGGAGAGTTTACTGCAGCATTGATGGGATCATCGGAAGTCCCATCGAATGCATCGGCCATCGATATCCCTACCGTCCGGTTTAATTGATACGAAATGGGATTGTCGCCCTCTACCTCCCCGTTAATATCGATTTATCCGTAACTTTGTGAGCCGACGAGACGCATGTGCAGCAGGGCAGGGAAGGCTTAACGAGTCGGAAGTTCATACCTCTGCATATCACGGAGTATTGAGTAGGAAACTTTGATGTTTCCGGTTTGATAACACAGCCGCAATCGCCATTACGAGGATCTCGTTATAGGATGCAACTATTAGTCCGATAGCGCGCAGGTAGACTTTAGCTGTGTGTTTGTGCTCGGGAAGACAAATCGGTGATGCACTACGCTTACGTACCCGAGCGAACAGCCGGCCGGCCATAAAGTCACGCGGCGTTGAGCATCGAGGAGGCCGAGTACTTTTATACGTACACAGCAGCAAGCTCAATAAGGAATATCGTCGCGTTCCGTATACGAAGTTGCGAGCGGAGTCCAGCTACTCACGTATCTGTCTCTCTTGGCTTCCTAGCGCGGTCACCGATCGTTGACTCTCTTCCGGTCTCATTTTATCCGTTACTCCTGTCAACTCTTCCATACCGATTGCTTCGTCGTTCGTGAGAACAACGAGACAGTTTCATAAATCTACAGTTTGACGATGTTCGACTCGCGTTGATTGGGGTCACAATCGCAAGTTTTACCTCGTGTGCATTTCGGAAATGGATTTTGAGGTCATATCATATTGAAGGCTATAAGCAACAGCTACTATGGGAAACACGTTTTCTGTGCTTAAGGCGTTACAGCACTTTGGCGTTCGGAAAAATAGGTATAATAAATAAATAAATTTACGCGGATATTAAATATATCAAATAATTTTTCTTTTTTACAAATATATTATAATTTTATGAACAAATTTAAAAAGAACGAATGATCAAATGTTTAAATGGCGGAGATATAAGTCGTCTTGTAAGACACTCTTTTGAAAATCCTTGCCGATGGTATAATTTTTCTCTTTGTCAGGCAGCGTCTGTAGGGATAAAAAAAATCTTGTAAAGAAAGGTAACAGCCAAAGTGCAGCGTAGGCAAAAAACTGAGAAAATATTTTTTTGTAGAAATTACAGCTGTTTAAAAAAAACTCTGATTTTTACCAAAATGTTGAGTTTTAAAAGTTAATAAAAAATTAATGAGGCATCTAATTAAAATTGTTGAATTTTTTATTCGTTTTTTTTTAGTTTGTTCATAAAAAATAAATAAAATGTTATATATTTAATAATCGTGTAAAAAAAACATATATTTCTATACCTATTTTTCCGAGCGCCAAGGTGGTGTAACCCGTTTAAAAAAACACAATTCGTATATAGTTTAAAGAGTTAATTTTCCAGCTTGTTATATGGAAAATTGATTTTTTCGCTCATAGTAACATCGCCAGAAGAAACATTTTCTACTATATTGACGACATAAGGCTGGAATTTTTGAATTGCCGATTACTCGAAGGTACGTTAAAATGATGAGAGAGTATTATTCCAAATCATTCCGTTTCTTTCGCTATTCTCCGTTGTTCGTCTATGCGATGATAACTTCGGCTCTCGTGCTCATCTCGCTCGCGTGGGAATGTTAAGTTTCGGAATTCTCAGCATACCAAAGAGTCGCGAGAGGAACGAACCGTCCTGTTCACTCGCTCGTGCTCGCGTGTATACGAAGATCAATGATCCCTCTTCCCCTCACTCTTCTCGTTTGTCTCTCTCGGGCGCGACGATTTTGCCCTCCGGCGGCATCATTCTGGACCCCACTTCGCCTCAATAGCACCTGAATCCCAGAAGGCCCGGGTGTGTAACACGCGGCGCAAAAGCATCGGGGATCATATATACATGTATACAATTTGCAGATACGTTGAGCCGAATCAGAAGTGGAATCCCATGCTCTTCCACCCTTCGAATGTTCACCACATCAATGCGGGCTTAACTTTGCATTGTGCGCAACTATGCATGCCTGCGCGTACATACGTATAGCACACAGTGCACACATTCTCGAAATTATTTGATATCTGACTAGACGCGGGAGATTGGGAGTAGGAATTATGGCTTTGAAAAGCTTTCACTTGTCAATCTTTGAACAATCAACATGGTCTAGAATTACAGCTCTAACTTATTTACGAAAAACCAAAAAATTCTCCCTGAATCATCAATGGACGCGAGTGTAAAGCCTTGGTCGGTTGTTGTCTTCTCCATTTTGGCAAAGTTGTAACGATAATCTGTGGCTGCCGGGATGAGGAAAAGCGACACAGATGTTTCTCAGTGTTTTACTTTGCACTTGTTAACAAAGTGGCGGGATAATGAGCCTCGACCCTGCTCCCAAAGGTTTTACGCGTAGTCGGGTGGGTCGAAAGATCCGACGAGTTCACGAGGGCAGAAGCCATCATGAAGCGGGACTGGTGTGGATCTGGCTGTAGCACGCACATCGAGCGAAGAGGCTTTGCTGATTAGGCAGCTGTTCAGAAAACCCGCCCTGGTCGCAACGTCAGGTGGCGTCATGAATAATTTCCGCTGTTGGAAAATCTTGTGACGTGCCCAAGCAGGAGAGAAAAAAAGGGAACAGAGGAGTTGGAGAGAGACCTCCGGATGGTTCTGGCAATGTTCCACATTCAACTTTCGTTTCTTCCTTGCCTCCTATTTCGCTTTGAAAGCCACTCTCTGTCTTTCTCACTTTCTGTTCTCTTCCATCACGAAAGCCTCTATTACCCCATCTTTTTCTCGCTCTCTCAGCTTTATCCTCACCTCCCAATCTCATGGGGCTCACGAAACGTCGAGCCAAAAGTCACTCAGCGGTTTCCGCGCTCATCGCTCCCTCCTGGATGCACGCACACGTAAAGTCCGCTTCTCTCATCCGCAGCACACGTTGAACGCTCCTCGTTTATACGACTTCCGGGTTTAGAGTGCATATTAACCGGCTTGGGCGCTGCGGACTCGCGACAGTTTCAACCGTTATATATGCACACGCAACATAGGTCTACATCTATATGGAGAAAAGATATTTTTATTCCGCAGCACCTAAGGTTGGCTATCAGCACATCTGGTCGTTTTGAGGACCGCCCATACATTTTCTTTTTTTCCGACCAATCATTTATTTGGAAGCCAAGATGGTCTTCGCAACTACATTTATATGAATGTTTTCACATTTAGCTAAAGGTGACTTTTAAGTCATTGGGATTTACGTCATGTTGAGTAGCGGGACAGTTGGCTAATATGAGGGCGGTCCTCGAGCTCAAAGGTCTTCAAAATCATCTTCCCCTTATATATACATCCTGCTTGACACAAGCATGTACGGTTGCGTTTCTTTCTGGAAATCATTAGAAGATCGATTTGAATGCGAGCAGGTAGCGGAACCCTTCCACCAAGATGCTTTGTATAGAAAGTGTCAGTTGTCGTCCTACCGTGGTCACAGGTAGGACGTTTTGGGCACGTTCTCTCATCATTCCACAACAATAGACACCACAGATTTGGAACGTCAAGCAATTATTCCGACAGATTCGACTCATATGGAGGTCTTTGTCACTAGATTATGCTATGAAATTAATGGACGGTATGACTCGGAGATGCCACACGATTATTAATAGTGGAGGTGACTGGACCACTTATTAATAATACAGCATCACGATTTATATCATTTAGTGTGTGTGTATTTATTTTCAATACCTTTTCCGAAATAGTTTTTTAGTATCGCCGTACACGTTCTTCTTAAGCAGACTGTACATCTACATAATAACGTACGAAACAATCGGCATGTTGATGCATTTACAGATGGTACGCTTTTATAAGTAGTTTCGACGCACAGTCTTCAATGATTTTCCTCACGTTGGTAACAAACGAGGAGAGTTTGACACGGTGCTAATTAAACGAGGTGTTTGGTTCTCCAGTTCTAAGTCCACCTTTATATACGTATATGTGACACCAGAGAGTACTCGTCCATTGCACCACGTTGTATCATAGCTACTTCACATCGAAAATGCACCAAGAACATCTGAGAAATACTAGGATTTGCATAGCGACGTGAACATTAGTGTGTTCGCTGGTTCGCAGCTTTGATAATTTATTCCATCTGTGCTAGCTCTGCAAAGTGTTCCCAGTCTAATACCACCGGATTTTTGTTGCCCGCTCTGATGGTTGTCCACTCGGTTGCGAAGAATTGTCTCAACCATCGCTGAAAATTGTAATCGAAATCATAAAATGAGCAAAAAAGTCATTGCAAAATCGGTATCTTTCTGTGAACGGTGTCGCTGCATATTGTTTATTCCTGTAAAAGTGACATTGACTTTTTTTTACACAAGTCTTCACACTGAGTTCCAACCACATTGCGGGTAACAGGTCGAAGAAGGCGAAACAGAAACTTCCTCGTGCGAATCAAATGTAATGAAGATACCAGATGTATGCGTTTTTATTGGAGCAAGGCAAGGCTGGAAGATGTGTTAAATGCTTCGAGTTTCAAGTGCCAGCGGGTACACGAACTGCACGAATAAACAACGACTAGCCTGTATGTACATAAGTAACGTGCCCATTGACTATACGTATATACTCGTACATACATAGAGAAAAGTGCACCTTTCGTGTCTGTTATTGCCAGCACGGGTGCAAGAAAAGTCCTTGAGGGGAAAAAAAAAACTTGCAATTGCGCGCTCCCTCATGCTCTCAGGACATGGAAGAGAAGTTAGTCAAAGTAAACTAGCTCTATGCGAGGAATATACGGGACCACGTGAAAGGAAATGTACGTATATTCCTTCCGGTTGTATTTACGAATAAATCTAGAGTAGACGAACGAGCCGGGTGTTCTGACACTTTCTATGTGTATATACATGTATACATGTACGTGCCATATTTCGCCCTGAGAAACGTCCTATAACAACTAAGTTTGTTGGCATAACCCAATGCACACTCATTTGTATATATATATATGTAGTATAATGCATATGAAATACCCGTCGTGAAAACTTGAGTATTACACGTTTTGCTGCTCACATTTCACACACAGTCTCGCGGGGTTTTATCTGCAACAACCGTACAGCATCTTCCGCACTCTGATACAAGAAACGACTTTCCGCCATCTGAGAGACGAATTATCATTTCGCGAAGCCGTGATGCTCAACGCAATTGCAATGGGGGCACCACAAATGAAAACGTGCACTTTCTCTATCTCTCTGTTTCTCTGGCTTATCCTCTTCATCTTCGTGCATTCAACGAAATTTGTTGATGTTACTTTGGTCTTTCTTGCTTCACTGCGATATGCGGAAAGAGGGCGAGACTTTTGACACGCCGCATTGCCATCTTTGGTATTATACTTATCGTCCTCGGGATTTTTTTTTTGCCACGAGAACGCAACGTCACGGAATGACAATGGGGCAGAGTTCTTCAGGAATTCCCCGCGTCTTTTTACATATAACTGTTTCTCTCTGATGAGATTGCATAATCAAAAGAAATTGAAATTATTGCGGTTACTGTATAAGGATTAGGTTCGGGAAAAAACCGCTTCTTCAACAATAACCAAAAAAAAATGGACAATTGATGTCTGGAAGTGTTTTATTTAATTCGATATTCAAATTCGCGGTTTGCGTTTTTGGAGCGAGACACATGACCGATTGGCTAACATATTTGACGATAGATATAACGCGATGTATGCTCTTGACGTAAAAACCACGGAGGTTATTAGGACCGCACCTAAAACGATTTCGGAAGCTAGGAATGCTTCCGACATCTCTCGTGTAATTGACGGACATCGTCACAATGGAGTATCCGATTATTCTTCTCTTCTCATTAAAGATATGTCACGAAAATTGGCTGACGATGATTCCTACGCTGTACATTCATAGTTCGGTTTTCCCTGTCCTATTGAAAGCTTGACTAATACGTTCTGATATATTCTGGCGGATAGATAGCTGGCCTTTTCCATCTTGTTATCGGACACTCGCTGTTCGACGTATAATTGACGTTTTCATTCCACGTGGAACTCTCCAATCGCCGGACATGCAATCAATTTGAGACACTAATTATTTCCGGAATAGGAAAACGAGGAACTTCCGCGTTTACCTATAATACTCGTGTCCCCATTGGATTTTGTTTTAATTTGAGATATCCAATTTCCATCTCGCGGAGAATCGTTGGACAATGCAGTGTAACTATAATTGCCAATTGCACTCGCTTGTTGCAGTTGGATATTATTAATTTGGCCGTACCAATGTGGCACATTTGTGAGCCGTTGAGTTCATAATAGTTTATTGATGTTATTGATGTTCAAATAAAAAAAAAACGATAATGTTCGATGAAAAATTGACGCTGCCGATTTTGTTTCGATTATACCCTACCTGCTCTGTTATTTCATTTCGTCGAGAAGTTTTACACGAAGAAACATTGCTCGACAACAAGCCCTAATAATTTTCTCTTACTGTAGAGAAATATGGCGAGAGATTTGCTCAAGTCGAGGAAACGAATTGGGGATATATAGTATAGAGTTAAATGTATCACCTGGTATACACTTTCGAGGCTCGCGCGAGAAATCCAAGTGTCTCCAATATATTCACCTAGAGTGTTTTATCAATGCATACCTAAATCGTTTCGTTGTTGTAACTATCACGATATTTTTCGACTGTCAGAACATTTATTCGTGCGGAGAAACCAAACTATATTTATTCCAAACAATTTATTCCTGACCGAAAAGCAAAATAAAAAGATATTCTTTGTTCCATCTATTAAAAATATGAATATACTCAAGCGGCGATTAAAAAACTGTCGATAATGAGCTAGATCTTTTTTTTTTCAAGAGACACTCGACCGTCTAAATATCTCCCGGTTGAAATGACGTTCCTTATTCCCATAGTAATCACATTGTCGTTTCGCAAAATGCCACGTTACAGATGATTTCGTATCCCGAGCATTTGTTCGAGCGTTGAAGGAGACTGCCGCCTTTGTTTTCGCGTGTTTAGCACACGAACGAGAATATTTGTAAATCATTTTTCGAAATAAGCGATATGAGTGCAGCCATTGAGGATGCCGGTAAATCCCGTACCGGAGTCTTTTCGAGAGCTTTTGCGAAACGTGCACAACCGTACGAGGAAGGTGAGTTTCTAAATGACGAATTAATATCTCTCTGTTGGGAGAGGATTATTATACTTATCATTATTACTACTACTACTTATTATTATTCTTATCGTTATTATATCTACTACTACTACTACTTCAACTATCATTATTATTTTTGTCATTATTATCACAAGAACTACTACTACAACTATTATTGTTGTTATAATATTTATTATAAGTTTTTGAATTATGATAATAGACTCATCGCACCGGGTAACGCACTTCCTTAGTTTGTACTGGGAAACGTTCACCTACCCCCGGGGGTTGGGCTCGATCTTAATCTAGACTGGAACAATAATAATTATTATATTAATTATTACTATTATTATTATTGACACTTTATACAGGTCTCGGCGTCTAACCGGCACCTATGGAGATCCTACGACCGGATGTCAAGTAGGATTCTCTTACCAACTTCTTACAGATCGGCCTCACACAGGTCTTAACTACACTGCCAAAAAAAAGATATAATTTAAATAGGATCTATTTAAATCAAATAGGTTTTTTCCTTGTCTCACAGCCTACAACGACTCTATTTGTTTGAAATATTTTATGTTTTATTTGTTCAAGCAATTCTATTTGAAATATTAAGGCCTTAGACCACTCTAGAGGCAAAAAGGGCATATTTTGTGATTTTTTTTTCAGCGAAACCATAAAGTAAATCGGAATTACAAAATAGGGGTTTCATTATACACGTAATTGACTATACAAAATTATTTTTTCACAGCGATACATGTCAAAATGGCGACTGAGCAGCATTTTTCCGATGACGCCTTTATTTCTGGAAGGTCAACGGCCGGACCAACAGCTCCTATAGTTTTTGAGTTATGATGAGACACTAAAGTTTTTTCGATTATATATAAGAATAGCTATAGAAGCACGTAGGATTTTTTTTATATATTGCTTTTTGTCAAAATGGGTAATTTCTAAATCAAAACGTATGAAATTCCATGAGAAAATCATCTGAAAATTGTTTATAAAAAAGGAACTATGCAATATAATACAAAAAATCCTACGTAGTGCCTCAGAAAATGTAATTCTAGATATACAGTTAAAATTTCAAGTGAATCGGTTGAAATTTGTTTGAGTTATGAGTCCGGCCGACTTGAAAAATGTAGTTTTGAGATAAACGAGTTTAAAGTTAGTAGAAAGTCACGACATGAATCAAGAGGGGTTGCGCTAGAATTCGAAAATCGAGTACTTAGAGATTTTTCACACCCATAATCTTTTTGAATATAATTTTATAGGTACTAAGGTACATTTTTAACAAAAAAAAATCGATTTTTGGTAAATCCTAGAGTGGTCTAAAGCCTTAACTAACTTCCGTTGCGTCCACAGCTATCTTAAGCTACACTGTACCGTATTTGCTGAGGGTGCAGGGAAACTGTGGAAAACTCGTACCGGTATAGACGGCCCCATATTCTTCTCATTCTCCGGTATACAGGCATTTAACGCAAGTATCTACGTTAAATGCCTGTCTCAGGCAGAAGAGAAGGTCTCAGAAGTATTGGCCTTCCGCTGACTCTGGTTGATGCGCTAGCCAATGCCCGGCTAAGCACCATTCTGAGTATCAGCCATGCACAACGCTGCTTAACTCGGAGGACCACTGCAGTTGGACCTCGACCGTCCATCCACCAGTGTCGTTTTAATATTGCTACTCCTATTTTATCGTAATTACACATGTGTGTACTGTTGTGTATATATATTTAAAGCAGTATTTTAGTCTAGAGGCCTTCATTTCGGGCGTATTTTCGGTCGTGGAAAAAAAAAATTCTATCCATTTTTCACAGCCTTTTTATTGATGTTTCAACAACTTGCAAAAAAAAATTTGTCCGAAAAAAATAAAAATTGAAAAAAATATGGGCCTCTAAATATGGCCGTGAAAAAAAAGGAGTGAGGCCCATGGCATAATTCCAAAGTTCCGATTCATCTGGAACAGAAATAAAATCAATTTCCTTGGTCAATAAGAATGTTATTATATCAGGTACCAAAGAAAAAAAATTGAATAGCGACTGCTTGAAAAAATTAATTGCACCCTATTTTTTTTCAAATAATTATTTTTTGTATTGATAATTTCGCAATGTCTGAAGTAGGGACGATAAAGGGATATATACTAAAGGTTTATACCACGCGGAGAGAATTAAAAAGTAATTTTTGTCGTGAATTTCACGGTAAAAATTACCGTGATATGTTTCAATGTGGTGACAAGTGAGAAAAGCATAATAATTCGTATGCGACAAGTTTTTTTTAACTCACGTTACAGAAAATTTAAAATACGTAGCTAAAATTTTACTATACAAGAAGGGTAGCGCGCACGATAATTTTTACCGAGAGCACAATACATTTTCCTATAACACTTATTGAATTTTATAATAAATCTTAAAATAACTGTTATAAAGACGATACTTTTTTATAGACATTTTTTAAAGGCATAAAATAATAAAATGCACAGTAAAATTTCGCTGATATTATATTTTTTTTAAATTTAAGTTTTGCGTACTTTGTTACACATCAAAATTTACTAGAAAATCTGGTAAAATTTTCTATCTGAAGAAGAAATTTTATTTTATTTTCGTGAAAATCTGTGTTTAACTCAGTAATAATAAGCGAAGTTTCAGGGTTGTCATCTGATTACCGTTACTGCACGATAATTTTTAACATTTAATTCTCTCCGTGTAAATTTGAAGCAAATCGGTTGAATAGAACGCGAGATCTTATGTCGACCAGTTTGAAAAAAGTAGCTTTGAGAAAAACGCGTTTAAAGTTTTGACTACAATTTCAGACAACCGCAACTATCTAAGTGGTATAATAAAATATGTTATGCTTACGTTACATTAATCGACTATTCCTGTCTCGCAAAGTGTGCCTTCTTCGACTTCGAAATGATGATTTTCTGAAGTTCGTACTTCTCTGCAAGCAGTTCTAGCTTCCTTAGAAGTTTCTGAAGCCGATGCGGCCTCTCAATACGGCCGTATTCAAATCCCCATTACTTTGTAAATATTGGAAGTATAGACTCTATTCTCAAGAGTCTATACTTTAAGAAAATACCAAAAGAAAATCGACTTTCAAATTTCTAGACTAGAATACTACCTTAATTGAATTATGCATTGCACATGCACATGTGCATGTTGACAGATTCTCCGTTCGACAGATATGGAAGGACATTATTGGAGTCTCGGTGTAGGTTATACTTGATGAACGTAACCGTAAAGCTGAAGTTTCCTCGCAGTCGCTGGATCGAATGTAATTGACTGCGCTTATACTTCGCGCTTCACCTACTTTCACGAAGCTGTACAGTAGTTACGTGCTGCAAAAAGATGCTCGCAAAGTCTTCATGTCCCGATATACATTTCCGGATCACCCGGGAGCGTATAACGCGCGGAGCCATAAAGAATCCTGTGTGCTTTTGGTGTGTGGATCGCGGGAGACTCGCGGAGTCAGGAGAGCACACACGTGGGTATATGTTGGCGGACGTAATATTGGAATATCCCATATATCACGCTAACCTCGCCTAACTTCCGTGCTCAGACTCACGCCCTCGTTCTTCCATGCACTTCCCTATGTAATGTGATACGTATACATTCATAGACACATATATACATGGTGCATGAGAAATTTACGTGCTCGATTTTCTCTCGAGTGTAATATATACTCGGAGTATGAAGCACATATGGATAGAGTACATAATGCTTATGTACGTATGGCCAATACTTTTACAGGAGCATGTGCAACAAAGCTTCTCCACCTTTGCATCATGTATGTAAGACACACGCGTACATATGATGGATATTCTACATATAGAGGAGCTTCTCCTGTATGCTCTTGTGTATACACGGATCGTGTATACCACACGTAACGAGAGTCCCGCACTGTGCCATTTCAATTCACCTTACCAGAGAGTTTTCGTATAAAAGCTTTTCTCCTCGCTTCTTCCATGTGTATATATATATTAGGTCTATGCATAATTCCGTAGCGAAAATAGAGTAAATTTCAAACGCAAAATATTTACCAAAAAAAAAAACGATTTTAATCAAAAAAATTAATATTTTTTAAAAATATACAACTTTTTTAAAACGGACTAAAAAGTAGAAAATAAATTCTCCTAGCCCCGTACAGATTTATAACCCCATACAAATTTGTAACCCCATACAGATTCCTAACTCCATACAGATTGTCCTGAAAATTTGTGACCGTGAATTTTTAATAGGTGTGAAAATACTTGTAAGATTGAAAACGGAAAACGTGGGGCGCATGCAATAGATAATTGATGCATGAATAGTTCACTTAACACTTTTATTGTAAGTCACTGACACTTTTATTGCACTGCAAATGATATGCACTGTTGTGGGAGTTTTCTCAATGACAGCTACTCCCTACACTTCTGACTATTATCTATTGCATGCGCCCCACGTTTTTCGCTTTAAATCTTACAAGTATTTGCATAGCTATTCAAAATTCACTATCACAAATTTTCAGTACAATCTGTATGGGGTTAGAAATCTGTATAGGGTTATAAATCTGTATGGGGCTAGAAGAAATTGTTTTATACTTTTTAGTCCGTTTTAAAAACGTGGTATAATGAAAAAAAAATTATTTCTCTCTTTCTTACAGACTTAATTCTTCAATCTGAAACTTGTTGCAAACTGTTAAATATTTTATATATTATTTAAATACATACAATATCTATTTGTATATTATATTATTTATATTATTATATATTTAAAAAATATTTATATTTATCTTTTCTGTCTGTTTGTTTGTTTGTCATCCAGTTCTGAGCTATGTTTAAAGTCTCAAGCTAATCCGGAAGTTAGTTTAAAATGCATTGCAAAATTTATACCGAACAGACAAACAAACAAATGGACCGACAAGAAAGCGAGTTAATAAAAACGTGGTAATAAATATGTTCCGTTCTGTTCAATGACTCCTCCACGAACTTCATTATCCCTCTTTCATAGAAGTCCTGAGATCTTTGGGCAAGGAGACATCCAAGTGGATTTTGAGTATATTCAGGAAACTGTAGGTTCTATTATTCAAACTGTTCTGTAGCGCCCGAAACAAGTGATAGTCTGAAGGTGCGAGATCCGGATTATACGGTGGGTGCACCGAAACATCCCATCCAAGCCGCAATAACTTTTGCCAGGTCTTTGGAGAAACGTGTGGTCTAGCGTTGTCCAGGTGGAACACTTCGCGCCCTTTCTATTCGCCAATTAGGGCCGCAGCTGATTGATTGCTCGCTTCAATTTGGCCAGTTGTGAGCAGTACTTGGTCGAATCAAACGTTTTGTTGGGTGGCAGCAGCTTTTAATAGACGATTCCTTTGCAATCCCACCAGATACCGAGCATGACCTTTCTCAGATATAATCCAGCCTATGCGACCGTCTGAGCAGCTTCCCTAGGATTCGACCATGATCTTAGTCTCAACGGGATCAACGGGACCGAAATTAAAATCTGCTGTTAATTTCGGCCCCGTTGATCGGTATCATTTGATGATGATTTAGGTTGTCGATCGCTGACTAGGATCCTGAAGACGTTTTTGCGCCATTTTTGTAGACCGAATTTGCGGAATCTTTGAATATTTTTAAGAAGCGAAAGAAAAATTAGGGCAATAAAAAAAAATGGTAGCATATTAACGATGCAAACTTCAACGTCCTATCATCCGGAACTCTTGGTCGTAGGAACTTTAGCAACCAAGAGTGCGAAGGGTAGACCCCCCTCCTTGAATTCGATGGTGCTGCGCAATTGACACTAGTTATTCTTGCCGAATTGATAATTAGATTTTCAATATCTTTCCGGTTTGTTTAATTACGAGTAACTTTGGGAGCTGCGCATTCCCGTTCTCCCGGTCTGCTTTTCTTAGGTATTTGTCGCTTTCGCAATCTTCTCCCGTAAGAACTTGTCGATAACACTTTGAGGCACTTCCCTTCTGGACCAAGTTCCGGGGGACTTTCTCTTACAATTCCTGCGCCTCATCTCTCTCTCTCTCTCCCTCTTTCTTGATCAGTCTCTGCTAGTCACGATCTTGGCAACGTCGCTTGAGAATTCAATTATCGTCCCGTCCAAACATCGTTGGGATGGGGAGAGATAATGTGGCTCGAACGAGAGTCGGGCAAGCCTTCATTGCGGGGGATGAAAGTTTGAGGCTGAAGATCGTTTAACTCTGCGCGACGGTGAATTCACGAGAGAAAGGTAGACAAGCGGCGGATTGAGAGAGAGAGGGAGAGAGAGAGAGAGAGAGAGAGAGGAAGGAGTCTCTCCTCGCCAGGATCACTGCGCTCGTAGCTTGATAACTGGTTATCCTATACCGATATCTAGGCCCGATAGCTGTAATGCCAAAACGTGTGCGGTGGCACCAAAGGATGAAGACAGGAGAATGATGAGCGGATGATAGTATAGTAATTAAGATCAGGCTCCGGCTGTAAAATATTTCAATCAAGCTCTGGTTTCGCCTTTTCATTGTTCAAAGGGTGAACCGGCCTAAATCGTAACCGGTAAGGACATTTGTTGTGCCATTTGCAACACATCGAATTGACAAACAGAAAAGATTAGTATTAACAGCTGACTCATTTACTTCTTCATACAACACAAACTCAAAAAGAACCAATTGTTGACATCCGCATATTCTATGGACATTTTTCAAAAATATTTCAAGGCTTCTATCCAGTAACATTGCTCCTTAATCGTGCCAGGCTTATGCTAAGTCGTAATCTTGATTTCAAAAAGTTGACAGAGCGTTCATTGCAAAAGTCAGAGTCAGAGTCAACGCTTGCTGACTCTGGTCTAAAGTTAGTTGTAACCAAAACAAAATTAAGACCACTCGAATCAACCGAATTATTCTTCAATTGTAGGGTTACGATTATCGAACAACCCTATTGATATCGTTTGCAGAACATTTTTTCTTCGAAACTGCTGAACTAGCTCATCTTCGTCTTGTCTTACATAGAAATTCTTTAATATTCTTGCAAAACATCAATGTTCTCAATTGAAATAGAGTCTCCATGTAATAAAAAGTAACCACTGTGTATTGCAGTAATCCGTAAAAAAAATACGAATAAATAAATAAGACCAACGGAATAAAATAGCAAAAACCAAAAGTGTGCAATATTTTGGTGACCAAAAAAATTTCAGATGCTTGCAATACCGAATTCAAGCTTCGTTATAACGTTTTTGCTCTTGTTCCACTCTGTTACAGCTCTGAAAAGTTTGAGTCGCTTGAACAAGGAGGGTGAAGGACTTGGAAACGAGGATGGAGCTGCAACGCACCCCACCTTGGCCTTAATGCGTCGCATCCTTGCAGATGCACAGGTTAGTTATCCAACGTCAGTGAAAATTGACTACGCATTCTTCTTTTTCTTGTACATTGGGTTTTATATCACAAAAAGAAGAATTACTGTCCCAGCGACCTTTGGTGTTTTTTTTTACCGACCGATAAATTAACATTTCCAGATATTTCACTGCTGCTATTGGATTTATATTAGGTCATTAAATATGAAATGTCCGATTTCCAGCTTCTTAACTTTACAGATTTATTCCGAATGGTTTCAAATATTGTTGAAATAGTAGCGTTAAGCCTTGCTGCTAATTCATGCGTAGTTTGAGATGTATTCGCTTCAACTGCAGCTCTCAGCTCATCATTATTCAACTTGCCACCCACGTGATTCATTTTGAAGATAGAAATCGCCAGATAGGAACTTTTCTAACCATTGACGTAGGGAGGGGCATGTTGAGCAGTCGGGTAAGTTAGGCAATCGAAATATCTGGAAAACTAAGCACCGCACGCGGGTGCATCAAGTGGCGAAAAGAAAGGTATGGGGTGAGGGAAACACATCACGCCATCGCCCATTGCCATGCAGCGCACGAGACAATGACATGGGAGGTTTCATTATTTTTGCACCCAAAAGTAAAAAAAAACGTTATTGAAAGATTTTCTTCTACCATTGTATGAGAAAAAATATTTCAAAGTTTATTGCAATTAATGTTAGTGTGTAAAACCTAACTAATTAACAAGCAACTGTTGGTTTATTACGGCATTGTACCAAATCATGTTGCATACGTCTGATTTTTTTAATGCAATTCTTACTTTGCTCAACTTATCTCATACTCATGCTTAACCTACTCCACTATCGGGGCAGGTCGAGCAACTATGGCCTTAGTCATTTGAGGGCGATTATCTGTGAAATAATAAGGATAACAGGAATTTCGTCTACAGACTTTTTTACCCGGATAAATTTCCTATTGACCAAAGTAGGTTTCATTTTTATACGGCAGACTGTTGAGGAATTACAGGGCAATCATTCCAAACTTGCTCAACATGGCCCTCCCTACCCTACTTTGCGTTCATTAGCCATTTTGCTAAACACATCCTTGCCTTCGTTGATACTTCGAACTGTCTGCGCTGCATTAGTTCCACGACGGAACTCATAAATGAAAATAACGCGATCTTTTTTCTTACGCCTGGTTCACAAAATTGAATCTGCAGAAGACAATTCGAAAGGTAATCACAAACCAAAACATCCGTCTGAAAGGCTGATGACGTAGCTCCACATGAAAAAAAAAAACCAAGAACTATCAAAGTGTCAACGGTGTCGGGTACCAAACTTGGTACTTGATGTAATTGGATATTTCATACTCACAGACCTAATACATTTTTGTGTTAAAATGAATAAAAAGAAGAATTGTTTGGGGGACTGTTGGTTAAGCGGGCTGTCGGGCTTCTGCGAGGAGCACATTGATAATAAAAGTTCTTTGTTTCGGCTTTCTCCTCTCTTATTGTCGGTGTCGATTCCGCTGGTCTCATTTTCAGCCTCCTCTCTGGGCACAGCTGCACGTTTGTACATATGTACATCCATGTATATGTACTTATACATATAATGTTTACACAATTGACCGAACTCGGATTCGCCAACATTTCCCTGGGGCTTTGTCCTTCCCTGGTAATATTTATCGACAGAACAGAACGAGCAAGAGGCAACCGAGGAAAACAAAGCAGAACTTATATATATGTATATATATATATATATATGGGAAATATTTATTTTTAATCTGGTATATCTATATGATAACTTTTGGCTCCTCTGTTTGGCTGTTTTGACGTCGGTGTTCCATTTTTTTTTTTCAAATCGAATTGTCACTTTTCCAAACGACATTGGCTGCAGGACAGTTCTCGAAATGATCTTTCGATAAATATATGCTTGCATTTATCTGAAGTAGATTGTGAAGACATCGAGGTTTAAACAATATTGAGTACGGGAATTGCTATTATGTGGAAGGTCGCCGAAGTCAAATGCTTTCAAAAGCACCTTTTTTCATTTACATCCACCTATACACAGATGTATGTATATAAGATACACGAGTGACGACAGTTCGCGTACAAAAATCGCAACCCTTGTCACTTTGCGTGTTAAATCGTGGCGCTTACGCCCTTTTGCGCAGATGGATTGCTATATAGACAAACGTGTATGTGTGAAACGGCAAAAGGGGGTTGACGAGCGAATGGAATAAAGAGGAAAAGACCGACTCGTACAGGCGATTGGCAGGAATAAAGCCAACGCGCAAAAGACCGAGGCTCCTACCAGCCGCGATATATATATATATATTTAGAGCTTCCCATTTTTTTCCCATCCTCTCGTTCGTCTTTTTTCCCTTACTCGTATTGTACTACGCTGACGACTCTATTTTTCCTGGCCCAGGAAACTCGTCCACGTTTCTTTTCTACCTCGAAACTTTTCATTCTCATCCGCGATGTCCCATTAACGGTGAGATATCGCGTTCCGCGTCTTTCACCACGTTTTGTTCACGAGAAGAGAGAAAGAGAGAGAGGGAGAGAGAGAGAGAGAGAGAGAGAGAGAGAGAGAGAGAGAGAGAGAGAGAGAGAGAGGTATTTATGTCGTGCTTTAGGACCAGGGTCCGGAGTAGAGCAGGGTGCTAAAGCGAGAAAGATGCTCGATTTATCGTTTTATTTTCCCTCCGATTTCTTTTTCTGTCGCTGAATTATATTTTATTTTGAATAATAATAACGTTAATTTATTTCATAATATTTAGCATGATTTCCAGAATGTGACAGTACGAATTTCGATATCGGTCAACAATGAGCCTGATAAGAAAAGATTTAGCCACGGCAAATTGTGCCTTGTTTTTAGATACTCGTGTAGAAATTTATTGGCGAGCCCCAAAATCTCATTTTGCCCCACCTTCCTCTATAAGTGTGATCTAGTGCGATGACCCATTGAATTCCTATCAAGAAGTAGGAACAAGTAGGATAGAGAGGGGCATGTTGAGCCAGTTTGGAATTATCGCCCTGTAATTCCTTAAGGCCTTAGGCCACTCTAAGATAGACCAAAAATCTTTTTTTTTTGTTAAAAATGTACCTTAGTACCTATAAAATTACATTCCAAAAGATTATGAGTGTGAAAAATCTCTAAGTACTCGATTTTCGAATTCTAGTGCAACCCCTCTTGATTCATGTCGTGACTTTCTGCTAACTTTCAACGCATTTATCTCAAAACTACATTTTTCAAGTCGACCGGACTCATAACTCAAACAAATTTCAACCGATTCACTTGAAATTTCGACTATATATTTAGAAGTACATTTTCTGAGGCACTACGTAGGATTTTTTTTTATTATATTGCATAGTTCCTTTTTTGTAAATAAGTTTCTGACGATTTTCTCATGGCATTTTATACTTTTTGTTTTAGAAATGCGCCATTTTGACAAAAAACAATATATCTAAAAAATCCTACGTACTTCTATAGCTATTCTTATATATAATCGAAAAAACTTTAGTATCTCATCGTAACTCGAAAATTATAGGAGCTGTTGGTGCGGCCGTTGACCTTCCAGAAATAAAGGCGTCATCGGAAAAAAGCTGCATAGTCGCCAGTTTGACATGTATCGCTGTGAAAAAATAATTTTGTATAGTCAATTACGTGTATAATAAAACCCCTACTTTGTAGTTCCGATTTATTTTATGGTTTCGCTGAAAAAAAATCACAAAATATGTCCTTTTTTGGCCCCTAGAGTGGCCTAAGGCCTCAACAGTCTGCCTTATAAAAATGAGACCTACTTTGATGAATAGGAAATTTATCTGGGGAAAAAAGTCTGTAGACGAATGTTATCCTTATTGTTTCACAGCTGATCGCTCTCAAATGACTAAGGCCATATTTGCTCAACCTCCCCCGATAGTGGGGTAAGTTGAGCATGAGTATGAGGTAAGTTGGGCAAAGTAAGAATAGCAGAAAAAATCAGACGTATGCAACATGATTTGGTACAATGCAGTAATAAACCAACAGTTGCTTGTTAATTAGTTAGGTTTTGAAACATTAGCATTAATTGCAATGAACTTTGAAATATTTTTTTCTCATGCAATGGTCGAAGAAAATCTTTCAACAAGGTTTTTTTTACTTTTGGGTGCAAAAATAATGAAACGTCCCGCGTTACCGTCTCGTGCGCCGCATGGAAACTGGCGATGGCGAGATGTGTTCCCCTCCCCCATACATCTCTTTCCACCATCTGATGCATCCGCGTGCGGTGCTTAGTTTTACAGATATTTCGATTGCCCAACTTGACCGACTGCTCAACATGTCCCTTCCTACTCTATGTCGAATCGAATTGGATCCTCGCGGCAACGTGCGTACCCGTAAAGAATATCGCTGTCATAAACAACCCTTTAATACGTACGCACGCGTACGCATGTACAATCCGACAAGCGCAATTCCACGAATTCATGGGCGAATTAAGCATTATTTAGGACGTGGGATTGGATGAGGCGTTAATTATAAGGATCCAAGTTTGTTGGGAGAATGCACCGACATCGCGTATACCGAAGCTTTACGTTCGCCATATGCATTTCTAGTCTACTCAACGATGTATGTGATGCGCATGCAGAAGAGGACTGGGACGCGAAGCAGCTCTGACTGGCAAATCTCTACGTTATTACTCTGTAAAGCGGCTAGGATTTTGCGAGAATAGGGCGTTCATCACGAAAGCTCATGACGTTTGTTACAGCCGATGAATAATTTCCTGATCTTCACACACGCGTACGAACACCACCGCGTATGATCTCTCGACTGTGCACGTTCGAAAATTACACATCGCCGCCACATTCATTTACAGCGCTCTCGAAGTAGAGCTTTCTGTATGAGGAAGCCAACATTGAAAGATATACAGTGGGTGAAAAAAGTATTTATTCCACTCGGTACGATTATGGACGTTTTACGTAGGCTTCGCGTTCGTAAAACTCCTATTTTCACACCGCGTACAATAAAATTTCGTATGATACTCGACAAAAAAAACTTTTTCTAACCTCGTGTGATAGAAACACTCGTCTTCAGCTCCTGCTACAAACTCACACTTGTTAGAAAAAGTTTTTTCGTCCTCGTGTCATAATGTACTATTGTTGTCGAACATTTTATTTTTCTTCGAAAAAAAAAAAAAAAAATGCTAAAGTATTTTATTTTTTTTCGCAGGATAATTTGAAAAACACGCGGTGTACAAATACTTTTTTTACCCACTGTACGTAATTATTGCACTGACGCACTGATGATGATTTTTTCTTAGTTCTATTGTTATTGAGAATATTGATTTGCGGATTTAGATTGTAAATTGCTAATGAGGATAGCAAAAAACGTTTTAGTGATTCCCGAAGTTTGGGTCGACCAAAAGAATATTGGGCAATGAAGAAAAATTAGTTTTCCGTACGCTTGAACATCTAAAAAAAAAGAATACTGAACATTGCTGTTGCAATCGAATTGAAAACACGTTTGGGAGTCCATACAGCATTTGTTTTTTTTTCGAGAAATGTACCGAGCGCGAATATTGAATTCCATATGATATTACGTGAAGGATCGAATTGCATCGTTCTTCTGGTGAAAAATATCTCTAACACTAGTCTGTACGAGGTTACATCGTTACACGAAATATATTCTGCGAGTAAGGGAACATCCCCGGGGTACGAATCGTGAAAGCTCTGAAAATTATTCGTGCTCCAATAATCTCTTACCGCACTGTGACGACTGCAACTACGTAGGCTATATCTCGCGGTGCAACGGAAAATCTCGTTAGCGTGTACAAACGAGTACCAAAGTCGAGCCCACAACTGCAGGAAAAGAGGGGAAGAGAGAGCGAGCAAAAGAGGAATGGAGTTGCTGATTAATTTTGTACGTCAACAACCAACACCCTTATGTGTGCAGGTCAAGACACAGCATTGAAATTCATATCGCAGAATTAGTGACGCAATATCATGGGAAATCTAATAATCAAGCTGCGCTATTATCATCCTCAATGATTGATACTTTGATCTTACGAATTTATTTATTTACAATCTTAAGAATTAACATTTCAATTATTGTCGGATCACGTCTACTATAAGGTGTGTGACTGGCAACGTAGCGTTCAATCTGGCAACACTTGGGACGCGGGACTCGGAGGGGCGGCAGATGAACATGTGATACGCCTTCAATACGAGTTTGAACTTGCTAGAGTCATTTGGTTGTCCGTAGAGATTTTTTTTGTGAAACAGTTTTTTTCTGGTGCTTTCTAAAAATGAATGTTTGGGTAAGAATTCTGTAGAGTTGCGCAAGCCTGGGGCCCGAAAACCAAGTAAATTTTCCATATTTTTACCTGGTGTAAGTATGGGAATGACGAGATCTAGATTTTACACACAATTAATACATAGCTTTGCCAAGTTTAAATTTTTTTTTATTGAAAAATATTGATAAACAATGAAGCTATTATTATTGAAAGCAAGTGTCGCTATTAATGAATGGCCAATCGGAGGAGGTGGTTCTGACAACTGAGGTCATCTGAAATAGAAAATAAAAAATGTACTTTCAGTATAATAGTAGTAGTATTCTTTATTCCGTGTATACCCTTGCGGGCTTTTTACATCTTCTCTTTCCTTTACATCTTCATTTAAATCCTAAATTTTTACATTCTTTCATACGCCTTTTATATTTCTATTTCTGAAGCTCTATTCATATTCCTACAAACTTTTTTTTTTACATTTACGTATTGCCGTCTTCCTCCCTTCCTTGTCCCCTCGTTTTTCGCCGCTCTCCTTTTCTATCTTTTTTTTTCTTCGCAATGTTTTCAAATTGTCTCACTATTTCGCACATTTCTTCCACTATTTCCTTTCCCTCTAAACTTTCAGTATAATAATAAAACTTTCCTATGACGGGATACTTTTTTGAAATTTTGAAAATTACTATAATAACAAACTTTAGGAAAAAAAAAACGTTTGATTTTTGACAAAACACAATAAATTCAATAATTTGTTATTAATAAATGGATCAACATATATAAAAATAATCGGGTCATACGGTAGAAAATGTTATGAACTATGCTCTGCCCAAATTTAACGTGAATCGGATGAATAGATTTCAAGAAACTACAACGTTTCATAAAACAGTTTTGAGAGAAACCCAGAAGGAAGAATGATAAAACCCAGCGGCTTCACAAAAATCATTATAAGTCGCTTAATTTTTGGAATTTTCACGGAATCTTTGTTGCATATAAAAATTAAGCTTATATGTTGTGAAACTATGCAATAAAAGAATCGTATTTTGGAATTTTAAGCTTGTGCAAGCGCGGTAACAGGCAGCCATTATGCATGGACTATCCTAACCGAACGACCGCGAGATTACTAATATTTCATTGTTCGACGAATTTGACCATCTCATCACGTTCAATATCATCGAAATTCCGTAAATTCCGCCTCCCTCAGTGGTTTTCGAAATTGTCTTCATTAATTGAGCCCACTGTTTGCGAGTAATTTGCGGTTATTCAGGGAGATGTGTAATCGTCGAAATTTCGTCTAATGTGGGAAAAAATGAGTGCGACTGTGGCTTCTCGATGAGGCCGAGCCTCATTACAAGCTCAATTTGTAAGCTTACGAGACACTGTAATAATTCATAATGATAACATTAATAATAATATTAATAGTAATATAAATAACATGCTTTCGCCCGCAGCTTCGCCCACGTGGAATTTGCCCCATACAAACTTCATTCCCAGTTACACCCCTTATTAGTCGTTGCTCCAAAAAATCTTAAATCATCCGTTTCATTATTTGTATTGAATAATATTTATACCCAGTTTCAAGTTGATGCACGCAATACATTTTTCATACAAATTTTTACATCCCATTTCATCCTCATAGGGGTTGATTTTCGAAAGATCCTTTCTTAGTGCACCTCTACGCTCTTTAAGGAATATATCTTCCGAATTTCATTGAGATAAAAGCAGGGAATTCGATTTTCCCATACAAACTTCAACACCATGTTGCATCTCTAATTAGGGGTTGTTTTAGAACATCCTAAAATATGCGTTTTATTATTTGTTTTGAAAAATATTTATACCAAGTTTTGAAGTTGATACACACTAGGAATACAATTTTCCATACAAACTTATCACACAGTTTGACTCCCTTAAGAGTTGATTCACGAAAAATCCATTCTTAATGCACCTCTATACCTTCTAAGGAACATATCGTTCAAATTTCATGTTTCTATCTTCAGCGGTTTAGTCTGTGCGTTGTCTGTACGTCAGTCAGTCAGTCCGTCAGTCACGGAACGCTTTTATATGTAGGGTAAGGATGGGCATGTTGAGCAGTCGGGTAAGTTGAGCAATCGAAATATCTGGAAAACTAAGCACCGCAAGCGGGTGCATCAACTTACCTCATACTCAAGCTCAACTTGCCCCACTATCGGGGCAGGTTGAGCAAATATGGCCTTAGTCATTTGACAGCGATTATCTGTGAAACAATAAGGATAACCGGAATTTCATCTCCAGAAGTTTTTTTCTCAGATAAATTTCCTATTGACCAAAGTAGGTTTCATTTTTATACGGTAGACTGTTAAGGAATTACAGGGCGATAATTCTAAACTTGCTCAACATACCCCTCCCTACCCTATAGATAAAACGTATTAATAATAATTATTCGTAACAACAACATTAATAATGACATTGATAATAATATTTCATAGCCAAGAAGTAGTTTATCAAAGTGTCGAGCTCTGTGCAACGTTTTTTCTCGATAAAGATTATTCGGCAAATTACGAAAAAGGCCGTCTTTTATCGCTGCTCACCTAGAGGCACTGTTTTGCCAAGTATTAAAAATGTTTGCCTAATTTGAACGAGTACACAGAGTGCACTACTCCGTTTTGCCTTTTGCTTTTGGCGAACTGAAAATAAGGAGGATTTGCATTTTATCCTCGTCGTGAAGTGGCATTTTAGAGTGGAATGTACTCGGCTCAGACGTACGGTATTTCGCATTTGAATTTTCATGGCCTCTGGCAACGGGGTGCGCGTTGGCTCCCCACTGATGCAAGATGAGAAGAAGGGAGGAAATGGGAAAACGAAAAATCGCTAGCACGTGGAAGAGAAATATATACGAGTGAACGCGCGCGAGACACGAGCTATCTGATACGGGGGAGGTGGTTGAAAATGGTACGTGCACGAGCATACGAATTTTGTCTAATATCCATTGCCGCGTGACGAACAAACGCGATATATCTACAGGCGGCGAAGTTTCGAAGAGGAAACAGCGAGAAAGAGACTGAAGGGGAGAGAAAGAGAAAGCGAGAGATAGATAGAGAGAGAGAGAGACAGAGAGAGAGAGAGAGAGAGAGAGAGAGAGAGAGAGAGAGAGAGAGAGAGAGAGAGAGAGAGAGAGAGAGAGAGAGAGAGAGAGAGAGAGAAAGAGAGAGAGAGAGAGAGAGAGAGAGAGAGAGAGAGAGAGAGAGAGATGCTGACGTTTAGTTGACATTGTGTGACAAAGTTTTCGATCCCTCTCCAGCAATCTCGTAAGAGATGATATCGCCGTACCTCATTCCACCCTTATACCTTTGTTCCCCGACAATCTATTATACGTGTACTCGAGGAAAATGCAGTTCTCTCCGACCGATCCTCCTCGAATTCAACCATTACACTTACTGTAACGCGAATCACGATTGCACACACACACATATATACGCTGTGTTTTCAGCTTCAGCCAATCAGTTCGATTCGAATTCGATTGAGCAAGCAAAATTCATTGTCCATTATGGGCAATATCTTCGACGAACTGTGCTTGAGCTATCGTAAAAATATTGACTCGTAGCAGTGAATCATTTAACTGTTGGGATTCTGTATCCTTGGGCGGCTGGTTTAGGTTGCTGGAGAAAGCATTACTTTTGTATTTTTTTTCTCAGATAGAATGATACCAATGACGTTCTAATTTGCGGCATGTTTTGTTGTACCTTTCAACATTACTAAATAATTTTTTTCGTTGAAATGTAGTTTTTTTTTAAATGAAAAAAGGAGGCCTGTTTGTAGCTGGGTGCTGCCGCAGTTGAGCATCTTAGCGATCGTAATTTATAATCTAACATCAAAAAGAGCAGCGGAAGCCCTACAAACATGACTCTGTTTTTTTCTGTGTGGGAATGTTTGTTTTTCAATAGGTTGTATCATTATTGTGTACAATGAAACCGTCCACAAAATGGATAGCCGTAATTAGATTTAGTTCTATCGAAGTAATTAGATTTAGTTCTATCGAAGGAAGGAAAAACATTGGTTGTATTAAACATTCGAAGTTTAGTTTATTTCATCCGAAGGAAAAATTGCGAAAAAATAGTGCAGTTTCTGGTCCGTCAAAGTAGTGTTTACCCTTAAGGTAGTAGACTCGCCACAGTCACGTTGAAAAGTTTATTCTCCGCTCAGTGGATGAAGGCTACGAAATATTGCGAAATATCCTTATAATGTAGGTTGTACATCTTATCGGGATGTAAAAACTTATAAAGTAATGATGAAAAGGCCTAATGTAATGTTCAGAGTTCCAAAAATAACAGCGTTCCCTCCATCACCTAACCCGCACTTTTGTATCAGACTATCCATTCCGGCTACTAATACGTAGATACTCTGCGTATACGGATATGCACACACTACTGTAGTCCAGCGATCGCAGAGATCAATGCAACGTCGCAAGTCTAGCGAATCTTTGTGGTGATATTTGGCGCTAGTGTCGCTAGACATTGCTTAATTTAAATCGCTATATCTCTGAAACTAGACGGTCAAAGTTCATGATTTTTTTACCGACTTCGTCATATGTTTTTCTGCAATTGAAATTTTTTTTAAAGAAATCTGTAGAAAAGTTTCGAAGTTATTGCGTGAAATGTGAAATTTTTTACTGCTCCTCATAAGAACACGTGTAAAACCGTGCAATCTTTGATTGCCAATATTTCGAATACACAACGGTGAATCCTTTTGAAATTTTGCAGATAATCACTTAATAGTGTGCTAAATGGGT
The DNA here is from genome assembly GCA_963932345.1 of Ophion ventricosus. Taxonomy (NCBI): domain Eukaryota; kingdom Metazoa; phylum Arthropoda; class Insecta; order Hymenoptera; family Ichneumonidae; genus Ophion; species Ophion ventricosus. The sequence continues at coordinate 25,853,621 of OZ010712.1, forward strand.
CCTCAAAATAAATAAAACATCTATAGAAAAACGCCTTGGCGCGACTACTACCTTAACGAACTCGTGATCGTAAAATGATACACACTTATAGACCAACCGCTAGTCAAACGAGGGCTGTGTACGAATTTTCAAAATGTCTACACTTTCGGACAGCAGAAAAAGTGAGAATCCATGGAGAACGGAATGTCTGCGGACAACTTCTAACCTTCCCAAAAAAAAAAATCTATGAAAATTCAAAAGACATTTTTTGCTGTTCGGATTTTTTTTTTGGGAAAGCTTTTGCTGATTACCATTTGCGGATAACCATTTGAATTCACTTGGAACTTGGGCAGTGTTAATCCCCGGTAAGAAAAACCCCACGGATACGTCAGTTTGACTTAATGGCGTTTGCGTTCTTCCGTCGTAGTCGTAAAGTTTTAAATGACGCTTCCGCGAGTTTTTATGTCGCCGGACGCGCGTGCGAAACTGAAGGAGAAGAAGTGAAAGTTGAGCTTTCGCGGCAGCTCGCGCCCCTCTAAATCCTCATCGTCGTTGTGTCGCTTCAACTTCCTCGTGACATTCCGATTATGCTAAATTCGGTACAGGGTGTCCTGGGGAAAGTTCTCGAAGTTGATGAGCTATCTGAGTCTCTTCGAGGTTGGAAGCTCGCAACGTTGGAATCCAACGAGAGTATTTTTCTACTTTCTTCTTCTATCTTTATCGTTATCTAAATTATATTTTTTTTCGGATTCACGATGTCGATTACTAATCAGGGTTCCAAAAAATGTTTAAATGATTTTTGTAGCCTAAATTAGCCGGATAAAAATCCGAGCTACTTAAAGAAATTGATTATAATCTGAAAATACATCTGAAGTACATCTGGATATCGTGACTGTAATTCATTTAATTTCAGACTGACGCAACAGCCATGTAGGGACTTAACTCAGATAAAAGGAAACAAAATTTGAAATTCCCAAATATATGACATAAATGTAAAGAGAAATCTACCATAACAGCCAGAATATTTGAATTCCAAATTTCCAGGCAGAAGTTTTTTTTTTATAATTACTGTTCCTCCTGTGATAATATTTAACTTCGTTAGGGCAAAACCCTTGAGAGTGAATATGCCGCGTCTCACGAATATCGTAATTTTCAAGCTGCTCAACTATTTACAGCTCTGCCTCTTGGTAAGGATGTACAAGAGAGCCAAACGGAACAATAAGCAGACGTCCATTAACGTCTCAATTAATTGCATTGCTACTACGTATTGAATAATTACGATAGGTCTTAAAAAGTTTCTCTCATACATAAATTACCAACTTAAAAAATCTAAAACGTTCTGTATGATCTTTTCATGATGCTCTTTCTCTTCATATCGGAGAGTAAAACAGCGGCCCTCAAGAACGCTTGCAAAAGTACTGTAATTAAAATGTATTATACTTGTCCGACAGGTTAGTGTTTGGACATCAAATTTTGCATACAGGCTTGAAACAAACGAAGTAATACTGTCTCTAATTGTTATCGCCCCACACTGACAGAAAAATTCTTTTGATATTAACTAGATGCGTCTATTTGGTTTTCTTAAATTGGAAATAACTAGATTTTTCGTGAAATCAAATTTGTCCTATTGCATTCCATTATTAAAATGATTAATTCTAAATATATTTATTTATTCAAATGAAGATCTATTTAATATCGTCTAATAACGAAATATTTTATTTATTCCTAATAAATCTGTTATTTGGTTTCATCTAGTAGTACAAGACAAAATGGGACAGACGGAAAAATGGTACACGATTCAGTCTCTCAAAAATCTCATGGCTTTGTTTTCATTAGAAGACTGTTATAACACTCTGCAGTTGAGGAAAAGGGTTAGTCTTTCTATAAATAAATAGTCGCGCCTGTTAATAAAAGGCGAGACGATACTTTTCTTTTTTGCCAAATAACAGCCTTCTTAGTAAAAAAAAGAAAAATAATTTAATTATTTTTCACCGCACTTTTATGTCATGAACCTATATTTCTTTCTCGTATTCATGCGATATATCGTGTTGTATCTTTATTTATTTAATTTCAATGTAATCTTCATTTATCTAATTTGAATATATTTAATATATAAAAGGAATAGCTTGAACAAATAAAAAAAATATTTGAAACAAATAGGGTGGTAGTAGGCGATGAGATAAGGAAAAAACCTATTTGATTTAAATAAATCTTATTTAAATTAGTTTTTTTTTTTGCAGTGCAGGGAGATTTCCTTAAGACTCCACATGCATCCTCAAGGACGTTAGATCGCACGATGTGCATTCATATAAAATATTGAAGTCATACTTTCAAAGCATTCATTTAATCGATTGCACCTATTTGATTGCCGTAAAAATTAATTTGCGAAATAATTAACTACGAGGGTTTTCAATCACTGACGAGGCAGGTAAGATTAATATTTGGGTTCGTTTGAGTTTGGAAAAGGAAGAGGTTTTATGTGCTGCCGACCGGGTTGCTTCAACCAATACGAATGAACGTACACTAACGGTAAGCAAAGAAGTAGGCAAAGGCGCTCAAAGCAACTGAACGAAAAGTGCAATGAATCATGAGTTTCCCCGTGCTTATCATCTACGTGTCCCTTTCTGCATCTCTGTCGACACTTGGCCTTTTAGGCTCATGAAACTTTTTCTCCCACATTCTTCCGTCTACTCCCTTTATCTCCAGGTTCTGGTCCTTTTTTCGACCCTTTTCTCTTTTGCGTTGCCCTTGGCGCCTCGTCATTGTGACAGAGGAACAGAATGAACCGCACGGGGGCCACATATGGCGTGGTTCACTTCAACGCGGATGATTCTATTTTGGCATCTCTTTTCTATCCATAAAATATCCATGTGTCGTTCAGTTTAAAAAAAACCCTATACTTTCGTACTAAAAAAAATGTTTTTGCTCCTTACGAGATTGACGTGCCGAAAAATTGTCTCGGTTCGTATGAAATTTCCCATACAATTTGCGGAGTCTGTCAAATGGCTAGGCGCCTCTCACCCACTCTAGGTTTTTTCCCCTCTTTTTCTCTCTCCACCTGTGGCCAGACAATAAGTACCTTTACTGCTCTTATTACTCCCTCGCGTGCATATGATGGTCCGAGAGCTCGAAAAAAGCGTAACATGCACTTCTGCGACATGGTAAATATTGGAGATCGTTTGTTGTATTCACGCACACAAAATCTGCGGAATTTTACTGACCAGATACATCGTTTCGCAGAAAATGTTGGTCTCACATTTTTAAATAATTTTTTCGAGAAAGAATCACAAAGAGGCACGTATACATTAACGGAGGATTAGCGTCGAGAGGCATGAAAAATGCATGAACTTCGGGATTTTTTTTTTATATAAAATAAATACTTTTGAAATGGGTTTCAATGTATTTTATTCTTCCATCAATGGAGAGTAAATTTCAATTTTATTTATTTAAAAAAATCCAAAATGCCGGCTCCAGCTCTTGCCAAATTAAGCCATGCATGGCGTGTTTTGGGCTGCGTGGGCCGCTCCACAGCCTTTCCCGTTCATCTTAGAAAAAATGGGTTAAACATTATTAAACTAGATTCAATTTCGGAGGTCTCATCGTTTTTTTGTTTCCTGAAAAACCTCTGGATAACAGAATGTCAGCCGTTTGAAAAAAACCCAATTTTTTTGCTCCAACGGAGGAAAAAATCCTTCTAAATCAATTTTTGACAAAAATCGCTTCCTGTTGGCCCCGCAAATTGAATTTCCTTTAAATTGCGCAGAGATTGATGTGGTTCGGTTCATCCGTTGAAGCTGTAGACCGTCCCGCGTGCTGAAAAATGGTATTTCCAGAAAAACGCATTTAAAGTTCCCCAGCAAGCGCGCTCCGAGCGCCTCAGCTACCTGTTTTCCAGCCAGCGGACAGTTCCGCTCAACAGGCTGTAAATTCTAAAATAGTTTAAATATGAAAATATCCTTTCACCCACGTGTTCTAAACCCTTCAAGGATGAAAATTATACTGAAAATTCGAATTTTTCATCGTCACGAACGGAAACCTACCCTTAAGCTCAATTATAGTGAAAAATATATATTCTCCGTTGCTCGAACGAATTCTCAAAATGAAATAATTATTTCATTCCGCGAATTACATTCCTTCTTCGTGTGTTACGAATTGTCCCTTCGTTATTTCCAGATTCTGAGAGAACCGTTCGATATTTTCTGATGCACTGCAGTATTTCGACGAGGGCACAGAGAAACTGCTAATACAGATTAATTTTCACCGAGTTCCACTTGCGCCATAATTGAAAACTCAGTAACGTTGCCTCTCACTTGGTATATCGCAAGCCAGAGCACCAGCGGTCACCCATCCAAGTATTGACCAATGCTGCTGGATACGCGAGATCGGTGCAGCCGCCAACCGACTGCGCTGCCACAACTCACAATATCCATCATTCGTAATTTCTTTAGTGAACTCGTTTTTATCCAACCAGAGTCTCACCAAAGTGGTTCAGTCCCCTTGTATATCTCGAATTGGCTATGTCCTTTCTTTGTTTTTTTTTTTTTTTCGTCATCAAAGAGAGCTTTCAAGCCGATGCTTTCCCTTAATTTCCCATGGCTCGAGACGGAGTATAAATTATTCGTGCCTCATGTCGTCATGAGAAGAGGCTTAATTCGTCGTTAATAATGCACAATTGCCGGCGAATGAAACCTTAAGCGTAACAAGCACGGTTACACACGCAGACGCGCTATTCATCAGGATAGTCCGTCTCGTGAATACATATACGAACCGTAAGAAGCGCGATGAGCTCGAATCTCGGCGCGCACACGTGGAGGCGTCGAGTACAATGTCGAGGATCCATTAACTTATTGCTTCGACTTGCCGGTATTATTCCTTCACTAAGCTTCGACACAACGTGCTTACTTTCTCATTCGCTTTCTTAGTCCCACGTCTTCTTCTCTTCCTCTCGTTCTTAGGCTCGGCTTTTTTACGATGAAGTAATACGCCTCGAGGATTGCGCAGGATTTTCTCACGGTAAAGTCACTGGTAACTTCTCCAGTTGTTCTCATGCCATACCGGAATACTTCTTTCTTCTCTAATATCGAATCAATTTACATATCTTTTAAAAATCTTGGGAGCCTGACTGACTCTTTGCACGTCCCAAATCTCAACTGTACGCGTGCAGAAATTTGACGATGTTGAAGTTTCCATCGATGGGGTGCAACGAAAATTAATTCTTATTAATTGTTTCAATTTTTTTTTCACCGATTTAGACTGTGAAAGACACTCAAACGATTTTACGAATTCTTATTAGAAATTTACGACTTTAATTTCCAAAAAAGACTTTGGGTAATGATAAAAATAAAGGAATGACAAATGAAGAAAAAATTCGTTGCGTTCCAACGATGCAAACTTCAACGCCATGAAATTTGTTGGGGAATCCCCAGATCCTGCCATATCCATATAGGGATTTGATAGGGCGCTGCACGTGGTGAGTCCACATTGTAATCTAAGCGGATACCGCGCTATTTCCCCAATGACGCCCTCTGAGATTTTTTTTTTAACTATCAACTGGAATTTGTTGGAACTCCCAAAAAAATATTCTTCCGTGATCCCGTGTAAAAATTTATTGGGGAGTCCCAAGATGTACTCATATCTCTATAGGGATTTGTTAGGGACACCGAAGATAGGATATCCTCATTGATGCCGTTTGGGAATTCTTACCATGTTCGAATCGACAATATGTGAAAAGTCACGAGAAAAAACTTGGCGTGTTGAAACAACCTGCAACGCTTCGTGGGCGTGTACGTGTGTGGTGATATTATGCCATAGAGCAGCGAAAAAAATTACAAGCGATAATTACAGTGGATTTTTAGTGATGAGATTTAAACCGATTTTCAAAATATACTTTTTTAAGCGATTCATACTTTCTTAAGATCTACTTATTTTATGTACCTATATAGGTCATTAAAAAAAATTCAAGGTACACAATGCTATGGGATCCATCAAGAATCGTATTAGATTCTGTGCGATAATGCGGGGCTCCTTTAGGATTCAAACTGGATTCTTACAATCCAATAGGGAATCCCGATGAGAATCCATTGTACGAGCTCGACATTTTAGTATAGGGATCGAATGCGATAACCCATAGGATCCCTATTAGGACGTGGGGGCAGGTATGAGAATCCAATTGGATCTCTATGATAATTTCTGCAGGGGTAGGTATGTTGGGATTGGTGAATTCAGGAATATTCGACTTCGAGAATCGTCCTCTTAGTTGCCTCATCTCTTCATACTCAACATTTGTTAATAATCCCGATGTCTTGAAAATCAACTTTCGGTAAATGTGAGCGTACTTCATTTAAGGAATTATATATACGCGAACAAAACAATTCTTTTTCCTTTTCGATATTATTTTAGCTTGAAATTTTAAGAATATTTTACGCTTGTCAGAAGAAGAAATTTCAACAAAATGTTGAAGTTACAGCGTTTGGAGCGTCGAAATTATTAGTTTATTCGAAGTAGGCAGATGACCGGTGCGCTTTGTACCGAATTTCATTGTTTCCCTCTAGCATGCATCCCTAGGAAGCATGCTAGAGTCGTTT
>OZ010712.1:25860383-26021450 GCA_963932345.1 Ophion ventricosus
GATGTGTATTTTGCACACAGTGTGCGGTAACCACCGAGGGCCATAATTCCGATGTGGTCGTGGTAAACGATATTCATGAAATATCACCGTTAAAAAGTTTATTCGTTTTAACTAGGATCTATTTAAGTCAAGGAATTTTATTCGTTGACTCACGGTCTAATGCGATTCTATTTGTTTCAAATATATAAATATTGGAAAATATATTTTTTTATTTATACATTTGAATAAACTTTATATATTAAAAATTATTAATTTATAATTTAATTTATATATTTATATCGTTAAGTAATATATTTTAAAAAAATATGTATATCTTAAATTTGTTTCGAGCAATCTCTTGATGTTATAAAATTAAATAAATATGGTTTTTATCAAAAGATATTGTTCATTTGAACGAATGAGAGATATGTTTGAATAAAAATATTTTTATTTGCATGCAGTGTGTGGGTCGTAAATTAAAAATAATATTGTTATTTCGAACAGATGAAAACTGTATTTGAATTACTAGTGCATTGATTTGCAACCAGTAAATTTACTGTATTTTCTCATATATCATGGTACATATTTTTCTACGTTCTTAATAATTCACGATGGCGAAAAATTATTGAAAATATTTTTTATTACACCACCCTTTCAGTATATACAAGAGGATGTTACTCTTGCCTGGTTATCACGAGTTTTGTAATTCCCACGTTCTTTAGATAACACTTGGCCGATCGTGGGCGACAGTGCGCAAAATTAGTGGTGCATCCATACGTTTCGCGAATTCGATTGTACGCTTGCTCAGAGTGCGAATGGTTTGCGGGACAAGACATGAGACCTGCGCCACAACCCGGCCATAGATCGTACTGCTACGCCTATCAATTTGCTGGTTCATTCCAATAAAAAAATCTCAATAGACCCATATAGTATATACGACTAATTTTTTTTTTAAGTAAACAATAATAAAATTGTTACAAGCATATCAATTTTGTATTACTCAATGGTGTTAAATATAGTTTGATTTAAATAAATAATCATATTTGCAATAAATCTCTGACATAGTAGAATCACACAAAAAAATATTTATTTTATGATAATTTTAGGTAATTTAAATAAAAAAGAATCAAATAATAATAAGCATTTATAAATAAGAATCAAATAATAATAAGCAATAATAATAAATAAGCATTTAGTTAATTTCCATAAATCTTTTTTTTATTAGTGCATGCATCGATGAAACTTCATTGCAAAACCGTGGAGCACGAAAATGTATATTCCTAATAACCATATTTGATGCATCATAATTGGAAGGCAAGTGCCTTTTATTTAATTCTGGTTGCTGGATGCGTGAGTTAATTAATCCTACGGAATAATGACTTTTCATCTCGAATGACATAAATAGATATATTCAATTCTCGAAATATTACCTTAGCCGGTGAAAAATGAAATGTGAACGAAAATTCTTTTTAACTTTTTTATTTCTTCGTTTTCATTATTATTTTGAATCTCTATCACAAATTTAGGTTGTAGGTCTCCAATGAGAACTAAAAAAAAAATATATTTGGATGGGTTATCTTCGCCGAAATCGGCCGAATAAAAATTCGGGCAATTAAAAAAATAATTTTCAATCACATTTCGAGCTGTCGTAAAATTGGCAGCTTCCAAAATGTGACTACTTATCAGCTCCCGTTACTTCTTCGATTTTTCAAAAAAACTTTATCCGCCTATGAATAAAATACCCCGTAAATTATTAGCTCAAGATTAAGTTTACGCGGGTTTTCCAGAGTGACGTATTTTTTTTTCTATCCCCTGCTTATTTTTGCCCACAGATTTACGTCGGTACTTTCTCCTTTTCTGGCAGTTTTAATAATAATAAAAAAAAGGGAACTTTTCGCAGAGCGTATGGTATTACGTGTGCGAGTCACGTGTTTCAAAGCTCCGATCAGTACGACAAAATGGCAACCGAAAATGCTCTTAACTCGAAATGGAGCCCCGCGATGCGAAACATCCCACAGATCTGTCGCGCCAAATCCGATGAAAACGTTTTTCTTTCTCGATTACACGGATCTATTGCCCGCACGAGAATATCCCGTGCTCGTGAATTCGTGTTTTCGTTGCGGATGCCTCTGTACACTCTATATTCGATATGTATTTTTGTGTAAACCGGATGTATGGGTGTGTGGGTGTATGTGCAGTAGAATTCGTACATTGAACGGATATTTCGTGCTATACGTATATTGAATCCGTACAAAGTACTCGATCGATCGAATTAATGTCGCGGTTCTATATCCGAGAGAACGGCATCGCTGCACTGTATTTGTTTCGACGACGGACAATTTCCGTGCCGCCCGCCTAGATAGATTTAGTATTATACGCGTATCGCGTCTCTACCGACCGATCAACTGCGAAATAAAGTAAGCGCGAGATCTTGATCGACGTACCAGGCGAGCTTCGATACCGGAACGACAATGTGCATTAGAAGAAAAAAGAAAAAATCGATCTGTTTGGGCATTGAAAAAAAAAACATGGCTCGAATCATTGCTCCAAATTCATTTATTTCAACGAGAAAGAAACTGTGCCGTTGTTTTCAGGGACTAGCAAAGATTACTTCGGTTCGAATTTATTTTTAGAATTTGAATGAATCCGATTAATTGTCTTTTTGTCGTTTTTTTTTCGTCGAAAATTTGAACAATCTAGTGGCTCGAGGGCTTCAACGTTACCTTGTTGCGTATTTTGCAACTGCGAGTTAATTTTTTTTTCGTACGGAAGCTTCGGAAATTATCCTCAATTGTTTTCTTTTATGGTGTTGAAGTTTGCATCATTGGAATTCAACGAAAATCCACCTTTATTTTTTATTATTTTGATTACTATCTGAACTCTCCCTTTAGAGTTTTAGGTTATGGATCCCGAATAACGATCATCAAAAATATTTCAGTGATCTTTGTAGCCTAAATGTTCAAAAAAATCGGGCAATACGGAAAAAATAATTTCGTTCCGTACCAACGATGCAAACTTCGATATCATTTTTTCCCTGCCGTCCAACGTATACTCTTGCGAGTTTTTGCATGTTATCCTTCTAAATTGAACCCTTCCCTGGCACTCTCTGTCTGCTTTTTAACCTTAACTTAACTTAACTTTCGTTGCGCCCACAGCCGTCTTAAGGAGTTAGGCCACTCTAGACCAAGAAAAAAAATATCCATATTTTGGGATTTTTTTGGTGAAATAATAAAATGAATCGAAATTCCGTGCACATGTCTTTCTTATACTACTAATGAACTATACAAAATATTTTTTTCTTAATGATTAATAACAAAGCGGTGGCTCACAGCATTTCTCCGTTGAAGCCTTTTTTTCGCAAGGATTCACGGGCGGAAACGTAGCTCATACCATTTTTGATCTGGAACAAAAAACAAAACAAAAAACGATTATATATAAGAACAGCTACAGAAGTACGGATAATTTTTTCGATATATTGTTCTTTTTCCAAAATAACGCATTAAAAAAAAAGATCATACATTTCAGGAAAAAATCTTGAAATAGTTGTTTATAATTTTTAAACTTTGCAATATAACGAAAAAATCCTACGTACTTCTGTACAGAATGTAGCTTTGAATGTACATTTAAATATTCAAATCGATTGGTGAAAATTTCGAGTGCTGTTTCTGCCCAGTTCAAAAAACGTACTTTCCAGAAAAAGGCGTAAAACAGTTTATAGTATTATAAAATAATAGAAACTTCTCAGATACCTTTAATCTGCGCTGCTCGCATCGTAGAATTGGCCCTCCCTTATTGGTGTCCTGCTCCTCTGTTTTCTTGTTGAGCGTGCAGGTAGAAATTATAGCTTTTTGAAGTACTTAGAGATATTGACCACCCATAATATTTTGGTATATCATTTTTAAGATCCTTAGCCACCGTTTAAAACAACATTTTTTTTCTTCAAGTTTTCCAAAATTTTAGAGTCGCCGAACCCCTTAAGGTACACTATAACGCATTTGCCGAGGATATAGGGCAACTGTGAATAACCCGTACCGGTATGGACGGCCGCATATTCTTCTGATTCTGTGATGTACAGACATTTTACTGAAGTATCTACACCAAGGTCTCAAAAGTATTGACCTTCCCCTGACTGGTTGATGCGCCAGCCGGTGCACGGCTGAGCGATCATCACTCCGAGTATTGGCCATGTACAAGGCTGCTTATTTTTCGAAGTATCCCCAGAGCCCAACCACTTATCCACCGGTGTTGCCCGTGAAGAAATTTCTTCGGGATACCCAAGTTCCAATCGGATCCCGATTGGGATATGATACGGATTCCCTAGAAGGTGTGTCTTTATCGGAATCCAGATGGCGCGCACTATGTAGCACAAGGCGGAGACGTGGTGGCAAGAATTTGGAATGCGTATTTCAAATACGTATTAAATACATTTTTCTTAGCAAATTAAATACATATTTTCTTAGTTCTAACGATCTTCATTCAATTGAATTATAATTACTAGAATAAATAACCTATATCACTTTTCTCCAGGCAATATAAGTCTTTCAAGGTCTCTATATTATTTTTTTCGAATTTTTAAATTAAATGTAAAGAATTTTGTCCGAAATTCTGTTATTAATATATATAAGTTTTGACAGTTATACCGTAGCACCAATTTTTACCTAATCTTTTTCAGATCCTTGAATAAATAATTTCAGAAAACGTCTAGTGTCTCCAGCTGATGCGGATCGGTATCTCCTGGTGATTTTTACATTCATCCCTGGGATCCGATTCGATATCCTACTAGATTTTGTTCTAGAAGTTCGGATTTCTAGCCTGGGTCCTATGCAATGTTTCTATTTGAATTCTGACTAGAGTCCTTAATGCTTGCGGATTAGGATCCTAGCTGAAATCTGATTTGCCAGCGTTACATTTCGCTCCCGGATCCGATCCGATATGCGACTGGATCCCGATTGAGAAACCAGGATCCTAGTCCTAATCGGACTGTATCCATGAAAATATTTCTGCACGGGTGGTTTCTTAATTGTTGTTCTCTTCGCGTGTTACCTTCGGTGATTTTGATTTTTCTATTTTTCACCTGACAATGGCAACTTCTATAGAGAACGTATAGCCATTCAAGCCGATTAGACGCGATGACGTCTACAAAATACGTTGCTGTCGTCGTCGTTCTTGTCACTTTATGGTCTCCTTTTTCACGCTAAGCTGACGAGACCTCGCTCCTCAGCATTCCCCAATTTGCATTTGAAAGTGGGTTGTAGCACGATGTCGTTGGGTCTTGCAATGCTACTCCTATTTGTATATGTGTGTATCAGATATATATATATATATCTGATTGTGCTCGTGCTCCCGGTCTTTTCTCATCTGACTCTTGTCCCGCTCGAAGCCTCAGAATAACGCCATTTCTAGGGGCTCACATTCTCTCTCTCTCTCTCTCTCTCTCTCTCTCTCTCTCTCTCTCTCTCTCTCTCCCCCTCTCTCTCTCTCTCTCTCTCTCTCTATTTCTTCGTCTCTTATTCTACTCTCGTTCTACGCTCGTTACCTCCCGAATGGAAAAGCTTGAATGTGTATACGCTTTCGGTTTTGCCAACTGAAAGTTACCTCGAAAGATTCCTTTCACGCATTTTCCTTCTCTCGTGTCAGCGAGAATGCACGGGCGCATTCGTAACGTTTCTCGTTACTCTCGCAAGCTTTTTTCAAGCTGATTCTTACGGCCCCAGTCCTATTGGGATGAGAAGCTTCTTGTTGGAATTATATAATCAATTTTTTTTACAGTCGTCAGTGCGTTGGTAATATTTTATTATATCAGCGAACGTACCTACGTTGAGGCTACTTCGTTAATTCTTCATTATTCAAAACTATTTTTGACTATTGAACGATGAAATAAAAATTCGAGGTGATTTATTGGAACCTCTAAAATCCTCCAACACTTATCGAACTAGATTTTATGGTATTCCCCGAAAAATATATTTCTAAATATAATTTTTTAATTGACTATAAATCTAATTGATTAGGTATAAAATGAATCAATAATTGTAAGAATTAGCTATCTGACGATTAATCCGTAAACAAATGAATGCGGAAAATTGATCTCAGACAATATTGGTTTACCACAAATCGATACATTCGCAAAGTGATCCACGAACAATTGGTCCTTATATAATCAGTCCTTATTAAATTGGCGCACTAGCAAATTGACGCAAATATATTTTATCAGCGTAATTTTTTTATTACCTCACGCTGACAGTAGAATCAGCGCACGTTATTTACTTACAAATGTAACCTGGGTCTATAAGATAATCAGGTATTTATTATAATATAATAATTTATAAGATAATAATAATATCTCTTGTTAAAAAAACTTTCATTTCACAATCGATCTGTCCAACATCACCTAAGTGCTCACTATCACCATGTGTCACTAGTATATATAAATACATTTATAATTCGACATATAAGAATAAGAAACAAGAATTTTCATCGTATATATATATATTCATAAATATATATATATATTACAGTGGTACATTTTTTATTTTTTGCCGGCCCTTCGATCAAATTGTGACAAATAGAGAAAAACAATATCGTAAAGGCTCCCTGTAATTGGAAAATATTTATAGGTCGCTACCTGGGTTTAAACCAAATTATTCTGAAAATGAATAAAATTGACTGATTTATATTTTTTCCAAACTATTTGTCGAAACACAAATTTGTTTATACTTTTCATAACAATGTAACTTTATCTTAATTTTTTTTATAGCATGTGCAATCATATACTGATATTGAAATTTGGAATGTTTTTCCGATGTTCGCCTACGACCAATAGCAGATACTGTTTCTGTTCTTCATCATATATAATAGCCCGATTAAATTCTTCTATAAGGGCAAATCCTCGCTCTGCTGTGTCGCTTGCTACACGGAATCCTTCGCAAATAGCGAAATACTTTCAAAAGCTTTCATCACTTTTCTACTCCAGTGGGCCCCGAGCAAGAAAAGTTGGTTCTATTTTTATTATTTCAAAAAATCGCAAATTACAAGCGGTTACGAAGTCTGCCAATCTGACGCTAAGGAAGCTCTGGACTGTTATATCAGCTTTCACTTGACGACTGGTACTCCCTGGACGTGCTAATGATTCAGTCATTTCGCGCTTCGTCTTAATTGGAACGTCGTCATCGAAGAAAGACAAACAGATTAACTCTTCTGACAGATACCATAGATGGTTCATGAAGTAGTAGTCCAGGTTCACGCAGAAACAGGTAGTAGTCTCGCCAAGGCGTTTTTGTATAGATTTTTTTTAATTTTGAGGGCTCATTCTGGACACTATTCAATTATGACCTCCAACATTGCAAAAGGATTCACCGTTCCGTTTTCGAGATATTGGCAATCAAAGATTTCATGGTTTTACGCGTGTTTTTATGGAGGGCAGTGGAAAATTTCACATTTCACGCAATAACTTTGAAACTTTTATACAGATTTTTTTTTTTATTTTCAATTACAGAAGAACATATGACGAAGTAGGTAAAAAGAAATTATGAATTTTGACCGTCCAGTTTCAGAGATATAGCAATTTAAATTAAGCAATGTCTAGCGACGCCACCGCCATGAAGCGACTGGAGCAGACTAGAACTGAATACACTAGTGTGTGCATATTCGTATACGCAGAGTATCTACGTACAAGTAGCCGGAATGGATAGTCTGATACAAAAGTGAGGGTTAGGTAAACATTATATTAGGCGTTTTCATCATTACTTTATAAGTTTTTAAATCCCGATAAGATGTACAACCTATATTATAAGGATATTTCGCAATATTTCGAAGCTTTCATCGATTGAGCGGAGAATAAACTTTTCAACGTGACTGTGGCGAGACTACTACCTTAAACACAATCCGATAGAGACCATAACATACTCGACACGAGTCGAGGCTCCATGGTGGGAAAAATATATAATAAAAATGTTATAATGCTCGGTAGCGATCTCTAAACATTTTCCGCTAAAGGGAGCCTTTGCGATAGTTTTTTTTCTCTATTTGTCACAATTTGATCAGGTGGCCCGCAGAAAAATGAAAAACAAGGTAAAAAGTGGACCACCCTAATATATATATATTAGCCGGCTATTTTCAACTACATTTTTCGGAATATTGTTTCAAGCATATCAAGCGCATCTCTTTGTCCATAGATTGTTCATATGAACACGGCCGATAAATGCACCTTAGAATAATTCATAATACTGAAGAAAAAATAATAAAAACTGCATCTTTTGTTCAACGAGATGATTGCACAACGATCGTTACAAAGTCTGCTCGTGAATAACGACCGATCGAGGTTACACGATCTTTGCATGAATATGAAGCTTTCGAGTAGGTCTTTCCGGACAGGGTCTTTGTACACTTTGGGACGAGCACACGACATGCATCCACGCGCGAGTCTGCCTTTCCTGCGTCTATTTTCATATCGCTCGACACGGAATCATGCGGATACCCGTGCGCGCCTCGTGTTCGAGGAGAAACTGGACACGCGACTTTGCTCGTCTAAAACGAGACGTGTCTCGCGTGAGTGAGCAATCGCTTTATCTCACAGGCAACGAGTTCAAATTGAAAATTCTTTAATACGTACGTTCCAATAAATTCAAAGGATTCTACTGGCTCTTCGAAAACAGTTTATGCGCTAGCATTGTTCTTTTTTTTTTGCCAAGGTTGGACACTGCAATTGCGTAAAGTGGGCAGTCTGACGGTCTTGAAGTTTGCATCGTTGGGGGACAACGAAAATTCTTTTGTTTTCTTGCTTTATTTTAGAAAAATCTTTTTACTCTTTTATTTCTTTATTTTTATTATTGCACCAAATATTCTTTGCAGATTACCATTGCGGATTTCTAAATTCGTAGGGTGAGTCCGAGGCAGTTGGCCAGTTTTTTCAAGGATCCGTCAAAATAAAAGTTCAGACGTTTCTTTACATATCTCCATTTATAGTCAAACCTTGAACATTAAAATTTAGGATAATTTACAAAAAATAAAACAATTTTTCACTGAATCAGCCTTAAAATTAGAGTTTTTTTTTTTAAATGACGGTTGGTCATCTCTCCCGGAGTAACCGGGTGTGATGGTCATAAGAGTAGAGGAGAGATGGTCAGTACTTAATTCTACTCTTAGTTTTCTCTTTGGTTTTATGATTTGATTCATATTTTTTTTTCTTCTGGCCACATCTGGAACACATAATCGAATTCAGTATAATTTTCGTGACCATCTCTCCCAATCTTCCGGAAGAGACGGCCACACGTAAAATGTAAACAAGTAGAAACAATACATGCAAAATCTTGAAATTATAACGATGCACTGCTAGTGAACTATTCAAGAAATACAAAAATAACCATTATTTTTACAAAATAACATCACCACAATGTAAAACATGAATCCTTCTAGAAAAAAAGTAGCAGTAGAAAAAACAATTAAGAAGGATTTACCTTTTAATTTTTTTTCGCCAAACTTTTGCTCGTACACTTCAACCTGCGCACGACATGAAGCGAATTGCGCAGTAACAGACGACGCTTAGTGAATAGCTCTATGAAATATTTGTATTGGCCGCCTCTGCCATACGGCCAAATCACTCAAAAAAACCCTAACCAGTCAACTATTAAAAAAGTAGTTGACTGATTTTCTTAATATCTACTGGAGAAATTTGAGCGAGAGAAATAAATTGATGTCATTGTAATCCAACAGTGCTAACTTCAATCTCATGCAGGTTAAGGCGATCATTTTGTTGTTGTTTTTATTTTCATTATGAATTAAGATCAGTCTTTTTCCGATTTGGATTGTGCATTTCCAATAATGATTCTAAAAAATATTTGCGTGACTTATCTAGCGCAAATCTGTCAAACTAAAATTTAGGATATTCAGAAAAATTCACTTCCATTGAATTCCCGCGTTGCAAACTGCAACATCATTCTCGATGACTTCCGTGTCTGTTCGTCGAATTGGTGACTTTTTAGCTTCTGCTCGTACAGTCACCGAGGGCACGAACGCGATGTCTTGCGTGTTGGAAAGTTCTTCAAGCTTAATTACTCCAGCTGTGCATGCTGCTTTACGATTTGCCGTTCCCGGGCGCGCACTTATCCCCAACAACGGTAATGATGTATCGTAATATCCTCGCGATGCACTGCGAGCCTCTTCCTTTATTTTTCTCTCCGTTTATCTATTTTTATAGCGAAAGCTGCAGAGATCGAGAGAAGTAGAGGAAGAACCAGAGAGAGAGGGAGAAAATAGAGAAAAAAGTAAAGGAAGGTAGCAGTAAAGCTTCTTCAGCTTCCACGATGACATGTCGAGAGAGATAGAGAGTGAGTTTAGGTTCTTCCAGCGAAGGTTGGGTTCGCCCTGTCGACAAATTGCTTCTCGTAGCGCACGGCTTAAATTGCAATTTCATAAATTCGAGTGACCCCCTCCTCCATAACGACGACGTCCGGGACGATGAAGACAACGATGAGCGCAGCAACGAAGTCGCGAGCACGAAATTCTGGGCTCCTCTCTCTCTCTCTCTCTCTCTCTCTATATATATATATATATATCTTCCTCTGCCGTGCTCGCTTTTTCTTTCGTCGTTTTATACCGCACCTGGCAGAAGAGGATCTTGGGGGTTCTTTGGCTTCTCCAAAGTTCTTTACGGTACATACAAGGGTGCGATATGGCAATCCTCGCCGCACCTCGTCTCTCTCCTCCTTTCCCTCGAGTACCTTCAACGTCCTCATCACGCCTGCAACCTCCAAGCCGTTTCCCCCCTCTCTATTTGTGTTTGTAGAATTTGTACATTGCAAAGGAGCTCCCGAGTGATAATTACTTCTCGTCTATATACGCGTCATCGCGCTGCTTCACTCGCGCAAATTCTTCCCATCGCAAATGCGCCGTTTTACGCTCTTCCACCTTCCACTTGATACTACGTTAGCTGCATACGTGTCCGTTATCCGACCCACTTCATCTTTCACTGCGACGATGTCCTCCTGTCTCGTTAGTCTTGCTCACCCTTCGAAAGAGTAGCCTCTCTCGTCGGAACCTCGATATCCTCACGTTCGTCATACAAATTTGGCAGAGTCACGTTTTTTCGGTCATATTCCTGCTTTTGGTCCAGTGCATTTTGCTCTTTTTGTCACTCTCGTGCAGAAATTGTCGTAGGGATCCAAATGGATTTTCATAGTTGTTCCTACTTCCTGATAGGGATCCAATGTTTCATCGCATTGGATCCCTATACTTAAACGCAACCCGAGTCAAAATTTTCGAGCTGCTTTCAACTCGCAAAATAAAGGCTTTCATCCCCGAGCAGAGAACGGCGATAGTGGATTATCGGGTACCTAAACGAGGGTACAATGTTTGGAATACCAATACGTTAGAATCTCCGATGAACCTCCGGAATGGCAGAAACTGGACATTGTCATTCAAAGGAGGCCAATGCAAAACGCAACTGAACCTGCGAAACCCCAGGTGGGTCTATTTCGAACGCTTTCGCAGAACTTACTGGCTCTCCTTTCGGCCATTCGAAATAAATAAGCAAAAACTTATTTATTTCGTCATTGAACGGGTTGCCGAACGGGAGGCCACAATGGAGTGTTGATGGAGGAGATATCGAATTTGGGCTTAAAGTAGGTTAGGTAGAGTCGGGGCAATGGACTTGACATCGAAATCAGATTAAGAAGGCCTGTGTTCTGCAGGTTTCACTGAAATTGAAAGTCGAAAGAAGGTTTCAGAGGACTAACAGAGGCTACACTGGACCAAAAATGGAGGCCTCTTCATGGCACCGAACTCGACAAATGGGGTTTGGTAGGTTCAATGGAGGCTGACGGCTTGTGCATTGCAAAATAAATGAGTCCTGCGAGTATTCAGAGGGGGCTATCAATTTTGGCTCGGGAACGCTCGTACATTGGATTCTAATCGGGATTCCCCATCGGCATCAAATATACGAATCCAATTCGAATCCAAAGGATTGCCGCGTTATCGAACAGAATCCCATACTATTCTTTATCCGGTAGCATTATGTACGTTGAATGTTCTGAACAAAATATATAGATATACAAAATGAGTGGATCTTAAAAAAGTATAAAACCCATCTTAAAAAAGTATATCATAAAAATCGATTTGAATCACGTCACTGAAAATCCACTTTAATTAACGTTTGTCATTTATTTTACTGCACTTTGACATAATGTCACCACACACGTGACAACCCAAACAAACTTACCAAACGTGTAGGTTATGTTTTAACACGCCGAGGTTTTTCTCGTGACTTTTTCACATATTATCGATTCGAACGTGGTTAGAATTCTCAAACGGCGTTAATCGGGGAACAGTGCAGAATCCAATTGGATCCCAATGAGGATTACCTATGTCCCTATGGAGACGTTATATTTTTCTTTGGGAGATTCAACAAATTCCAATTCAGAATTTCAAATAAAAAAATCTCAAACGACATCAATCGAGAAATAGCACGGAATCCACTTGGATTCCAATGTGAACTCCTTACGTGTGGCATCCGTATAAAATCCATATAGGTATGTATGGTAGGATCTAGGGACTCCCCAAACAAATTTCCGCCCGCGCTCTCGCGGTCCCATCCGAATAGCAATTGAACGCGATCGTTTCGCAGGAAGTCCCCGTGCACCGAAGTTCGAATTGTTTGGGTTTGGAAAAGCAGCGACATTTTTTTCATTTTTATTATTATACGAAATTTGGTCGATCGAAAAAAGAATGGATTTTCATTGCATTCCAGAGTGGCAAGCTTCAACGCGGTAGAAAAAGTGCGGGTGCATAAATACCCGGGTAAATTAATTCTGGCGACTTGGGCGATGGAGCGCGTTGAGGGAAAGGAATATCTGTGAGGAATATGACGCGGTAAACGGCGTGACACTGCGGTAAACGGCGTGACACTGTACCGTTTTTTCTTCTATTTTTTTTCTTTCTCACCTATGCACGTACAGATACATACGTGCGGGTAATCCAACAAGCTTCGCAAGTGAAACAATTTTCACGGCGAAAATGCTATGTCGTCCGGGCGCGGGCGGTCGTGTGCGCAGGGCTCATCGTGTCACACTTCTGCAACACTCCCCCGCACCCGCAACATTTTTTCTCGATCCAATGCTGGGAGCAACGTGAGAGCCGCTTGAAAAATCGCTGCTGCACCGCAGCAAGATCTGCGCGGCGCAGCAACGAGTAATGCATATTTCATGGAGTGGTACACTGCGAAATGAAAATTCTGTCGGAGGTCTCCTTGCTAAGCAGTGATCCGTGTGAAAGCCTCACCTCTCTCTCCTTCTCTCTCTCTCTCTCTCTCTCTCTCTCTCTCTCTCTCTCTCTCTCTCTCTCTCTCTCTCTCTCTCTCTCTCTCTCTCTCATTTTCTTTCGCTGTCGCGATTTTTCCTCGAGCTTTCGCCCTTTCCCTGTCACCGTTTCGCGTTCACCTCAATTTCAGCCTTCAGCTCCCTTCGACCTCGTCGTTCTCGCGTTATCGCACGCCGTTCTTTCCAACCGTCTCGGAATTACGTTTTTTTTTTTTCGCAGACTGAGTTCTCATCGCGCGATGCAAGGAGCTCATCGAAACGCGAGTTCAACCTCTTCCATCGAAACGATTATGTTTATAGCGGTACGCGCGCTTAACGTACGGGGTGTTGAGCAAAAAAAAAAAAAAGAAAAAAACCAACGAGAGACCAGGCCATTAATCGGACCGGAAAGATTGGTGTCGTCGCCGAGAGATTCGTGAATATTTGATATTAACTTGTGCATGCCTCGCGATTCGAGGAAATCGTTCGATTATTATTACCGATAATATTGAGGAACGCGAATTATAATCGACGTCATTACTGCGACATGCAAACGCGTATTAAATTATCGATATGCTCAAATATTCTAAAGGGCGACATAAATGAAGAAAATTCTTCGAATTTTCGAACAGTTCGAAAGCAATTTGTACCTCGTTAGGAGTAACATTATTATGGTATTGATTGCATCGTTGGAATACAACGAAAATGCATATGCATATTTTTATTTCCTCATTTGTATTCTGGTATCAACGATTTTTTTTCCGTATTTCAATTGCAACTATTTCAATAAATGTCTTGAAAAATGGTTAAAGGGGAACACCGCATTTACAGGGCCAAAACAATGCTTTAATGTTTTAAAGATTTTTTTTAAATAAAAAGGATTGTCTGACTTTGTTACAATTTTGTACACTTTTAATTTCACATTTTGACTATTGAATTTTCTTTTCTTTCAATTTTATTTGGCGGACGTCCACCTCGGTTTTTTTGAAAGGTTACATCGTGTGTTGCACATCGATTGTTGGCATTCTAGCATCGGCTGTCATTGTTTGAAACACATAGAGCAAACATTATTAAAAAGTTTACATCCATATGCTGTCGGTGAACCAAAAGAATCAAAATATATAAAGAATCCACAAGATGGCGACTTGGGAGAGTCAATGTTGTAATTTTTATGAAATCACCGCTACATTAAAAAAAAAAACTATGTTTTTATATTAAAATTTCACAGGTTTTTTTTTTGGTTCACCGATAAACTGATAGTATAAGGAAGATGTCTGCCAAATTTCATCAAAATCGGTTGAATTGTTTTTGAGAAATCATGTTAACAGTTTGGAAAAATGCACTTTTGAAAAAGACGCGTTTAAAGTTGCAACAAGTGAAAACTAAATGATTTATGACGTCTTACCGACTAATCAGCGACCCCAGCGCCATAATCCGTCAGTTTCTTCATAATACTGATTTTCCTGCTTTCGATATTTTTAAACTGGAAAAAGATGTTCCGCCCAGAAAGGATTTTGGTAGCTAAAATCAGTTGAAATTAATTGGGGCAAGTCAAAAAAAATAATTTTATTACACTCGGTACGATAATGGACGTTTTACGTACGCTTCGCGTGCGTAAAACCCCCATTTTCACACCGCGTACAATAAAATTTCGTATAATATTCGACGAAAAAAGTTTTTCTAACGAGTGTGAGTTGGCAGCACGAGCCGAAGGCGAGTGTTGCAATCACACGAAGTCCTCGTGTCATAATGTACTATTTATTGCACTCCAACGATGCAAAATTCAATCCCATAAATCATTAATTAATTGAGTTGTAGAGTTTTATCTACGTATCTAAGGTTTCGTTTTTATAGTTAGGTTTAGGGGATCGAAAACGTAGTATCCATGATGATGATATAACTTGCTTAAATTTGAAGTCTACATCTCTCAAGTACGTAATTTCAGCTATCTGTACATAGTCAATACATAAGTGTGTACATATGTGTATATATATATATATATATATTGTCGAAATTATATTTCGTGGCACGTCCGTTTCTTCAAGTCTTATGGGCTACATCGACGTTATCTCATGCTCCTTCGATCTTCATGTGTGTGTATGTGCATGCATCGCTATCCCTGCCATTAAATGAGCCCAGAATATTTTCGGTGTAGTAAAACCCGAAGCTTTTATCCAGCCCTTGCCTATTTTCTGTCTGACTCAGCCGAATTCGGGACATTTAATCGAGGGATGAATCACAGCTGCGTTCCGTAGATGCGCTAGTACACGCGGTTATATTGTAGATCGTTTGCTTCATCCGTTCGCATTGATACCGAATTGATAAAGTGTGTAAAGCTTTTAATTCTCTGCCTACGTTTTATACAGAAAATTGCAGCTGCCAATAACACACGCCCCTACATATGACAGGGCAATTGGTGCACAGCGTTATGCGTTGCACTTCAAATCACAATTGATGCTTTCATGTACACACATATACATATACAGATACACACACACATACATATATATATATATATATATATATATATATATATATATATATATATATATATATATATATAATACACCTATACACGATTGGATGCACTTGTTCTCACGTCAAACAAATTCGATTAATAATGATAAGCTTTAATGATTTCGCAAGCTGCAACTTTATGTTCGTATCATATGCGCACGTATATATACTTGCACAAATGTGTACCTATATACATTCATACGCGTACATATACACGATAAGCTTTTCCCATTCACTTAATACGTGTGTAATCCGCTTTGGTATATCATATCTATCGAAATTTCGAGCATCAAGTTTATGCGATGGATACGTGATCTGATGATCCGATAATTACCGATCGTATTATTCATGCGAGCACGATGCTTGTTATACATATATATGCATATATACGCCGATGTATCGTCGTACATATTGATACTCGTGGTCGTTCTATGATTCGATGCTACTCTCACAGATTCGATTTCAATTATAGCCGAATTGCTTCGCTCATTACGAGAATTGCAACAAGTTCCTCTCGTATAGAGGAGTAAAAAAACGCAAACGAAGGATTTTCAGGGATCTCGTGTGACATTCGTTAGATATACCGATTCATACAGTCAACCGGCGCATAAACCTGGCGAATACATCGACAGATGTGTTTTGGCTTTGTGCAACTGGAGGTTAGCCAATTGGGAAAGCTCTCGCGCCCGAGCAAATTACGTTGGCCACGAGAGTTTCTATTTGGCTGGACTGTTCGCTGATGCCCGAGAGGTCCATACGTTTTTCCCCGAGTTAACCCTCGCCCATTCTTCGCGGTGCGGATATGTAACGTACATAAGAGCTTTATATGGGTGATAACTCGATGGAACTGGACTGCTGATGGACCAATTCGTGGCGAACATATGTACACGCACACGGACAGACACAAAGACGGACAATTTGATTTTCTAGTTCACGAGCTATCATAGGTCCGGGCATACGCGAGACGAGAACATTTTACGTTCGAATCGAGTTGGCCGAAATTATTTTTGCATGAATTTTTTTTTCTTGTACGTCCCATTCGCGTCCTGTAACTTTAGATAACGCAATTTTGGGTGGTTCATGAAAATTACAGAGAATCAATTAATTTTCGTCGAATGGACGTGTCCATTAATCACGTGGATGCGTTTTTTGTCATTTTTATGCCCCACGGGATTTTGAACGACATTGCACAAAAATAATTCGTGAAGAGGTAAACGCGATACCAAGGCATGTGCCAGCCCCTCGCGATCGTTCACAACTTTTCCATCGAATTACAGCTTTACTCCTTGGAACTTCCGGCAATGAAGGAGTTGGGCCACTCTAGAGGAAGAAAAAATAGGCATATTTTGGAATTTTTTTCAGCGAAATAATAAAGTCAATCGAAATTCCATGCACAGGGCTTTATTATATTACTAATGAAGTATACAATATAATTTTTACGTAGTAATTAGTAACAAAGTGGCGGCTGCACAGCATTTATCCGTTGATGCCATTTTTTCAGAAGGGTCCACGAGCGGAAACATAGCTCATGCCATTTTTTACCTGGAACAAAAAATCAACATTTTTTCGATTATATATAAGAACACGCGAGTCAAAATTTTCGAGCCGCGTTCAACCTGCAAAATGAAGGCCTCTTTCCCCGAGCAGAGATCGGCGATAGTGGATTATCGGGTACCTAAACGAGGGTACAATGTTTAGATTACCAACACGTTAGGCCCTCGAAAGAACCTCACGAATGTCAGAAACTAGACATTGTCACTCAAAGGAGGCCAATGCAGAGCGCAACTGAACCTGCGAAACCCCAGGTGGGCCTACTTCGAGCGCTCCTGCAGAACCTACTGCCTCCCCCCTTTCGGTCTACTGTAGGCGCACTGTAGACCCTTTGGACCCACCATTCAGCCTACTGTAGGCGGACTGTAGACCTTCCGGACCCTCCATTCAGCGAAAACGTCATTATTTTGTCATCGAAGGGGTTGGCGATCCGGCCACAATGGAGTGTTGATAGAGGAGATATCGAATTTGAGCTTAAAGTAGGTTAGGTGGGGTCTGTGTTCTGCACAGGTTCTGTTGGTTAAGGAGGCCTGTGTTCTGCACGTTTCACTGAAACTGGGGGTCGAAAGAAGGTTTGGGAGGACGAACAGAGGTTACACTGGATCAAATGGAGGTCTCTTCATGGCGCTGAACTCGACAAATCGGGTTTGGTAGTTTCAACGGATGCTGGCGGCTTGTGCATTACAAAAGAAATGGGTCCTGCGAGTGGTCAAAGAAGGCTATACATTTTGACTCGGGGCAGCTACAGAAGTACGTAGAATTTTTCCGATATATTGATTCTTGGCGAGAGGGAGCATTTTAGAAAAAAAAAGATTATCAATTTGAGGGAAAAAACATTTAGTTTATAACTAAAAAACTATGCGATATAACAAAAAACGTGCTTCTGTAGAGAATCCTCTTTTGAATGTACGTTAAAATTTTTTAATCGATTGGTGAAGATTTGTTCGAGTTATGCTTCCCCCAAGTATGTAAAAAAAAACGTGCTTTCGAGAAAAACGCATTTTAGTTACACGCGTAAAACAGTTTTTAGTATTATAAATATAATTATCATGTAGTATTATAGAAAATTCTTATATACCTCTAATCTGCGATGCCGGCACCATACAACAGGTCGTGCCTCACTTGCAGCTTCAGGGAGCGATTGTTCGGAAAGCTTGATGCGCTGTGCGTCCACCTCTAGGCACACATTATTGCTGTTTCGGGTACTCAGAGATTTCGACCGCGCATAATATTTTGATATATCATTTTTAAGACCCTCAGGCACCTTTTAAGCTAAAATAAAATCTTTTTCGAGTTTTCCAAAATTGTCGATTGGCCTAAATCCCTTAATGGGAGTCCCCTTCCCCCATGGATATCATCCAACTGTACTTCTGTTCATTCATAGAAACCGACAACCAATTACACGAAGATCTTTCTAAAGAAAATGCCCAAAATTTGGCTATTCTATCGAGTAGGGCAGGGAGGGGCATGTTGAGCAGTCGGGTAAGTTGGGCAATCCAAATATCTGGAAAACTAAGTACTGCACGCGGGTGCATCAAATGGCGAAAAGAGAGGTATGGGAGAGGAAAAAACATCACGTCATCGTCCGTTACCATGCGGAGCACGAGACGTTAACACGGGACGTTTCATTATTTTTGCACTGAAAAGTAAAAAAACGTAATTGAAAGATTTTCTTCTACCATTGTATGAGAAAAAATATTTCAAAGTTCATTGCAATGAATGTTAATGTTTCAAAACCTAACTAATTAACAAGCAACTGTTGGTTTATTACTGCATTGTACCAAATCATGTTGCATACGTCTGATTTTTTCATGCAATTCTCACTTTGTCCAACATATCTCATACTCATGCTCAACTATCGGGGCAGGTCGAGCAAATATGGCCTTAGTCATTTGAGAGCGATTGCCTGTGAAACAATAAGGATAACAGGAATTTCGTGTACAGACTTTTTTTTCCAGACAAATTACCTATTGCCCAAAGTAGGTTTCATTTTTATACGGCAGACTGTTAAGGAATTACAGGGCGATAATTCCAAACTTGCTCAATATGCCCCCCCCCCCCTTACCCAATGACCTCGAAACATCACGTCTTGCTAAAATACCCTGTCCGACGATATATTTTTTTCTTCCTCCGCGATGTTTTTGTGTTTCCCCTTGATTTTTTTCTTCCTCCGCGATGTTTTTGTGTTTCCCCTTGATCAAGACTGCCGAGGAGACGTCCCAGCGTTGGTGCGATACACAAATTTGTGATTCGCAATTCGATGTAATTGCCATGGAAATTGGAACTATTAAAGCCCGCACGAACGAATCGAGTAATGAGAGTGTTCCACGAGTTTCCACTAAAACGGTATATACGCGACAAATAGATACGTATTCAGACGTATACGCGGGGTCGGATGATGGAAGGGAGAAGCAAAGGCGACGCATACCCCGATAACCGCGCATGCTGACCCTAAAGCACGCTTGGAATCCCGTGGTATATGTTCCATGTAACGATCTTTGCCGTCTCACCATTCATACGTATATACGCAGAATCATCCGTGGATACCGCTGGGTTATAAGGGGACACGAAACCATGGTCCAATGTGTAAAGCAGTGACCGTTTACGCCCTTTTTCGGTCAAGAGTGGTTATACGAAGCCACTGGGAAGCTTTTCCCCCCTCTCTCTCTCTCTCTCTCTCTCTCTCCATGCCTGTGTTCCTCTCGTACGGAAACAGCATGTGAAAGCTTTCACTATGTCCCGCGCAAGTACCTGTGTATTCCAGGAGCTAGCGATATCCCTATCTAATTCAGTAGGCTCCATTGCACCAACCAGCTACGATCTACAGCTTGTGCTCGTTTCAGAGACGCCGGAGCATCCTCTGCCACGAGAATATTCACTACTCTCGAGCATTATCTACCTATTGCCATTGTGTATATCTCCAACGTTTCCATACGCGCAATACCAATTTCACCTGCTCCAACTCTCGTACACTACCTAGCTCCTCAAAGCGCTTTCCGTACATACGAATAAGCACACGAATTGCCCATTCAGAATTCTATTTTCCTTATTACCTTACCCAATTTTTAAATATTCAACGGCACATTCGAGGCGGAATTTCATTTTGTACGTTTCACCGATGAAAGCTTTGCGCAAGCATTTTTGAGAAGGGTCGATCCTTTCATCGATCCAACGCTGAAAGATACTCATCTCTTTGACGACGTAGCGAGGTTGAAAAAAAGCTCAACTTTTTGCGAATACGCCTATAACGTTTTCGTCAAATGGGAAGCATCGAAATTTACGCAAATTTAGGACAGTTTGTTGTTAAAAATCGGGAATTTAGCCGCGGTTAGTCTTTCTCGCTGGAACTATCAACTGCAATCATTGTTAAAATTGATTTTTTATTTTATCTTCTTTTTATCCTTTATTAGAATAGCTTTATTTTATTTTTTCTTGAAAACAGGGGCATGCCACTAATGGAAACGTCGAAGAGAAAGTTTTGGAAGTATCGACGTTACGACGCATCAGGATCTTTTAACATTGATGGGCAAAACGCTTTACCCTCTTTATGCTGATAGAGGATTCTGTAAATAATTTTAAGAGGGTAGCATCATATTTTCCAGGGGACGGAATTGCGTATGAGGCAGACGAGTCGATAAATATATACGAATACAATTATATATTCATATATATTCGTTTCTTTATGAGATTAATATTACATATATGCATATAATAAATCCGTAAACTTTGCGTGTCTGTTTGTCTGTTTGCTTGTTCACGCATCACGTAAAAACTACTGACCCAATCAGGATGGAGTTTTTAGAGAAAAAAAAATAGAGGTTAACTTGAAGTAACATTTAGTTTTCATTTCATCGCAATCGACTCACTCATTCGAAAGATAGGCTAATTTAAAGTTTTCGAAAATCTGCGCATACGAAGTCATGGGCACAGATAGTTTTTTTTATAAATCTGAACATGCAGGTACTGATTTATACCAAGCAATTTTTAGTCATCAGTACTTTGTCATTTTGATCAATCTTCGTTTTTATCGATGCTATACCAATAGACGTAATCATCTCGCTTGGTTGTCATCGGCACTGTCGCTACTTCAGTGAAATGCCCAATTTCCAGATTTTCACATCCGATAGGAACTCTTATAATTACAACATGTCTGTCTGATTGTAACAACAAAGTGTCCTTTATTCTTGCAACCCTTTGGTTTGCAATAATTCCGCAATAATTCACGAAAATAACACCCAATGAGTATTTTTAACTCCAATTATTATTGTTGAAAATTAAACCTTGAACTATTAATTTCAGAAAAATAGAATAAAAAATAGTTATTAATGAGACAAGGCTCTTTCAATGATGTTGAAGTTTGCATTCTTTGGAATGCAACGATATTTTTTTTCATTTTTCAAATTCCTTTATTATTATCATTATCCAAACTTTTTTTTAGAAAATTGCGGTCATAAATTTCTAATAAGAATACGTAGAAACGTTGGAGCGATTTTCACAGCTTGAATCGGCTGAAACAATTTAACCAATTAAAAGGAATTAATTTTCGTTGCGTTCCAACGATGCAAATTTCAACGTTATCTCTTTCGATGTTTCGATGTTAACCAAATCGATTAATTACCATTGATAATTATCGATGATTGTGAAGTACTGTCCTTCATCGAGCAGCAATATTCTGAAATCGAATAGAAATTCCATCGATAGTAATTACGGTTCTCCTTGAATGTTGCGGTTACGTGGGTAGCCAACGAGCTACGCGAACTATGTTTAATTGAGCGGTTCTTATTTGTCCCGATCGTAGGCAAAACTTCGCGTGATGGTGGAGGAGAACGCGGCTACGGGTGCCCGGCTTGACGGAGAGCTGGAACGCGCGAGAGGCGAGTGCGCGACGTTGAGGAGCGAATTGCGCGACGTTCGCGGCACGTTGGCATTGAACAACAATAATACGAGCAACGGTGCTGCTACCGGTATCGGTAGCAATAACAACGCCGCAACGTCGAATCCCGGTGGTACATCGAGCGGGGGTGGTGGTAACGCCGCCCCCAATACGGCGCAGGAAACGATCGTCGAGACGCAGCCGCAAATACAGCAGGAGGACTCGAAGAGGCTCAGCGCCGGAAGTAGTCCGGTCGATAAGAGAAGCTCGGCGAGCGACAAATCGGCGAGCCCGATCGACAAAGGAACGAGTCCGGTCGACAAGAAGGATCGTACGAGCCCGATCGATCGACGAACCAGTCCTATAGGTAAATGAACGAATAAAAGTTTACGTAACGTGATAGGCAAATTCAATTGTGCTGAAGTTTGCATCGTTGGAATGCAAAGAATATTGCTCTTGAATTTTTCATTTATTTTTTTTTATCGGTATAAATTTTCAATAAGGATTCACAAAACTGTTTTAGTAACTCCTCGTAGCCTGAGTGTGAAAAACAAATACGGGAATACGAAAGAAATATATTTTCGTTGCATTCCAACGATGCAAACTTCAATACCATCACATTCATGATCTCTGGAAAGTTACTTTTTAGTTACTTCCTCAGTTGATTAGTAATGTTACTAGTTGTATGTACAATACAATATTATCACGATATATATATATGAGGCATTTAACGCCATTTCACCTAGCCCCTGACCCCAACCATTTTTGATTTTCATCATCTTTTTTTTTGTAAAGTTTTACCCCATAAAAGGAATATTTACACCAATTTTTAGATTTTTATTTCTTCTCTTTTAGGAGTTATAATTTTCCAAAAAATTTCGATTTCGGAACTTTTGCAAACGTTTAAACGCTGATAACTCCTGAACTAATTGAGATATCGATAAATGTCAATATATATATATATATATATATATATATATATATATATATATATTTTTTTTATTTTGAAGCATACCTTCACGAAAAAATATGAAAAAAATTATCATTCATACTGGAACACGTGTTTTTTGCTTCGAAAGTGGAAACTATTTTTTTTAAAGATGATTGCCATTGTTTATTTTTAAAAGAACTCTGTAAAATAGAGTGACCTATTCTATAATTTTTAAGACTAGTCTCATCGTGAGTCCATTTTTCCTTCTATTTTTTTGCGAATTAACCATATTTTTTTGAGAAGATTTTCATCATTTTAATCTCTAATAATGCTATATATCTCCATTTTAATCTTGAATAATGCTAATAATGAAACGGTTTATTTTTTATTTCTGCTGAAATTAACGAAAAAGGAGATTTTTTGTGCAAAATGATTTTTTTTTTCACTAATAATAATATTGATCAATACAAGTATGACAATTTTCAATCGGATCTTATGGTCATAACTATTCTAGTTTCGATCCTTTATGTAAATAAAATGAACTAAATTGAGAATTATATGGGAATACGTGAATTTAAAAAAGAGTGAAATTTTTCCTTTTATATATATATATAAAATTTCATTCTTTTTTAAATTCAAGTATTCCTATATAATTCTTTATTTAGGTCGTTTCATTTATGAAAAGGATAATTATGACTATTAGATCCGATTGAGAATTGTCCTACTAGTGTTGGTCAATATTATTAGTCAAAGATAATTAATTTTATACAAAAAATCTTCTTTTTCGTTAATTTCAGCACAAATGAAAAATAAACCGTTTCATTACAGAGTATTATTCAAGTTCAAAATGGAGATATATAGCATTATTGAAGATTAAAATGATAAAAATCTACTCAAAAAAATAAGATTAATTCGCAAAAAAATAGAAGAAAAAATGGGCCCACGATGAGACTAGTCTTAAAAATCATAGAATGGGTCACGCTATTTTGGAGAATTTTTTGAAAAAAAAATTAAAAATGGCAATCATCTTTAAAAAAAATACTTTCCACTTTCGAAGCAAAAAATACGTGGTCCAGTACAATTGATAATTTTTTTCATATTTTTCCATGAAAGTACGATTCAAAATGAAAAAAATATATAATGACATTTGTCGATATCTCAATTAGTTCAGAAGTTATCAGCGTTTAAACGTTTCCAAAACTGCTGAAATCAACATTTTTTGAAAAATTATACCTCCTAAAAGGGAAGAGATAAAAATATAAAAATTGGTGTGGATATTCCTTTCATGCGGTACAATTTTACAAAAAAAAAATCAGGAAAATAAGAAATGGTCGGGGTCACGGGTTAGGTGAAATGGCGTGGAATGCCTCATATATATATATAATATGTGTGCGGGTGTGTGTATATGTATATGTATGTTTTAAAATCTATATCCTTGCATTATAATAGTTTCTGTGTGTATATATACGTACTAAATATATTATATTATCAATGTACCGCCGATACTCGGAGCGATGACCGCTTAACGATGTGAAACACAAAAACCAAAATTGGATTATTTATGTTTTTTTAAATAAGTATTGCGACTGAAATGTAACCGAGAAGTTTATTTGCTGAGAAAAAAAGTGACGAAACGAAAATTGCAGAAAGACGAACCGGTTCGCCCTGTCGGAGTCCGAGTGAAAAGGCCCGTCGCCCTTACGCGCCAGCGTTGGAAAAAGCGCGATTAGGCGGTTCCGGTGGTAGCGTTGATTCGAGATCCGGAAGTGCGAGCCCCGATCGCGGCTCGGCCACAGCCAGAGCGGCATTTTTCCAGCGTGGCAGCACCGATCGCTCGAGCGTTGAGAGACTTCGAATAACGACGAATCGCGACTCGATTCGCGGCTCGAGCAAGGACTCGAGCGAAATCGAAAAGGACGCTAAGGACATGATCGACGGGGACGTGAGAGCCGACGAGGACAACGAGCCACCTGGCCCCGCCCCTAGCAGCAGACCTACGTCACCCACCAGCTCGCTAGGTCAGCTTCAATTTATTCATTTTATTATCTCATCGTCAACTACGATAATGCAAGACGAATTTTCGGTGATACCTTTTCCGTAAAATTTTCGCAATTTCACACGAATGAGAATTTTTTCGTCTTATCTATGAACAATGTTTTCACGATTTTTCCCATTCTTCTTTTATGTCTTTTTTACGATATTGTATTTTTATTCCTTTTTTTAAATTATAATAATTATTATTCTGTTTTTGAAATTCTAAATTATATATATATTTTATTATAATAAAAACATTAAGAACAAACAAATATATATATATATATATATATATTAATTTAATAGAAACGCCGTTTATGTTCGTTATAGTGCCAACTATTTATTTATATATCTTTATTTATTTATATAATTTCATTTATATAATATGAGAATAGTGTGTTTGTTTTTTCGTGCCGTGTAGATTGTAGAACATAAGCTTTTCGAATCACGCGAAATCTGGAAGTTCCAACTGATTGTTCGTAGCTCCTCAATTTATCACGAAAGGCTCAGAATACGATAGAATCATAGCACGAACACGACGATGAAAGCCATGTGGAAAGTTCGATCCCGTATTAGTTTTCGAATCGATTCTCCCCTCGTACTATCTCTCAGATGTTTCTCTCGTGGAAACTCTCGTTATATTTCATTGGACCAACCACATCCAAACCAGAAGACCAATTACGAACAGCGTGCCATATCGGTAGGTACACGTCGGAAGGAAACTCTCTTGCTATACAGCGAACCCGTGGCTCCGCTTATTTCTCCTCCTAAACGTAATTAACTCACCAGAAATAAATATCAACGAAGAGATTTAATAAAAAGTAAGTGTAATCCCTTATTAGACTGTAGAGAAATATGGCTGAGCTTGGAAGGTATATTCAATTTAATTGTGGAAGAAAGAGTGCGTAGTGGGATCGAGAAAAAATCGTTTTATTTTCGATTTTTTTAGGAAAAATATATATACTCAAATAATACATTATTTCGATTGGATCTTGGTTTTTATACAAAAGAACATTGATTAGGTTTTATATACAGAGATAATAATCGTTTTATCTTGATGCGATAATGGCATGTTTACAACAATGAAATGTAATACAAATCAATATTTTCGTGTGTCTATTTTTTTTCTTTTGCACATGTAGGCTACGAAAATCACGCTATCGGTGATCTAGAGCCTGAATATGCCAAAAAATCTTTCGGATAATAATGGAAATCAAGAATGCAAAAAAGAATAAACTTTCTTTGCATTCCAATGACGCAAACTACCGGTACGGGTTTTCCACAGTTTCCCCGTAGGAACGTTAGGCTACATTAGCGAACTGCGGGTAGGGAGTGAAAGGATAGGGTTCAATTGAGAAGGGTAATATGTAAAACTCACAATAAATAGTGGTGAAATTGATAAATAAGTAGCGAAATATCTGAATCACCAGTGAATGGACGAAAGTACTAATGGAAAATGGACACTTGACCACCGGCAAATGGACATGTAGTGTAGATGAACGCGGTAAAGGTGAACAATTTATTTATATGATTAAATGCTAGATTTGGAGATCACTGTGTTGCACAAAAATTATAATATTCTTATACATATGAGTATCGTATTTGTTGTTACGTTTTCGTAGAAAATACACAAAGCTTTTTTATATCTTAACGTGACGCTCTAACAAAATTCTCAAAGTTTGTTTCGACAGAGAAACAAAAAATGAAACTTTGTTAAAATAAAAAAAAACGCATGAAATGATTTTATTACATTTAATTCTTAACAATAATTAATTTAGCAATATTCACTGGAAAGTGAAGTCTTTCACTGAAAGACTTCACTCTTTCACTCCAGTCCATTCACTGGAAAGAGGTTAGAATACAGCAGCAGTGAATAAATATGTTTAATTCTGACTTATTATTACGGATTTATTGCAATTTTTTTTGCAAACAATCAAAGATTGATATCATCTTAGATAATAAAAGTAATACTTACCCTCAAAACTGAAAAAGAAACTTTCGTTTTCGCCTACTGTACACAGACGTATCGTAACTAAGCTTCGCGGTGTGCAAGTACCACAAACAAGAAAAATTCCGTGTGGCCTTAAAATTCGATATTAAACTAAGGAATTGGTTTTAACGACAGTTCTGAATGTTTTACTAAATGATAGTGATTCGAGTTTTTATCGACGATTCATATTCTTTACTTATTTTAAATATAAATCACCTTTCGTCCATTCACTGGTTTGTGTACCCTATTGACCTTTTTTTTTTTTAATGAATCTCGGGTTCAAGACCAAAGTGTATCCCTAAATGGCTGCAATGAATTGTTTAATGCTTAAGTGAAAATCCTGAATGGAGAATTCTACGAATAATTGCAGGACTCGTGGGTGATCCTGTGGTTGCCTCGAGACTCTCGAATATTCATGGCTCGGTAGTAGTCGGTCCTCACGTCGAGCTTGCGAGCGCCCGAAGATTGAGACTCGAGAACGAGAGACTCGTTGCCGAAGTGGCGAGACTACGAAGATTGTTGCTGAGCGGGGCAGCGAGGGGTGAGGTGGGCAGCGACGATGCGGCGATCGAAGAGGAAACGAGATTCGTAGCACTCGAGATGGAACTTCAGCGTGCCAGAGAAGCACTTCACAAACTCAAGGTCGATCGGAAGAGGCTTAAAGCCGAAAAATTTGATCTTCTCAATCAGATGAAAGCACTTTACGGCACACTCGAGGACAAAGAGCGCGAACTACGTGATTTTATACGAAATTACGAACAGGTGAGCTTTATCTCTTTGGCACCGTTATCTTGACTCTTAAGAACTACTTCTTCTCTCGTTGCTTCGAGGCTCGCGTGTGGAAATTACGCGTTTGGGGTTCCGTAGCTACTCGAAAGCCCGGCAATGTCGTCATGTCCGCGTACGTTTGTCCGTATCCTTTATTAGTTTGAGGCAGTATTCTAGTCTGGAGGCCCAAATTACAGGCGTTTTATCGGGCTTGATGAAAAAAACATGAAATATTTTTCGTATCCATTTTTTACAGTCTTTTCATTGATGTTTCAATAACGAATAAAAAAAATGTTGTGCAAAAAGAATAAAAATGGTAGAAATGATGGCAATTTCGAAATTTCTTTTTGAGAACATATACTTAAGGCGGGCAACCACTTTAGGAGACCAAAAATTAGATGATTTTTTGGATTTTTTTTAGTGTGAAAAAAAAAACGAAAATTTCCGCAACTCTGATAATATTTTAATCATATTTCCATACATCTCTGGTAATTTTTTCATGTTATTTCATGTATTAATTAAGGTGTAATCCGCTGTGTCGCTTAGTGTGCCCTCATCGTGGTTGTCGATTTGCGGGAATTTTGCAGCTCGCAATTCGCATCTGAAATAGTCCAACGAATTTTTATACATTCTTGAGATGTTTTTTAAGAACATGAACCTAAATTTTGAAAAAAAATCGAGAATTGAATGTTGGAACCTGTTTGAAAAAAAATGGTCGATTTTTAGCATTTTTTCCCCGGCATTTTGCAATAATAAATATGTTTTAAACAATCTAATCTTTCCAACTTTAGGTTCATGTTTTAATCAATTATATTATGTAAACGTGTTCCAAATTTGAAGATGACCCATCAATTAGTTTTTGAGTTATGATTCCCGCAAATTGAAATATATCGTTTCGAGAAAAACACGTTTAAAGTTTCACAAACGAAAAACTCAAAGTCAAATGTGTTTAATCAGATAAGAAAGTATCTTACCGATTAATCAGCGATTCCAGCACCATACAGCAGTCCTTCCTCTTCCTCATGCAACTCATTTGAAGCTTGCATTTCCTCTTTACGAGCTTTTCGAGCTTCTTTTGTCTCTAATAAACTTTTTCTATTTTGCCGAGCCACGGGCATCTGATCCATTTGCTCGGCATATCCGTAGCTCTGCCTGCCAATTACGATTTGTAGTTCATTCATAACCATGTACCTCGATATCTCGATTATTTTGTATCCAGAATGTAGATGTTTTGGAGCTAATCGCTAGACGGTCGATTTTGGATTATGAAAATCCAAATAAACAAACAAACCCAAACAAACTACCTAACTGAGCGCTCGTGGATACCTGAGCGTGCTTGGGACTCGAGCGGAGAGTATCATTTATATACATACCGTTAGAAGGAATCCGAATATCGTTTTGAAATTTTCAGCGTGTATTCTTAAGATATTTTGCTAACGATTTATGAAATTAAACAAAACAAATCGATTTTTTGAAGCATCTAAAATTGTTGCCCGCCTTAAGAGTCTTTAAGACATATACTTTATATACTTTAAGAAAATGCCAAAAAAACAAATCGATTTTTTTTTAATTTCTATACTAGAATACTGCCTTAAACCGTCGCTTCAAAAATCTGAAAGAATTCCCTAATGGACTATTTAGTCATTACTTCCACCCAAAATTATTGCAATCACTGTAAAATAATAAGATCAGAGGAAAAAAAAGAAAACCCGTTTTGAATTTGTCAAGGTTCGATCCGCCACATTTTCGAGACAAGTATCGATGATTGTCGGTGATTTTAAAGTACCGTTATTTGGCAAATAACAGAAATATTCGCAAAAGTTTTGAAAGGACTTTCAATATTCCTTCAAATGCCCTTGCGGACCTTTACTATCCCGTCTTTTTCCCTTTATCCCACACTCTCCACTTCGCCGTTTCATATTTCTGACAGAACCGTCAGAGTGTTGGCCACAATCATTCGTTTCCCAATGCACTTCCGCATCGCATTTGACATCATTTCCGTCGGCCGTTTCAAAAGTAATTGAGTTTTTTTACTCAATCTCGCAATTATGCGCGGCTCTAACCAGCTGCGGAACTCTACTCCAACGTGTACTTCGACACGTACTTGACCTCTTTTTCTCCTCTTGCCAACTTCCCCAATTGCGGCGATAATTGCACGGGAACAAAAAATATATGGAAGCTAAAAAAAGATTCGACAAATCGCAAAACCGACGAATATTCAATCAATTTCTCGCAGCAATCGAGTCACCACAAATATTTAAAAGTAGAACAGTGAACTCTAAAAAAAAATCGCTTATCGCCTATTGATTCTCGTCGAAAAAAATCTCCAAGGACAAAATATATTTAGAGAATTTGGCATAGTTCTAAATTTTATCAGAATAACTTTCACGCGTGTCATCGGGACAGTTTTTTATGCTTCATAATGTTTGGAGGCTCTCTTCACCCTCCTAATCGAAATAAGCAGGTCACGCTTTCATATTTACGTCGCCGAAAATGCCTACCGATAAATATTCAAGAATTCTGTAAACTGGAGACGCTCCCAGAGTATTAAAAAAAGAAATATTCACCGAATCGCAGCATCCGACAAGAGCTTCCGTTTCTGTTCCACGAAACGGTTATTCATGTCTTCACAGTTAACGAACAATTCCCTAGACGTATAACCGCCATTTCGTTTCTTCGTGAAAAGTTCCTTCCGAGTTCTCAAAGAGCGCGCTGTGCGAAAAATCGAAAGTTCTCACTAACGAAGGTAAAAACTTTCCTCGAGTCGTAAAAACATTTTGCCTACCCAGCAAAAAGCCACGGCATGCAGGGTGTCGAGCAACGAAGCTCTCTATAAAATATTTCCATTGAGAAACCCGGAATTTCTCATTTTCTCGCGTTCGAGTCCTCTCCGTATAGAAGGGCGAAAGTGGAGAGGCAGGTAAAAGATGATAAAACAGGATGAATCTCCGAAGTTTCGAATAAATTTTGCGGTGTGTGCTTTCGCACAGAATTCTAGGGCTTTCAAGTTTCTACGACTTTCCGGAGTAATCAACCGGCGGGAAAAACATTCTCGCCGGTGAGAAGCGACGAAAAATCAGTCCAAAGGTGGGCGTGAGAATATCTCGTGAAATTTCATGAAGCTTCAATTCTATCGCCGCGTATTATCACGCAATTATTCGACTCTCCGCCACATATAACTGCATACATATACATACTCACAACAGTGGAGGAATAAATATTTTTCAATCCTCCCTCTCGCTTCGCCACTCGTCTCTCTGCCACTCTACGGTCTTCAGTAATATTGGCTGCGATCCAAGGGTCTAGTATATCGCGAAATACCACTCGACAATCTGGATCCACTTACTCGGATGTCGCTTCGTCTTGAATACCCGAACGTCGCGGAAGTTTTTTTTTTTTTTTATATTTATTTCAGCTTCCCAAGCTTTTCTTTTTTTCAAAGTCGTACGAGGTACCATTATTAAGTACAAAAAATAATATCAAAGTTCGCATCGTTGAAATGCAATGAAAATCCATTTTCGCTGTCCCTAATATTTATTTGCCTGAGATTTAGGCTTCGAAAATCACTCGAACGTTTTCTATGATAAAACATTCAATTATCAGGATTGAAAAAGTAAAATTTTGGTGCATTTCAACGATGCGAACTTTAACACCACGAGGGGAAAAAGAGGAATTTTTAATTATTTCACACGACTAAATTGATCGCGAGGCAAAACTTAAATTATATTGGAATGTTGATCGAAATTCGTCGCAATGGGAAATTATAATTATCTCGAAACATTGATTGACATTCGATTCAAATTTGTAACTACTCCACATTATTAAAAGTTGTGTTTTAATCGAGGTGAAAAAAGGTCTCTCGTCACCATTTCATCTCGCGTCTTCACCCCGTTTCGTAGGAACCTCACCTATCCGCGTGAATTTCTAATTTAAAAAATTCGGTACGACGTTCTGACGTCACTGTCAGATACGCCGGAATTATTTTCGCGTCTTGTTGAATTTCATGCTATTTTTTCCTCTATAAAGCTCAACGTCAATTTCACATCAATTTCTATCTCGCTTCGTATTTTTCTTCGCATTCCTCCACCCGCGAGGCTCTCCCTCTCGCTCTCTGTGTACGTAAGTAATCCGCTGTATCCACTCGTCGATCATACTACACGTCGATGTGTCTATTCGCATTTTCGCACCCCGTTCTTATCTCTATCAGTGTTTAAAGAGAAAACAAATATGGAAGAGGCTCTTGAAGCTGCTTTTTGAAGGCGCTCATCGAACTCGTGTCATTTGTTCTACGAAACTTGCCAAAGGTTTTCTTTAATTATCCGAGACCGCGCTTGACCCAATTTTATGGGTTTTCTTCCACTACGTTTTTCACCCTTTTTTCTGTCTTGTTGTCATTCCGAATGAAAGCAAAAATGATAATAAATTCTCAATGATGCAAAATAACAATCGTCGCATTGATTCTGGTTGGTTCCAGGAAAAAAAATAGTGCTTTAGACTTTTCATTACGTTTTTGAGTATACACGAGTCGCCAAGAATTTCATCGCGGAGAGATTGAAAATACACGCGCCCGGATGTTTTTCAGATACCTCGTATCTGTATCAATGAAAAATGGTACCTTTTGAATACGATTTTCCGACTGTTGCGGCAACTATGTACGTGAAACTTTGCGTGAAAATTGCGACGAAAACGTTTGCCGCGAGCACCGAAGCTCGTCTTGACGAAAACGAGTTTCTGAGTCGGCAAATATTGAAAAACATGTGAGACGCGATTGGGAAGAAAAGTGGCCGGGTTCACCGAGGATACCTCGTGTATACGTGCAAAAAAAAAAAAATACTCCAGCGAAAATCTCTTTGACCCGAAAATACCCTCGTCGGATATACACATTCGTATTTTTATACGTAAAATCGCAACCCGCACCCTCGAACAAATACAGAGCTTAGCCGCGTCAGGCACGAATGCAAATCTACGACGAGACGATAGGGGCGCGACGAGGGTATATTATGAGTCCAAAGACGACGAGAATCCGCGGGAGGATTACGGAAAGATTGAAGAATTTGACGATGCGCGGGAACGAGATCTTGGTTCTTTTCCATTCAGAGACCTCGCTCTGGTATAGAGGTTTATTTCTGTTTATCAACGAAATCGGATCTACGTTAACGACACTCGTAAAAACTAGGGTCAAGTTTTACAAAATAACGTATAGATTGAAGAAAAAGAAATAGTGCGATAATTTATTTCATTATTTTTTATACTCTCTTTTGAATAATTCGAGAAATCGATTGTAAATTTTAAATCAGGGTAGTTAAGTTTGTTTAATCAACTGAAACATCTCCGCGTCAATTTTCGGCCCAACGTGGTCTGTAGATGTTTAAACCCCTTAATAATTAAGATTAATAAACTAAAAATAATAACTTGAGAGTAATGAACCTGTAGATTATTATTTTTTATTTTATTTTTAAACCCTATTACTATAAAAATGATTAAATCGACAGAATTGCGAACTCCACTTTTGAATTTTTATAATCTAGGCGTCGCAATAACTAGTATTTTACAATTCCAACGATTCAATCCTCAGGGAAAATCCTACTTTAATTACGGTAAACATTGCTATGATTTTTTAAATTGAAATACACGATGAAACTCCGAACACTAATTCGCCGATCCGTGATATAAAATCACGAGAGGACTCGTTAATCGCTCTGAGTAGTAACGAGTGTATAGCCGATAATGCGACGGGTGGTTTGCGACGAACGAAGAGACTCAAACCGCGAAATTATGCCCAAACACGTTCTAGTTTGATGGCGGCACTTCTGGCGATTCATCGGATCTTCCGATTTCCCAGCGACGCGTCCTCGTCGACGATCGCACGATGGGCGTGCGGTAATCGGGTTCCGAAACTTTCCCCAATAACATCGCCGCACACCCTCATTCACTATGTACCCTAGTCTTATACATATATACGAACGTGATTGCGGGAAAACTCATCGTCATCCTTGATGCCCGTGCTTTTACGATGAAGAACGCGTCGCGTTAGTTAATTCTGACGGACGGGAAGAAGGATAAGTGGATTAGAGTTCTGCGAGAACTTAATTGGGTCACTCTGTTAACTCATTTCTTGAGCTTTGTTATCGTCGATTAAAAAATTAAAAAATCCCCCGTCTCAGCGTTCAAAATGTTCCTGATAACTGGAACATCTCATTAAAGAGAATATCGTTCGGACTGAGGTGTCTGTGTGGCTGGCCACGGGAATAAAAGGATAGAAAAAATAATTTGATTTATTTAAACCGAAATTTTTGATTGACAATTAAGGTGAATGGATAAATTTCTATTCATCGGATATTTCAAGCTTCGGATGAAATATCTGTTCGTTCTCGCCGGAAGTTGCGACGCAAAAAATGAACATCATCATTCTGATGAAACTTCACTGAGAGAGACGTCCATGGCATTTACAACAAACGCTCATGGTAAAAGAGGGGACAGTAAAATTGCCTATAGTTTATTGACGCCGCAATCATTATATGGTTAACACAACTATAAGCTAAAAATATATGTAATTATGCGATTTGGGTGGTGTATTTGACTATCTATTATCCCCGAAATAATTATTAACTATTGTAAGGCTTGACTATATAGATATGGTTATTTCAGTGCTATCACAAAATCGGCGCACAAATACCAATATTGTATGCTGTACGTTGAATTTTGTTTGGGTCAAACTTCTAATATTCTAACTTTGTACAATTCATATGGTTAACATTATCGTTTGTCGAGTATACATTACTGAAAAACATTATAAAAAGCGACTATTCGGAAAAAATGATAGTAATGTTTACTTATAGCGAAGACGTAAATCATTTGGAGCTGGAGTAAGCATGTTAGTAGTTTTGAGAACTACACGTTTTTACAAAATGTTACATAGTATGTTTGTTGCATCGCAAAAATACGATATCAGTTCAAGACTTCTTCTCGTAGACAACCTTCGGTTCTTGTCGAGCATATATTACTCTGCAAATAGCAGGTCGTATAATATGGTACAAATTACTATTATATCGTACGAAACTATTGCAATACGTCAATAATACATTCAAGCAGTAACTTATATTATAAAAATAAAAGATCCGTGGAAATGTATACAGGGTGGACCACGCAACGTGTGCACCTCTTTTACGACCAAAATATGCGTTGCACAAAAAAATGTTTTATACAAAAGTTACATGGTTTATAAGGCTACACTATGTGGTGCATTTATTTTTTTTTTATAGGTGGAGGCGCTTCGAAGATTTGAAGGTCAACTTTATTTTTTCAAATGGAATACTATATTTTTTATAGCGTATTATGATAGAGTATCGAATTCTGAGTAAAAAAGTATAGACCTTTATTAGCCCTAGAGTTAATAGCTAACGAGTAATTTCATTTTATTACTTTACAATTTTCTTCACGTAATATCAAGTTGGAGAATCAAATCTACTACAAATTTCTGAATGGCAGTGTTTACATCACAGTGTTTATCAATATGAACACATTTACCACATCACACATACTTATCATGATTCACAATCTTCTCAATGATTGTAATCCAGTATTAAAGTATCCTTCGGTGATTGTGCGTGATTATTATCAGAAAGATAAAAGTGAAAATGAATGAATGAATCTCCAACTTGATATTACGTGAAGAAAATTTTAAAGTAATAAAGTGAAATTACTTGTTAGCTATTAACTCTAGGGCTAATAAAGGTCTATACTTTTTTACTCAGAATTCGATACTCTATCATATTAGGCTATAAAAAATATAGCATTCCATTTGAAAAAATAAAGTTGACCTTCAAATCTTCGAAGCGCCTCCACCTATAAAAAAAATAAATACACCACATAGTGTAGCCTTATAAACCATGTAACTTTTGTATAAAACATTTTTTGTGCAACGCATATTTTGGTCGTAAATTTTGCACACGTTGCGTGGTCCACCCTGTATATATTTTAGACCTGTTCACTGTTGAGATCTTGGGAGAATTAATTTTGGGAACATCCATTTTATGAAAACCTACTATGTCATAAAGCATTGAACAATCAACGTATGCTTGTGAGATTGGTGGCTGCGGTTAACATATGTGCATAATTTATGCAACTTCTAAAATATCAAAAAGTAGTACTATATTTTTTGCAGTAACTATATCTATAAAATATTGTTGTCCCCTCAGGTGAATATAAAATATGGTTAAAAACACCATACATTTCTCGCAGCGTTCCTTATAATTTTTGCTCACCGCAGTTCGCGAACATCTTTCACACGATATCGCCCTTTTTCCTTTCTTTTTCCTCGCCTCGTCTCTTCGCTGTGTCGTTAAATTTGCATGCGATGCCAAAAAAGAAAGCGCGCTTGTGTCTTTTGGTGGTGGTTTTTCTCGGGGATGGAGTTACTGCCCGAACGGGGGTCTCGTTAACCGTTGATTTCAGCGGATGTGCGAGAACGAGGCAACCCTCGGACGTCTTCAGCAACAAGGCGCAGGCTTGCCAGCTGACGAACACGAGCGCGAGCGAGAACGCGAACGTTGGAGTCTTTTAAGAGCGGCTAGAGACGAAGCTGACCGTAGCCTCAGCCTGGCTGCGAGTCTCGCCGATAAAGAAGCTGCTCTTTCTCACGCCCACAGCACGATCAAAGAGGTAAGCTTTTACTAATTTCAATTACAAACCGATGAAATATCGACAATGATAAATAAAAGGGCGGCATTTTTATCAACTATTTTCAATGTGTGGAACGAACTCTCAATACGCACGATAATTGTTTTGGATATTTTTTTTTACTTCTTTCGCAAATGGAAATAATAAAATGATAATACGTGGATGCATTATGTATGTATTCCAAAGAGGAGAATAATGGAGGAAATAGATCGAGGGAGCCCTGAAAAAAAATAGAAGTCGTATTCAAGCACATAATTGTATTTCATTTAAAATTTAATTATTTCTGAATATTTCAATACGTAAAAAACGTACTTGCATCCATTGCTTCACATATTTTATTCCATAGCTCATTTCCAATATCCATAATGTATGTTAATGGAAATATCTGCAAAACGTACACAGAAAAACAGCGTGGCATGCAAATATTTTTTTTATCCCCTGTCTGTATTAAAGGCAGATTTAATACTGCATTTGAAGATGCATATTTATTGCGCAATCAT
This sequence comes from Ophion ventricosus, assembly GCA_963932345.1. Taxonomy (NCBI): domain Eukaryota; kingdom Metazoa; phylum Arthropoda; class Insecta; order Hymenoptera; family Ichneumonidae; genus Ophion; species Ophion ventricosus. The sequence continues at coordinate 25,897,492 of OZ010712.1, forward strand.
TTCTGTCAAGGCTTTTAGAAATGCACAACATTTTTTACCAACAAAAAGATCTTTCAATTTAGGAAGGTACCATCCTTTACCTCATTTTTTGGTTTCGAAATTGAATATAACGACATTCAAACGTAATTATGCTCTGAGGTCGAAGAAAATGTTCGATCCGAAACATTTTCGATTTCATGGCGAATAATAGCGTACAACAACTTGACAGCTGCAACGTCAATTATCGGAGCGAGGCGGAAGTGCAGGAGGAAGCGTGAACGGCACGGCGACTCCCGGTGCAGTGAGTAGCAGCGGCATCGGAGTTGGAAGCGGCTGTGGCATTATAATTCCTCATCTGGGCTCCCAGCAAACTCTAGTCGGCACAGAACTCTGCGTGAATCCGGGAAGCGCAGTTTCGAGTGGGGGCGGCGGACAAGCCGGTGATCGTGGCAGCTGCAGCGCCGATAGCGGAGTCCGAGGCTCGAGTGATCGCGAGAGCGGCGGTGCAACGAGCGTCGGGGGAAATCTCTCGGACTCGACCACCGACGGTTAGTTCCTTCCTCTTATTCCTCTTCGACTCGCCATTAACCCCGTTCCCAATTTTATTTTTACCGTCGTCAACAAAATATTAAAATATTCATCTCTTCGTAGACTATGGAAAAAATCGCGTTAAGAGAAGGACAGAAAAAATATTTCCCATGTGGCAAAAACGCATCGAAAAAGTGATCGAGTCTGACGGTCGTCTTGAGAATTTTTATCGAGAACTTTGCTCGGCAGTCTTTTTTTAGCGTATGAATAATAAATAAAGTTTTGTTCATTTTTTAAGGATTCAACTTAAAACTATGATCGCAACTCACTTTATGGAAACGAGCTTTCCGAACGTTTTGAACCCAGTTTCATTGAAATTGTTCAACTTCTGTGCCGTAGAGTCCTTCCGCAGATTCGAAAAACGTCATTTAAAAAAAAAACGTCAATAAAGTTTTAAGATGAGCTTTAAAATCAACCAATTTTCACTTAGACCTAGTCGCCAATTTCTCCAATTTCAGCTTAAAATGTTCACCTCTTGCTAGACTCCAATCTTTCAGAAGATGCAAAGAAAAATCGTTTCTTCAACCCGAAAGAATAGAAATCTGCCTCAAAGGGCTACGCTGCAGTGACATCCAGCAGAAAAGATCGGTGGAAAATCGGGAGAAGATTTTTGACCATTTACAAATATACACCAGTTTTGTGGAACGTTACTGTAGTATGTCCCTTAAGGTATTCCCTTCGCGAACATTAAACAATTATTCGCGAATATTAAACAATTAAACGATTTGTGTCTACGATTGAGAAAAAATACATCCGAGTATACTAGTAAAATTTAAAGCCAAGTTACCGAACTTTTAACAAAAATATTACGACTTTAACAATCGTCTAATTTATGCAGCATTTTATGGAGATGGCATGCTGGCCACATTTATATCTGATAATTTATATACTAAATAAATTATATACTAGATGTCTGATATAAACTGCGCTAAGCATGTAAACATTTTGAAGATTCCGTAACGACAATAAGAACAGGGGGTCACCGAACGTTTAATGGAAATATTAATGATAAAACTTAGAAAAATCTGACTAGCAGAAAAATTTTTGTAATCGCGACTTTTCAGAGAAAATGTAAAAGTGTCTAAATCTGCAAAATTTATGCGAAATTTGTCATTTCAGTTTATCGTTTGTTATAATAATTGATTAATTGGAACATATTTTTATTTTATTCAATTACGTTTTATTTTATTATTAAATTTATTTTATTTTATTAAGCACCACTATAATCTACTGATGATTCAAAAGGGTCCTGCCTATGCGCCCGTAAAATACGGCCCTTCGGGAAAGGCCGAATACCTTGAGTATTATTGACCGGCGCAATTTTTTCCATGCCGTAGGAATAGTGAGGAAACTAATGGCGATATATATGCCAGATTCGAACGCCTGGGTTAGAGGGGTGGAATAAAATTGCATACACAGTCTCCCTTCTGCGCATTGATTTCGCAGTATACATATTTTTTTAATTGCCAAATCGTATAATAATAATTGCAATTCAACAGCATCTATCGTTTCATCGATATTTTTCCCTGAGGCTTCCTTCCTCCCTTTAGCTTTCATTTTCCATTTTCAAATCCAACACCGTAAGAGTGCAACATAAAGAACACGCGGATGCGAGTTGACGTCGCGATATAGGATGCTGCGAGACGCAAATATGTTTTTTTTATACACACTCACAATTTTCGTTACTCATCGTTCCATTTTTTTTTCTTACATAAATATCCTGGATTTCGAGCAGGCACACCTACAATAACGGTCGAGGGAAGTGGCCTCGATGTGGATAGCATCTCCGTCGTTTCTTCCGTAGCACCGCCTCACATGTATCAATGTAAGTGTCCAGCGCATAACTCATGAGGAAAAGAGAGCATAAGTTGGCCGCAAAGTATCATCAAGTTGAACCGACTGTTGTACACACGTTGTTTTGAAATGCCTCGTCATCACGTATATATATATATATATCTCTCTTTGTGTACAAGTATTTGCCATGCGTGTACGACCATACGACGGATTCACTCGGCTCGAACGATCATCTTCATTGCCGCGAGCACGAGATTCGACGTACTTACATTATTTCGCAAAGCACTTCTCGCCACATATGTACATAACATTCCTTGACGAAATATCAATATTCTTTTATTTCAGTTTATTTTATTGCACGCGCATGATAATTTACCGATTTTGGCATTCCTTTTTTTTTTAAATTAATAATCTCATTTGTACCAAACGCAGGATAAGGAGAGGATGAAGAATTTTTATGCTCGATAATTCGCTGTGTGTTCTTTATGTTGCATCGATTTACATAACAAACGAGGTTCGAGGATTATTCATATTTTCAATTGTATGCAGGCTTGTACCGATAACGGTGCGTTTTTGTAAAATGACTTGTACAGGTTGAACGCAAGTACTATTATTTATCGTCGATTGGACAGAAATATCTGTCAACTCTTGAGCTACCACTTTTATTAACGTTTTATTTCCTTCGATATAACCCGTTGTTTCCTGTTATCCAAAAAAAAAATCAATCTCTGACGCGATCTTTCGCTTTTTTCCCTTCTCTTTTCAGCAGCTACTACCCCGAAGGACTGCAGCCCAACGTTGTCACCGTTAAACGCTTTTTCGAGATCGATGGACAACTCCTCGTTGTCTCGCTCGGTCGAGCAGCTTTCCAGCCCCATGGAATCGGAGCCGCGACGGAACAAGCAACCACCCCCGGTTGTGCCGCCATCGGTTCACGCCAGATCGTCCGCCACTAGGGGTGGACCTTGGGGATCAATTTCGAGGTTCGAAAATCATTAAAAAAAGCATCTAAAAAATACCAAGAAGAAATTCCATTCACAGAGAATAATGTTTTTCCATACTCGTAAAGTTCGTTCACCGGAAATTCGCTGCTCGTTCGCAAAATCCTAGAATTGTGAGATAATTTGGAAATCACTTCAAGCATATATAAACATCCTGAAGAGCTTCATTTCTCGCGCATTTTGAGGCCCTCGAGAACGGCAAAAGCCAAAAGTCGAGGTTGATAGGACTGCTATAAAAAATTGTTCGAGCCTAAAATGTGCGACGGATATGTTTTTTCTTGTTATGATTATACGAGACTCTGGATGAACAATACGACGAAGAAGAAAAAAACGTTTCCATGGACCGTTGTCTGAACTTTAGCAAAAGTTTTCGGAATCTTATCGATTAAATTTTGATGCGACACTTTGCCCCGTGTAACGTGCGTAAAATATGTCGGTTATGTACACAGTGCAGTCTACCGTTCACAAAGCATTGAGAACGCCGTCTGCTTGGTGTTCCACATTCTATCTCTCTCTCTCGCCGTCTTTCATGAATGATGGATGCTTGCAAAGCCTAGCGATATTAAGCCAAGGATTTCAATGCACCTTGTCTTGAAAATGAGGCTAGAGGAAAGCTACTCTGCATATAGCTTGCATTATGCTCCAGGTGCGAGGAATAATGCACGGAAATAATGCTTATATAGCCGTACCGCGTGGAAAAAACCCCGAATTATCTCGAGACTAGAAGCACGAGAGTGTATAATATTTTTTTTTAATGTCGTTCTCTCTCAGATACCTCTGTTTTACTCGTTGTTTCAGGAACTGTGTGGCAGACGGGTGTGCGAAAGCCCGCTAGAGTGAATTTCATTATACCGAATCGATAATAGCTCCAGAGAGTCGAGGAGGTTTCTCGAACGAATCGACACAGGAAGAGAAAGAGAGAGAGAGAGAGAGAGAAAGAAAGAGAGGAAGAGGAGAGAGAGAGAGAGAGAGAGAGAGAGAGAGAGAGAGAGAGAGAGAGAGAGAGAGAGAGAGAGAGAGAGAGAGAGAGTTTCGAAAGTAATGCCGATAGGGAGTAAGTGAAATGAACGAGAAATTGAACGCAGCAAACGAGAATGAAGCTTCTTCAGAGTAGCGAGCTTTTTCCAGGCTCGATGGTTGGGCACTCGTGTCCCACCAAACGAATCTTATTTTCTCTCATTTAGAACGTACAGCGGGGGTAAATAATACAGCAAGGGGAATAAAGTCCTCGTGATAGTCCTTTTAATTCTCTCGTTCTCTTCATCCTCTTCCTCAATGGAAAACACACCAGACGCTCTCACTGCATTACTCTACCCGTCCGATCCTCGACTCTATCAAATTTCGTAGTGATCTCGAACGATGCATTTTGTGTTTTTTTTTTGTTCCTTTATTCAGGGTTTTCGCGCGATCGCGACACCGGAAGTCAGCGAACAGTTCCGTCGGTGGTCTCAGCGGCAGCGGTAGTGGGAGCGCCGGCAACGACGGTCCCGACGGCTTCGATCCGTACAGATCGTGGTCACCACTAACCGAGGAGGGATACGCCGAAAAATTGAGACTACTGAGAGAGGCGGCTTCGGTACCGATGGAACGATGGCGAGCCCCGACCGTACTGGCCTGGCTCGAGGTTGCTCTTGGTATGCCTCAGTATGGACCTCGATGCGCTGAGAATGTCAAGTCCGGCAAGGTTAATTGAATAAAAACTACAACAATATTAATAACATACAGTCTGTTTGGCAAGAGCGTGTACGGCGGAACCCAAAAATTATTTGGGAGAAGACATTGAAAAAGAATACACCACATACTACATGATATAAACCGTGATGCTTTATCATTAATAAGTGGTTCAATCGTCTCTATTATTAATAATCGCCTAGCATTTCCGAGACATACTCTTCACTGATTTCATGGCATAATCCGGTGACAATGGCCTCCAGATGCCTCCCTGATGGCATTCGAAACTACCCCCTCACGGTTTCCAGGAAAAAAAATATAACCGTACACGCTTTTTTAAAAACAAACTGTAACTATAAGAACGCGTCCACGAATATTCTAATCTTTCTTTGTTTCCGTTGTTCGGCGCAACCGCAAATTTATTTTACTTTATTTTGCTTCTTATTTTTTTACCGATTGTATTTTTTACGTTGACAAAAACATCGAGTTTATAAATTCATGATGTTAACGAGAGGCTGTTCGGATTTGGGAAATTCATTATTTGATCGCGTAAATATTTTGGAACGACTTTGTAGTTTTGTATGCAACATAGTTGCATACTTCTACCCGTTTTTCTTATATCATCTATCGGGTCAAGAATGTATGATCCGTTGAAGAATTAACCCGAGAACTCAAGACTGGGGTCCGTTCGCACCCCAATTTTTGTTCATAAATGAGGTTTATCCTGATTTTTTCCGTTTTTCAGTCTTTAAATGGATTTTTCACTAATTAAATGTTAATTAAATCAGTTGTCTCGCACACTATCCTCTACCTTATGAAAAAAAAACGAAGAAATTCATGTATAAAGTCCATTTATCCCTGTAGGACTGATTCTATCATCAAGAAAATCGTGGGGTGCATATAGATCCAAGTCATGCGTCGGAAGGTAAAAAAATGAGTCATGAGTTCAAGGGTCAAAACACCTTCAATTTGCAATTGTTCGGCATGCGTTCTTGGGACACTTCGGTATTTTTTTTATATGTCACAATCATTCACTACTTAATTGTACTGCAATTAATTGTAATGTACTGAAATTTCGCTGGTTATCTTGGGTGGCTCTCCCATACATCCTACGTACCTGGCAAGCTATAGAACCCTCTTTCAACGCGTGGTCCGAGCCCCATTTATATCGTTTCTTTTTTCTAATGGATTCTGTTACTTCCACGAGACTTTCCGTTGAACATGTCTAATCGAAAAATGGACTAAGCATGATGTACAAATGGTGTTGCGCGTGCGATAGGTTCTACTTGAGCTAAACGACGCGGAGTTGGAAGCTGGTCTGGGTGTGACTCATCCACTTCACCGAAAGAAGCTTCGACTTGCGATCGAGGAACACCGACATCCGAGCCTTGTTCGTTACCCTTGCATAGCTCAGCTCGGTCACACCTGGGTAAGCTCCGAGTGGCTTCCCGACCTTGGACTTGCCCAATACTCCGAGAGCTTCGCGACCAACATGGTGGACGCGAGAATGCTCGATCATGTCGTCAAGAAGGAACTTGAGAAACTTCTTGGCGTTACGAGAAAATTCCACCAAGCTAGCATAATGCATGGTATCAATCTGTTGCGAATGCTGAAATACGATCGTCAAGTAAGTTTACTTTAAGTCAAATTTCAAAATGAGAAAAAAAGAAAGAAATCTACCAAAATGAAAAAAAAAAGTACGACTAAGCACGACCGCCTCTTCGTTGCAGGCTCTTGCCGTTAGGAGGCATCAGTGCGACCAGGTTCACGAGGATCCTCTAGTCTGGACTAATCAGAGATTCATCAGATGGGCTAAGGACATTGATCTCTCCGAGTACGCTGATAATCTAAAAGGTTCGTTTCGAACTTACGTTAAATAATATTGAAGATTCATGGAAATTTGCGCAAACTCAGTAATACATTCCTTCCCGATGCAATAAATCATTTCTAATTACCACATCAACGTTTCTCCTTTGACGTTCGATATTTACGAAGAATAATTATGCTAACAATTACTATCGCACTCTAATAGTCGTATCGAATTGCATATTTTTCATTCAATGTCATGTACCCGGAAGATCGTGCGACAGCTCGATTTGCAATTGGGGCACTGAATATGTCAGCAAGAGATACCAACTGCGACTAAATTCTCGATTATTTATAAGAAATTGTGCTAAATTGCTAAGATTTTAATAGTTTCTTTTCTCGAAAACAATGTAGTGGAACTTATTAAGGCAATGTTATATTTTAGAGGCCTAAATTCCGAACGTTTTTTTCGGGCTTGATAACAAAAAAAAACGAAAAATATTTTTAGTATCCATTTTTTAGTCTTTTCATTGATATTTCAAGAACTTACAAAAAAATTTGTGCTCAAAAAATAAAAATGGACAATGTTATGGTTAAGTTATATTGAAAAAGTTATGAAAAAAATATGGCCGTGAAAAAAAAGGGTTGATGCGGTTGGCAGGATTCCAAAGCTTCCATTCACCTGAAACAGAAATTAAACCAATTTTCTTGATCAATAAGAATGTCATGATGGCAGGTACCAACGAGAAAAAAAAATATTTTAACGGTGACTGTCTGAAAAAAAAGTTAGTTTCGCCCTATTTTATTCAAAGTTAAACTTTTTTTCAAATAGTAATAATGATAATTTCGGAATGACCCAGATGGGGACGATCGAGGGATATATACAGAAGGTCCCCGCCAAATTTGAAGTCAATCGGTTGAATAGAACTCGAGATTTTATGTCAACCAGGTTGAAAAAAGAAGTGTCGAGAAAGACGCGTTTAATGTTATGAGTACACTTTCAGACAACCGTAATTATCTATATTAATTTCGAAATATCCTTTTGAAGGCGTATTCTTAAGCGTCTATACTTTAAGAAAATGCTGAACAAATATTTTTTTTCTAATTTCTAGACTAGAACACTGCCTTAAAGCTTCACAGTTGTACTTACACGTCACGTAACTACGTTAAAAAGCAATCAGTATCGTTTAGCGTTCATCGATATAACAATCGACCCCCCTTAATCTCCTAAAGGAGTTTTCCCAAAATCAAGGCCCAGTTAAATTCGGATTCAACCCATTTCATAAAAATTCTTAAGCCCGTTTTAAATTTACAAACATATACAAATTTATAGCACTCGTTAAATATTATAGGATAACGTCCGTCAGGTGTCTTTCGTAATATTTATCATTAAAAAAAATACGACAATCGATTAAACTTCGTCTGTCCTAGATTCTGGTGTTCACGGTGCTCTGGTGGTTCTCGAGCCCTCTTTCACAGGCGACACGATGGCTACCGCGCTCGGTATACCGCCGGCGAAGCAGATGATACGCCGACATCTGACAGCCGAATTGGAAGCCCTTGTACTGCCAGCAAGGTACTCAATCTACTGTCATCCAGAGGGCACGCTGGACAGCGCTCACTGAAAAAAAAACCCTTATGGCGATACACGTTTGTCATGTTTTAAATCGTACGATGAGTCGCGGCATCGTGTGACTCACTCGTTCCTATTATCATTCTTATTATCATTCGAGAAGCTAATCCGATGCCATAGACGCGAAGGTCTTTCTCGCTTTCGATCCGGAAATATCATGCCGTTTTTTAAATTAAAAGTTGTCGCGTCCGCGGTGAATAAGGATCCTCGATAGGCAACAAAAGCAGAAGAAAAATTAAGAATGCGAGCAAACCTTTTCGTGAAAGGATCTAGGGTAAAAGGTGAAAAGAATTATTCTCTGTCGAAAAATTCGCGAGAAAATCTCCAACGATCACTTCGTAGCAAATACGTGCATCAATTCCATCGTTTATACCTATGACGAGGCGACAGATGCAAGAGATTTACTCGAGGCTTTGCCGAATCAAAGTATAGTCTGAGTAAGATAGGTATATATAGGGATAGATAGAAAACAATATTCACGCACCGGGAGAGCCTTGCCCAGGGTTTCGAATAATTTTATTCGCTCCCGACAATGGAGAATACGCGCTCCGCAATCTTGTTTTCCGTCGCGATACGTAAAAATTTGTCATTTTATCTCGGGGATAATCGGACATGAGCTTTTTTCCGCGAGAACACGCGATCCGATCGTTCTCTCGTGTAATTTCTACGTTCTCTCTTTCGTGCTTCGTGAACATTTTAAGTCAACCGAGTGTTTTTGCTACGTCGTCAATTATTCAACGTTCATGTTCAAAGTAATTCTCTCCGCGCGAGACAAGAATTTTAAACAGCATAATAATCGTCTGGAAATTTTTTTTTGTCTCAAGTACAGAAAGAAATCGGAGTCACCGCGTTATCTCAACACGGAAATTCTTTTAGAAACGTAAAAAAAATCCGCAATTTCCTATAGGGTACAGAAAATATTGTCGTGTACGGGAAACGCGACAGCCATTGGATCTGGGCCAAATATCAACGGGGCTTATCGCGTGGTAGCACCCGTTTATAGGAAAACGATCGCGGTCGTATGCCTTTAATACTTTCCGATCGGAATATCGCGGGAGGACGCGTTCCATTTTTATTACGCGAATAAAGAGTCAATACCGTTCTTTTTTGTCATATGTGCTCGCAAAAAAACTTTTATTCCCACGAAAGCCCAATTAATGAGCGACGATTTCGATATTGTCGCGTTAGTAAAACTTGTCGAATGATTATGAGCGTCAAATTGCTGTCTGATGGCAATCCCGCGAAATAAAAATATCATCGAGCTTTTGCGTGGATAAGGATCCTAAGACGGAGTATCGAGATATTCCCCGCGGGGACAAGTCCGGGAAGATCCGGACAACTTACTACTGTTCGTCGTTCGTGGTTGAGCTGTCATGGTCTCGTTGTTAGAGCGGCAACCCTCGGATTTCTCCGTATTAGTCGACGATTCGTCTTCCTGATTCGATGATCGTTAGATCTTACAGCTCTCGTTGCCAAGTTCCAATCAAATTTCCACGATAAATCTATATTCTTACTTCATTATAGAGGGACTCTCGCGCTTGCAAATTTTCAATAAATTCATAACACGCTCGTGTAAAAGAACTCGCGCGCTTCTTCATTAATCGAACATGCCGAAAAATTGAATTCGAAACGAAAAAACGCTATAATATCGGGAAAAGTGGGAAAAAATTATCGAAATTATTTCAAAACTTTCGCTTCAACATCTTTCGACTGGATACATTCGCAAATGTTTCAAAAGAAAATGCTGCAATGGCTTTTTAACATTTTGTACTATGTTGAAAATTGTTGCTTCGCAAGCCTTCCGGTTTTTCCAACATACCAAATATTGCCTGCAATTTTATTTGAATGCGATCATGCGCGAATTGTTTTTGATGAACCATCGACCAAACCGCAAGCTTGACCACGAACTTCCTCGTATATAATAATAACAATAATAGTAATGATAATAACAATAATAATCACAATAATAACGGTTATAATAATATACACACGAAATACCTGTTATACCAAAAATACACACACGTAGATACGAATAACTCATACAGTCGACATAATGTACATATACAAACATTCAATACCTAACGAAAGAGTTGAAAGAAAACGGAGAAGGTGTAAAAAAGAAAAGAAGAGAAAAAAACCATACGAGATGGAACGTAAATCGCGGGCAGCATTCCCGGATGAATTATTGTTTAATGTGAGTGCGGTTATAGACGGGTCTGCAGAGTCCACTAGATTGATAACGGAAATGTACGAAAAAGAAAGAAATAGCCCTGAGAATGAAAAATCCATATGGTTTCTCGTATATACACGCGAGACTTCGGATATCACAGCGGGTAAATTGTTTCTTTCTGATATATAGCTGAGCCGTAGCCCACAGCTGCTGCCTGCACTGCACTACGCTATGTACAGCACACGTTATTTAGTGATTATGGTGTCATCCTTGATCAGACATTTAATAACGAAAAGCAAAACAATCTATCGAGTGTTAAAGCTATTTAATTCAGTATCTGGAGTACATATTGTAAAGAGAGAACGAAAATCCAATGACCATGGATCACACCACTATGCCTCGTTATTTGAACTTTAATTTTTCATTTGCCAATATTTTCGTTTGAATTTTTTCCATTAATTATACTATATGATATTTCTTCTTGACTGTTCGATGTTAACTTTCACAAATCCGTTATTCGGCTCTAATGTGTACGATGAAGCGAACAAGTTTACGAAACTTTGAGACCTCACGATGATCACATAAACGATTTACAGAGGATGAACGAAAAAACGTAAAATAAGAATTAAAAACGAACGAAAACGGGGAAAACGGAAACTCGGGTGCATTAGAGCCCAGTAAATATACTTACGTTTCTCTATCGATGGAGCACAAAAAATGCTTGTGTATGTATATTTATGTTGTGACTAGATTATTCATTATGATGATAAATGAGTTCGATGAGCATCGAGCAGCTGCAGCGAGTCCGGTAAATGAATGAAAAAAAAAGAGCAAACGTTCTTGATTTAACGATACGAAGATCGATGATCTCCCGCGTTCTTCCAGAACGAATTGTATAGTTCCTCGTTGCAGCTCGTTGCCAATAACGTGTGTGTGTTCGAGGTGTTGCCGAGGTATATTTCGTGAGAAAATCGCAAGTCGAAAACAAGAACAAAAAAAAAAAGAAAGAAAAAAAGAAATACGAACCAGAAGAAAAAGGGATGCATGAGAGGGTGTGCGTGTGTTGTGTAGAAGTCAGCTGGAGGTCGTCCCAAGGAATAACCCAGGAACACGCCCGATGAGCACTGTTAGCGCTGGTGGAAGTCTGGGACGTGGAAATCGATCTTTGCATCTTCAACACCATCAAAGCTCACTCTCGGCTCTTCACATGGCCTCGGCTGCGAACAACTCGAACACGATTGACAGGCGACGATCGAGCCTCAGGGTAAAGTACCGCATACGCCTCTTCTAGATCATAATTGCTTGCATGCTTTTCTTTACATATATTGTTAACAATCACCCGTTCACACATACACATTCATATGTATAGAAGAGTGATTGCATCAACGCAACCGCGTTTACTTTAGAAAATACATTTGAAAATTAACGCTACATCTTTAGTCAATGTTTTGTTCAAAGATAGACCGGTCTCGTAGTTCTTGACGAGAAATACTAGATAAAAACTATTTTTAGAACTTCCCGTGCATAGAATACATTAGTCATTCTTTGTAACTACTAAAAAATGTCTCATTAATTCATATAGTGATATCGATAAAATAGGATATTCACTGTTGTCCAGTTCATTACTTAACGCAGGTTCGTCAGATTCTTAAATAACAAAATTTAGATTTTTTGCGTATCTTTGCATATTTCTGAACATGATAGTAATACGACAGGTGGTGGCCTTTAATTTACTACCATTTTTATTTATGAATTAGTTACCTTGTGAAAATTGTTGAAGGAATACATACATCGGAAAACCGGCAATGTTTAAAGGCATTGAGGTTCGAGGTAATTGCCATAAACTGTGAAATTACAGCGTAAATGGGTTACTTATATTTTTTATATTGACTGCAGATATTTTGTGGGCAGTAGAAAACGTGAAAAACGTATTTTGATCACAAACCGAGCAGCACGAACAAACATGCTTAGCACAATATTGGATTGGGGGATTCAAATTATTTGGGCCAACGAAAGTTCAATTATTAACGAATATGTTGACGGTTTTCATATATCTAATGCTAGATTTTTTATAAATGTATGAGATGTTTCTAATAGAAGGAAAAAAGACTGAATCATTTAAATAAATAAAGATACCAGAATTTATTTGTTATTTTAAATTCGTAACAATTATCAATCGTGTATTATGTCTTGAAAGATTTTCATTTCAAAAGATGGCAACAAAAGTCTTGAAGCTCTCGACCAAAAGGAAGATGTCTTCTGTGCACGAAGCTTCTAAAGGCAAAGTCTATTATTGTAAAACGTCGAAAGAACAATCGACCAGAGTAAACATAATTTTTCTCAACAATCAAAGCTGCCAATGTTTTGAATTCTTATTATACATTATTAAATAAAAGTGTAAAAAATCCACAAACTATTTTTTTCAACATAGGTGTCTAAAAAAGTAGTCCGACAAAAGAAAACCTTTAATACCGTGAAGATTTTTAATACAAATAATACACACACACACAAATACACGAGTCAATGGGTTATTTTTACGTTGCGCCAATATCGCCCGATCGCCTTCACATCTTCATCGCTCGCTCTTACTCACCTGAATGAATTGCATGCGGCCTTTATCGCTTGTTAACACTGACCACGCAAATTGGTACTCGATAATCCTCATTTTCACGCATAATCACGAGTTTCGATGAGAACGGAAGAAAAGTACGAGAGAATAAGCTTCAGTAATTGGAAACAAAAAAAAATGGGCTAACGAGAGTGAGATATTGCGAGTAGCTGTGAGCTAATGGGCTCGAATGAATTTAACATTTGTCATTGTCCCTGCATATCCTGTGGAACGTCGCAGACCTGCAGTCTTCTTTACCTGAAAAAGGTTCGGTATACTCATTCATTCATTAAACTACATCTACGTTAAAAAAAAAAAACAAAAATCATCATCGACGATAAAAAGTAGAAAATAATACACGCGATCCTAAATGTTTCGTGGTTCTTTTTCGCGAGAGCTCTCGAAACAGTGTCAATTAGCGATATTGTTATATCTTTCCGTTACGATCTATCTCCGTGGCCAGTAAATGATAATCATACGGAACCACATTCGAGAGCTTTCACGAAAAGAAGTTTAACTCTCGGCGACCAACAATACGGAAATGTTGAATTGTAGAAAAAGAAACGACGAATGATAATATCGCACAATTACGAAATTTTGTTTTCGAAGATTTCTTCGACTACAAAATGAACGGAATAAAATTGTCGAGCGAGCCCGAAATATGCTGCTCGCTAGAATCATTATATTCAAACGCGTTAAAGTATGGATCGAGTTGAGAAACAATTTATACATACATATATATATATATATATATATATATATATATATATATATATATATATAATTTTCGAGCAAAAAAACGATTACTGAATTATCAAATTATCTCCTGGGATTATTGTCTTTTCTTTTTCGGAATGGTTAAAGACTGATAGATAATGAGCCTAAGCTGATATATTAAGTGCGGCATCGACGATTCTGTCGGAACGAGTACGGAGATAATTATTTCAAAATAAAAATGATTTCTCAATCATTACGAGAAAAAAAATCGTGAAGCATCAACGAAATGAATAAATAAAAAAATTATATATATATATATATATATATATATATATATATATATATATATATATATAATCCCTCGAGCTCTGAATCATGCTTCGATAAAGAATTGAATGTTGAATCATATATTTACAATTCCCTAATTTTTAACTGTGAAACTTGGTAGTACACGTGATAAAATGATAAACTAAAGTATCTCTCGATACTTGCGTAGAAAAACGACAGCAAAGAAAAAAAAATATTCGCACCTAACACTGTATATATCCATACACGAATCTTCCTTATATGTATGTAAAATAATACCGAGAGAGGGGAAGAGAGAAAGAGAGAGAGAGAGAGAGAGAGAGAGAGAGAGAGAGAGAGAGAGAGAGAAGGAAAGAGAGAGAAGAAAAAACTGTACTCGTATTTAGGATTTCGTAAATTATTCGTTATACATATATCTGTATGCAGAACGTATAATTACAATTGCAAAATAATCTATCATATATGCGATGATAAATTTAATTATCGCGGCAATAATGTTGTTTTCTTATATACATACACATATATAAATATATACGTATAGCATTGATAAATATACACGTGTATGTATGTATATATATATATATATATATATATATATATATATATGCAGATATATGTATGTGTATATGTACAACAAAAAAATTTAAGCATGAAATGCGACGAATATGTAAATATACAATGTGATTTAATGTGGATGGAGCTTGGGTTCTCAACTGACCTATCTCATCCTTACTAGTTGTCCTGGAGGAGCTCTCAGGTATGGGACTGCAAAAAAAAATGAATTTACGTATATACAATTTTTTTGTGAAATATCTCCGTTTCCTATATCGCCAGTTTTTTATCCCGACAAAACTCCAACAATCGAGTTTACCGGTAACAATCCTTTGACACAGACAATGTCGATTTATTATTACTTTCTCAATAAAGTGGTATTCCGAACGTGTACTTTCCTTTTACTAATTTTTTTTCTTCTATATATGGCTAGGTAAATAGTTTCAATATTGTGTAACGCGCAGATATATTTAGAGCGTCTTTAGAATAGGAGATAATCGTAAAATTTGTGCTCGCAATGGTATTGCAGTAATTTATAATTAAATCTTTGGAAATTCATAAGTAATAAGGAAAGAAAACGACAAGTTTAGTCGTCTCAGAGCTTCAATCGAATTAAAGGATGTATGTATGCCTTAGAAGTATTACAGAAATGGTGTGCGAAATTTGTTATCGATCAACCGTTGATAAAATTGTAGCATTTTGAATTTACAGTTGCTTTCCATGCGTTCCTACAAGACGTTGTTTTAGACTCGGATATGACGAGAAAACCCATAATGAAAAATTATACAGAATGATTTAGATTTATTTATGTAGGTAGTTTATGTATGAAAGGAACTTTTTGGAAAATTTCCTAATCATCCACCACATAATTGTTAGTATAAATATTAAAAAGTACAGGTGGTGAACTAATCATTCAAAAGAAAATACTTCTAAATGAAAATTCGTTTGTCTGCATATTATGCCACTTACGAGTGATTTTACTCTACATCTAGAAAATATAATTGAGAATTTTTTATTTCGACTACTTTTGCTGGAATTGTATCTTCAGAACATCCTTGATGTATACTGCGTCGGAAAAATTGGTCAATACCGTTCAAAGTGGAGAAAACAAAAAAAAATAACAAGGATCATATTCATCGTCCATCGTATTGTCCACCATTCTCGTTTTCACAGTGACGTTGTTTTCTCAACGTTTGCAATTTTTGTCATCAACATACATAAGCGTGGTCGCGTTTTACTTTAATTCAAAATTCATTGTTTCGGTACAAGGAATGTTGTTATATGTGAGTATAATTTAAAAAATTGTCAAATTAGTTACAGCACCGCGTACTAAAAAAAATGAGTGGTGCAGTTGTGAGACAAATTGTTGTTACTGTTTTTTTCGGTTAACTTGTCCCTTGTTTCCAGCTATTTTTTGTATATATTGGATTATCAGTATTCAACGCGGAATGCTACAGAATTATAACCGAATAGTTGTTCAAAGTGACCCTTTTTTCCTGTAGAAACTGCTCGTTCGAAAAGTCTTTGGTGCTGTAACTACCTAGATAACAAATATAACGGAAAGCACCAAAGTTTTGTTGTCTCGCCCGACGAGTCTCGAGAGCCTGCCCTGCAACTTAGTACTTTAGAAATATGGTTCTGGGTTTTTCGTAGTGTTGCTTGACTTCACGTAGTGTTTCCTACGAGACAATGAAAAAAAAAAGCATTTTCGAGGGAGGCTCAGCGCTCGAAAGTCGAAGAAAAACACGTTTTGTATTCTTTCATTTAAAAAAAAAATATCGTATCGATTTTTTTTCTCGGAATTTTTTTTTCCCCAAAAGAAAGCATCTATGAAATTCTCGTGACGTTTTTTTGTATTCTTTTCGTCGCGTTGTCAAACGTTAAAAACCACAGAAATTCTAAATCTCCCACGACGTGTGACCGTCACATGTCGAATTGTCGAACTACGAAACGATGATTTTTTTTTTTCGAAAAAAATATGATTGAAGCAAAATCGGTTTATTGGACATTTGAGCGAGGCGAATTACATAGTTCCCTGAATGAGAAGAAGGCGAGGGGTGACCGCCCCGTATGTGACCATTCGTTAAAATTGTAAAATACAAATTTTCCAGGGTTCTCTGAGTCGAGCGCTCGGTCTTCGTCCACGAAGTGAGAAAGCGTCGCCCTCGTCGTCTTCGGATACCGGAAGTTTGGCGAGTCAGTGCCAGTACATGAGCAGTATAAGGAGTAATTCGCCACCACCGCCGCAGCTTCCTCCCAGGCCGATGACAACGACGGGGATCAACGGTGGAAACAAGCGTCATCGTCGGGTCAAGAGTATCGGCGACATCGAGTACATAACTAACGCACCGGTGAGCACGCCCGTCTGACAGGAGGACAGGCCCCATCATCATCCGGGGCCTTACAGAAGTTTGAGCGAGCGCGGTTACTCCTCGTCGTACTCATCCTCCCAGTATGGCTCTTATTCGGGCTACAGCAACGTTCTCGCCACAACCGACAATTATTACTATCATCAAGCAGCAGCAGCAGCCGCAGCACCGGGCAATAATTATTATCAGCAGTTACAGGGTGGTTATTATTCGCCCCAGAGCTCAGGACCGCCATTCCCTGGTGTGCAACGTTACGGCAGTTTGGCCGAGGAAGCTTGGCCAACGACGATTAACAAGGAGGATGAGAACGTTGAGCCAGTGAATAAAGCGGGAAATCCGAGAACTTACCTCGCTTAGCTCCTCAATGTCGTCGAATTTTCGAAACGCTTTATCGACAAAATTCGACGCAATAAAAATCGACGTTTCAATGAAAAGTCCGATCAAGGTCAATCGGGTGTGTGAATGCAAGAGAGAGAGAGAGAGAGAGAGAGAGAGAACAAAAAAAAACAAATTGTCTTGACGCATGCAGGAAGCGCAAGGATTACCCGTTTCTAGGAAACAATTTTGTTTATGAAGTACGCAAAAAAGAAAAATATAAGGCACTCGGAGGGCCCTCGAAACGGGTCTGCAAGCTCCGCATACCTGAGATTTGATCCGCCATTCTTTTTTTCATTTCACGGGACTGTGCAAGTTCAGTTTTCTTTCAGACTCGTCAGGCTCAGTTTTCTTATATCACAGTTTTTTTATATTCATAGTGCCAGAGCGATTGACGTTCAGTAGACTCGCGTTCGACACTATCGGTTGGTCCGCCGACAGTTTCTCTTTTCACAATGAACGTTGAGCTGATAAAAACAATAAAATAAACCGGATTAAATCCGTCATAGGGTCAGGGTGAAAAGTTGCTCGACTTAGCGCGGGAGTTCCTCGTGTGTTTTTATCGTACGACGAATATTCCAATGCATTCCATTATGAATCGACCAACACGAAGGAAGACACGAATCACAGACGGTCTATCGTCTCTTCCCGAACTTCCTCTATAACCCAATTTTCACATATCCAATGTGATGTGACTTTGTGCGCGACGACCCAAGCATCGACGTATTTTCAATGTTTTCATTCGCGCGTGACGCGCAAGGTTTTTGATCGAAGATATTATAAGCAACGAGATTATTCGCGAACTCTATCGACGCTCGCGGCTGATGCATATATCTCACATTATTTGTGCGCTGTTGCTTTATACAAAAGAATGCTTGATGACTATTGCCAAGAATCGATGGCTGAAAGCTGGTCCGGAAGTTTGTTTCCTATTTTTTTTTTTTTTATATACGTCTCATGATCGTCCCGAGTTTTACTCGTCATCGGGAGCAATTTGTAAAATATCTTGACGTTTAAAATTATGTATTTGCAAGCGGATTTACCACGCTTACGATAAACGTGACGTCAGCTGAAAGTGTCACGGGTGATTGGGGGGAACAAAAAAAATATTTGTTTTTTCGCAAACGCGTTTATCGTTGAGAGGAGAAGAAGAAGAAAAAGAATGTTACGTGCGTGATGATAATTTTGTAGATAATATTTAAATTCATATTTATTCTTAGACGATACGTTGAAAGTAGATAATAAAATTTACCGAATGAACGTGTTATATCGAGAGCTAAGTGAAAGGAAGGAAGGAAGTGCCGAAGTATTATCGTCATTTTACCAGATAAAATGCGAATCAATACGCGCGCGGAGTATGCTGTATTTTCGTGTAAAGTGATGTCCGTTTTATCGAATTGATTTAGCGGTGAAAATTACTCGACTGAATATAGATGCGATCACGAGACATATACCGGAGCGTTTAAACGAAATAATTTTGAAAAACAATCGCTCTATTCATTTGTGTGTACACGAGCGAAATTCGTCGTGGCATTTAAGCGCATTTCAAATACGCTCGAATCATTGGATGTCAACCATTGAATTAAAAGAAATAAAGAAGTATTTAAAGAGAACTATGTAAATGTGCTCGGTACAGTATGTATATATGTTTGTGTGAGCTGTAATAATATTAAACTATGATACAAAAATAAATGAATTGCCTTCAGAGAGGTACGATATCAACGACTAGTTTCTTTCATTTTTAACATTCGGTATTAACATTCTTCAACTCTCATCCCCAAAACAAATTGTCGATAGTCCTTATATTATTATGATCACTCTTTTTCTAGCTCCAGTGGTTCTTCGAGATCATTCAGAAAGGTCGTTTTAGTTTTATTCTTAAGGCTTCACTTTGACCAGCGTGGAAGCAAGTTCAATATCAGAAATAAATTTCGGAGAAACTATAAATGTCATATTAATATTTTATACGTTTAATTTTATTGAAAAGTATTAATGTTAGAGTTATGTAACTGTGTATCTGATGTTATTTATTAGCTTATAGTTACTAAAATATGCTGATTGATTCAGCGTCACTTAAAACGCTTTTAGGCCCCACAACTCTCGGTTAACTAAACTAAACTCGGGTTAAGTCGGTTAACCGAGAATTGTGGAACCGGGCCTTAAAGTTTGAACTTTTAGCAAAAGAAATTTTCAATTTATCTTCAATCTGCAACTCCAACACCGTAGACTTTGCCTTCCAAATCAGAGTTGGCAGTAGCTAGTTACTTCAGTATTGAATTTGATTAAAGATACTCGATACAAATGTATCGAGCAACAAGAATTCGATCGATACTTCGCTACAAAAGTAGCGATCTCCAACAATCGCTCGATACTTTTGTATTGAGTAACGAAAAGTTTTGCGATACTCGATACTTTTGTATCGAGTATCGAATAAATTTTCGTTACTCATTACACAAGGATCGAGTAACGAAAAGCTTTTCGTTACTAGATACTTGTGCCATCCCAAAGCCTCAAAATACGAAGCTATTCTGTTAACAGTTTTATAATTTCTCACGGTTGATACAGAACCCTTGTACTCGAGGGAAGGTATAGAATTTCCGACTTTTTGTCAATTTTTCAAAATTTGTAAAAAAAATTCAAATCGATGAACAAATTCTTGAAAAATTTATATGCATTCGGAAAACTTAAGAATTTCATTTCAAATAACAAAAAAAAACAATTTTATACAAATTTAAACAAATAACAATATTATAAAAGTATCGAGTATCGAAGATCTTTTCGTTACTCGATATAAAAGTATCGAGTATCGAGAATAAATGTTCGCTACTCGATACAAAAGTCGCGATCCCCAACAATAGCTTGATACTTTTGTATCGAGTAACGAAAAGTTTTTCGATACTCGATCCATTTGTATCGAGCAAAACGTAACGCCCGATACAGATTTTGGACACCTCTGTTCCAAATTAACATTGTCCTGTTTCTTTTTTTTTTCTGAAAATTTAAAAACCCTTGAGCTGCTTTACCCCTCAAAAATAGAAATTCAAGTTTTTCCCGCCTACTTCTACCAGCGTCGGTTCGGACGTGACTATAGTCGGGTGCGTCTCTCCGTTACCGGAGACATTGGAGACCATAACCCTTGTTTTGACGTTTACGGATATTCGCATAGCATCACAGAGGCAACTGAAAGATTTGGCGATTATTCGTTCATGAAGTGAAAAAACGACATAAATAATGGAGTGGTTATTTGGAAAACGCATGACCCCGGAGGAAATGTTGAGGAAAAATCAGCGGGCTCTCAACAAAGCGATGCGCGATCTCGATCGTGAGAAAAATCGCATGGAACAGCAAGAAAAGAAGATAATCGAGGACATTAAGAAAATGGCCAAGGCGGGTCAAATGGTTAGTGAGTCATAATTTTTTTCTGCGCATTGAAGCTGCAATATCTTTATCTAATCACGCCTATTTGCAGGAACCCGTGAAAATAATGGCCAAGGACCTTGTCAGAACTCGGCGCTACGTCAAAAAGTTTATGCTCATGAAGGCGAACATTCAGGCGGTGTCGCTTAAAATTCAAACTCTCCGCTCGCAAAATTCCATGGCGCAAGCTATGAAAGGCGTTACCAAAGCTATGCAGAGCATGAACAAGTGAGTCTGAACAGACCAAACACGTTTGGCATAAAGAATGTACAGGAGTCACCATGACGATAAAAATTAGATGCATTATTGCCTCGTTTGTTCGAAGCCTGTATACCAAATTTAGGACTGTTCCACTTACGCATTAGAGAGTTATAATGAATTCGAGTTTTCTGTAGTTTTACGTGCACTCTTTTGGAACATTTTCTTACTCTCGCATATAATAAGAAAAAGCATAATGAACAAATGATACAAAATGTTTTAGATTTTTTGTGTGGGTTATTTATATATGAAGGAAATCTTTCTGGAAAATCGTGCAATGATTTGCATGGCAATGCTGTAAACACTTGAGCAGCTCCAGCAATTGCAACAATCCGGCATGGCACTCAAAAGTGTCATGCCGGATAACGTTGAATCATTGACAATCGAGGTGAATCAATATTGGAAGAGCATTGTTAAAATCTGGAAACTGCAAATTTGAGGCTTGGTCTAGGTATATGGCCATTTTTGGTGGGCTTTGTATCTGCTATGCAAATAGCTAATACCAAAAGTTTACATTGTATAGAAGACTAGCTTCTACTCGTGCCTTCGTCTGGGTGGATCTCGCAATTTGTGAGAAAATACCCCTTAATGGATTTTTTTTAAATGGCTGTCATACGTCATTCAGAATTTACTAAAATATGTGATATTAGATTATATTCGATTTTGATTATATTTCAGTTATTCGTATTCTATGAGAATTAAAATTTCATTATTAGATTTTATGAAATATAAATTATATTTTATTTCGTTGTATTCTATAAGAATTTGAATTTGATAATTACAGTAGATTTGATACGAATGTTATAATTAGAAAAATATTAGATATATTTATATTAGATTTGATATTATATTATCACCTATTTTAATAAGAATTGATTTGTTTGTATGCTATAATAAGAATTATATAGACTGATAATTTCATAACTGAATTAGGTTCGAGTCGAATAATAGAATTAGAAAAATATTAGATGTTTTTTTCATAGCCTATGTCTTATTCGAAGTAACTCTCTACATGTATGCCGATTTGAATCAAAATCGGTGCAGCCGTTTAGGCGTGATAGTGGAACAAACATCAGGCATACAGATTAGGAAAATATTAGATATTAGAATTAGAATGAAAAGTATCATATGTGTCATAAGCTATCTATATTTTAACTTTCGTTGATTATATAATAATTTTAATTTCATAATTAGATTAGATTTGAGTATATAATATTGTAATTAGAAAAATATTACATAGAATGAAAATTATCCTATGTATTAACCCAGGCCATAATATGTTAAATTTCATTGAAATCGGTCAAGCCGTTTTGGCGTGATTAAGTAACAAACAGACAGACAGAAGGTCAGATTTATAATATTAGTTAGGATGTGTTTGCACTTGAAAAATGGCTGCATAAGTCGGAACGAGAGTACTAGACAATTTCTGAATTCTCGCGTTAAGTAGATCTTGAACAATGTGCTTGCCTAACACAAAAAATACACGGTCCTTTCTATCTTGGGTGCCAACTATATTGTTGTTTCGATGTGAACGAATATTCGTCCAATCTCAATGTTCTTCGGTACAATCAGTCCTGAAAAGTTCCTAAAGATCATTCTCCATTTGATCGCCGAAAGCATCACTCCACCTCTTAAACTTTTGTTTTTTGTTTGCACAGACAACTCAACCTACCACAGATACAAAAAATCCTCCACGAATTTGAGAAGCAATCGGAAATAATGGATATGAAAGAGGAGATAATGAACGACGCGATAGACGACGCAATGGAGGACGAAGCAGACGAGGAGGAAAGGTCTGTCTTTTTTCCATTTCTAGCAGATGTATAGAATCGGAATATTCTATGAAGCTAATTTGAATTCTTTATTTTCTGATACAGTGACGCGATTGTTTCGCAAGTATTGGACGAGCTCGGACTACAATTGACGGATAAATTGTCCGGACTGCCTCAGGCTACCGGTTCGCTAAGCGTCGCAGGATCGAAACAACCGGCGGTAGCGACACCGGCAGCTGGGCCCTCGGAGAACGGCGGTAGCGGTGCCGATGCGGATGCCGATCTCCTGGCGAGATTGGAGAATCTGCGTCGCGAGTAGTCGAAACAATCGAGAATAACGACGCTTTGAAAACAAAAAAAAATTGTGATACGTGTAAATAGCCCGCGGATATCAGCATTAGAATTTTTTACTTATACACGAGGCTGTATTCAAAGGTATGGATACAAGCTTTTTAACAACGTTGCACGGAAAAAAAGCGTGAGTCCTCTGACAGTTTAATCTTCCTTCGCAGCTTTGTTTTGTGTCCGTTATAATTTTTCATCCATGTGGTTCCTTCGGGATTTTGCGCGTCTACCCAATTTAGTGTTATCGAAACATGAACTCTTATTCAGGCAAAAGTCAAGACAAATTCTAATTGTTGGACTGTCTGCGTTACACATCGATGTCAGAGTACAAATCGATACGCTATCGTTAACAATTTTTCTTATTGATTAGAAATAAAGATAATCCAATCATCTTTGGGTGCGCACACGTTTTGTTTCGAAGTCGACAGCTTTGGCGAGGCTTTTAGTGCGCAATGTCGCAGACTAGATTCACATTGATTCTAGTAATATAAGTGCGATACGATATTTTTGTGAGGGCTATACGAAAATTCGCTACGAATTTTCACTACGTTTTCACATGTACAAATAACAACGTGAAATAAAATCAAATGATACGCGGCTCTACCAATAAAAAGTGGCATCACTGGATCACTTCGATTCTCCATTTAAATCCTTTAATACAGTCTTACATGTCTGGAAACTGATATGGTAACGTTTAAGATATTTGCGCAAAGCAATTTTATTCTTTCTATGTCCGCTAGTTGCGTGATGGTAATTAATGTTAAAATAAATATTTAATCTCTAAAACATCGAATGCGTATTTTATTTTTTTGGTTTTATATAATCCTCCATCATCAAGTGTGTCGATTTCTCCTTATATCGGAGACCGTGATCTTTCCAACATCATAAAGACGTACTAGGGCTGCGCTAGTTTCGCTCTTAAGCTAGCGAAAGAGTTTTCAGTTTTTCCTCTAACGTAAGAACATTACGTTCACGCCTAGAAATTGAAGGATTTGGACTTGAAGTCCTGACACATACCTGGCAAGGAACAAATTGACATTGCCATTATAAGCCAGTGTGCAATCGAAGTAAGATTAAAAGACGAAAAACCGCGCTAGAAAGTGCACAGTTGTTGCAAGACAGCAGCGCATATTTTGCGACACAGCGTATCTTTCGCAACAATGTTCGGATAAACCAAATCGTGTTTCGGTCAATCGAGGTTCTACTTTATCTAAATGCACAATCTGAAATCTCACCATAGATTGAAACATTTGTGCTATTTGCAGTTTAAGCAATTGGTAAACTTTTTATTCGCTTCCCAATTCTGATTTGTTGAGAAAAAAATTATTTCTTGAGTCTTAAAGTGAATTTACCTAAATGTCTTTTACGTATAATCTCAAGTTTTCCCGCTTTCTAATATAAAATGTATCACCCTGATGATGAAAAATGCTTCGAGCAATTTTGACATTTGGCGGTTGGACTTGGTGACAACATTACCAGAAAATCGTGACGCACTTTGGTAAACTCGAGAGTTTTAAAAAACGCGTATTTTGTCCCACTACAAATACGCGAAATTATTTCGTTGGTAAGGTTCACAATCTGTTGTATGTAAAAATGTGCTCCGAGTTTCCATGATTACGGATGCAAAATTATAAAAATATCGATATTGATATCGATATTTATATCGGAGACAGGTAAATATCGATAACCGATATATCGACGGTTCCAACGACCAATATTATCAATATTATCGATATTTTTTGGTGTTTTTTTTTTAAATAATAAATAGTGAAATCAAACGCAAGTCATAATGAAAGACGATTTATTTTGAACAAACCGTTATTGTTATTTATTTTTAACAAACCGTTGTATTATTTATTTTTAACAAATCGTTGTGTTATTTTTTTTTTTTTAAACCGTTGGGTTATTTATTTTTAACAAACTTCCTAGTATATTTCATCAATAGAACCTAAAAGTAATAATTTGGATAATCTTTTCCCAAATAATTTCTGTTTTGTGTGACGGCTGCTCCCGCCTTCGAGAAAAGACGTTCGGCTGGTACCGATGTTGGTAGATCGATGTTGCAGATCGCGATGGATCATCAGTTTTATGTTTCATGTAAGCGGCAAGGTTGGACGTGTTGCCTGAAGTTTTAACGTATTTGTTTATCTTATAGACAGCCCTATCCGGATACTTTTTAAAATGGGACCACACTTTACTTTTCTCCATAATTGTCAAAATTTGTAATTAATTTTGCCGTAAAACGTAAACACGCTGAACGGTTGACAGAACAAAAGAACAAACGAACGGAATCATAAAATACGTAATTTTTCGAGTTTTCGAGCAGGGCAGATTATTGTTTGTGGCGGCGTGACGTGGAATATATGCGTCTACCTTCACCCGACTGGACATCGGATTTTTCGATATTTCGTGTTTTTCGATATCGATATTATCTTATCGACAGTCCTACGATATCGATATAAATATTGATATTAGTGTATCGATATTATTGATTTTTCGATATATCGCTGCATCCTTATCCATGATTGAAGTGACGTTCGGCGCGTTCAAAACACGCGACGCACGGTTTCTTCTGGCACATCGTTATTAATTTTCCACTTTATCGCTATTGCATCACATTTTCTTCCCGTGCAGAAAATTCGCCTAAATCTAACTCTACGCTATCTATATACGTATATGTTGTGAGTAGCGGTTACGTAAATTTACGGGTCCTCTAGAGGTTAAAGTTGCGCGTTAAATTCGCACATTTTGTTCTTTGCGCGTGGAAGAGGTTGGCGAAAAAAGTCAAGCGAACAATGGATTTAAAATCGTTAAAAATTGGCTTCATCGGGGGCGGTAATATGGCCAAAACTATCGGCGGTGGCTTGATAAAAAAAGGTATGGCTACGAGAAGCATATTTTAAAGATTTATAAGAATCTTGTCCGGACGCCTTCAATTTGCAGTAGTTTTCGACATATTCTTATGGGACATTGAAACCTCAGACACGATGAGAAAAATCATAGAAAAATGATACAGAACCATTTAGATTTTCTCTGTGGGTTATTTTTGTATGAAAGAAACTTGTTGTAAAGTTTCACAATTATTCGCTACATAATTGTAGTGTTATTGAAAATTAACGTACTGAAATTCTGCTTATTTTCTCATCGGGCTTATTTATACATTGTTACGAAACTAAGAGTCACCCTCAAGAGTATTCAGCTAATGATGTTAAATAGTAACAGAAGAAGCAACCATTGAAAAATAAACATTTGACCTTCTGGTATTGTATCGCCTGTATATCCTTGAATGTTGATAATGACGAGAGGAACTGTTGACAGATGCAACGATTTGTAGAATCTGTATCCATTTAGATCGGTAAAAAAACTTATCCTTAAGAGATATATTAATCCTTAATGATCCTTGAGAGATCATTTCATTTAGAGAAGATATTGGAGAAGTTGTAAATATTATTTCCTATACAGTCGTCTTTGATTTCTTTTGGGAAGTAGCTCGAGTTTATCCAACATGTATATCCTTGTAGATTTTTACAACCTTCCGTCTGTTCTTCCGTTTTCTTTTTATATGTTAATATCTTTTACAATGACCATTCTGCTTTTTTATATCTCTTTCCTTCCTATGGTTCTACTTATTCCTATTCTTGCTAGTCTTCTTGCTCTCTCTCAGCTCTACCTGCTTTCTTACTAGCTTCTCAAACTGTCTAACTACCGCACACATTTTTTCAACCACTTCCTTCCCTTCTAGAGCCCTGCTCCATCCAATTGGTATCCTGCCTTCCTGTTGTTCCGCCCATTGTTGAAATTTCTTTATCACATCATCCTCAATTTGTGACTTTGCCTCCTCACATTCTCATATGTGGGCCAGTGTTTCATGAAGCCCTTCTCCTTTTCTATTGCCACGCTCCCACAGCTTGTCCTTGCCCGTCTTTCTCTGATTTCCCTCCTCATAGTTCCTCTTCTCCAGTACTCAACTATCCCAACCTCTTTCATCCTGTCCTTGTATTATGTGCAGTATCCTTATCGCTCTATTTTTTCCTAGTTCCTCTGTATTTTCTGATCTGTTATGTTTGTTACTGCCCTTCCTGTCTTCATCACCCATTCCTCTTTGTTGCTCCTTCTTACTGCGTCTCCGATCTGTACCTCTCCTGCCTGGTTCATAGCTATTTCTACTTCATTTTACTTTCCTTTTGTAAAGTATTAATTCTTATGGTATGTCGGAAGAATGCGTTTGTTTACCTTCATAATATGTTATGTTCTCAGGTGTTCTGGATCCAAAGAATGTGTGGGTGTCAGCCAGAACGCTGGAGACCCTAGAGTTTTGGAAACAGTTGGGCACTTGTACGAGTCAATTAAACACAGATGTTGTGCTAAAATGTGACATAGTTGTCGTTGCTGTAAAACCACAAATGCTCGAACAAGTAGGGGATAGTATCCGACCGGAGCTAAAGTACAGATCTGCGAAAATACTCTTGGTGTCCGTGCTCGTTGGAGTGACGATAGACGCATTCAGGACTGTAAATGAGCCAGAGTTCTCTTATGACGTGCAATACGTTTGTACAAGGTTCTTGTAATCTCTGGCAAAACTTATCACATTCCAGACACTGGCGGGCGAGCAGTTTACCATCAGAGATATTCCCATTGTCAGAACCATGCCGAATACGCCTTTGCTGGTGGGCCAAGGAATTACGGGTGAATTAATACGCGATAGCTGATTCACGGTTGCAGACGAATATCCTGTTACTAAACCTCGTTTTTCTTTTTTAGCTTACTGTGTCGATGAATTAGTTAATGAAGCGCATTCCTCGATTGTTGAGACGATCTTCTCTAATCTTGGTCTTGTTGAGAGGATACCCGAATCCCAGATGAACGCTATAAGCGCTC
Organism: Ophion ventricosus; assembly: GCA_963932345.1. Classification (NCBI taxonomy): domain Eukaryota; kingdom Metazoa; phylum Arthropoda; class Insecta; order Hymenoptera; family Ichneumonidae; genus Ophion; species Ophion ventricosus. The sequence goes on from OZ010712.1 coordinate 25,925,731, forward strand.
TCTCCGGCTCTGGACCGGCTTTCGTGAGTTCAATCGTCCCATGGGCACATTAGCTCATCATTGTGAAAAAAAAATGTTTACAAACAGCCGCTCGCTTTCACGAATCTCCGATCATAATGAATTTTGTTTTTTTTTCCGGCTGTCGATGTCTGAATCGTAGGCGTACCAAATAATCGAGAGTCTGTCGGACGGAGCGGTAATGGCCGGAGTGCCGCGCGCACTGGCGACGAAACTGGCTGCTCAGGTGCTTGTTGGGGCTGGAAAAATGGTACTGGAGACCAAGAAACACCCGGCAGAATTGAAGGACGAAGTTTGTTCGGCCGGTGGCACGACTATACGCGGAGTACACGCGATGGAAAATGGAGCTGTCAGGTTGTTCAATTTATTTTTTTACCGCTACCGCGATTATTCATTCGGGCGCACTTATCGTTGATGCAACTTTTCAGAGCCGCAATGATGAACGCCATAAAAGCTGCGGTCGACCGCGCCGATGAGCTGTCTAAGAGTAACTGAGAGTTAGCTGTACGACTAGGCATTTACACGATCATTCCGTTTAACTCTGTTGACACAGGTGGCTCAAAACTAAATGAAAATATTTTTTGCACATGGAATAATTCATGGATGAAACGACATACGTAGAGGTCGGTAGAAAAATTCATTGCCCCTTAATCGTATATGCGAGTTTTCTGATTAAGGTCGTCCAGGAAACGTTAAATCTTCGTCAAACGCTTAGCGTCTCCGAAGACCCCCCCCCTCCCCCAAGTCTCTTCAATTTCTTTGTCACCTTTATAATCATTCTCGTTGAAATCGGTAACCAATTTGAGTACTTAAAGCTAACGATGTACTTAAAGTGTGTAGCCTGTTAATCCTTGCGGCAGGTTGCATGGGCGGTCATTATTCTAGTGTGAATTCCTAACTTTCTTTTAGAAACAAAAATATTGCATGTGAAAACGGAATTCTCAGAGACCCCACGCGCTCACTAACGTTACGAAAGTTGGCGCGTCTAATGAGGGGTAAACTCATGAACCGAACATGAGGCCGAATATATGCAACAACGCACAGTCTTTCTTAAAGTTTTTCACACAACTCTCCTTGAGCGAGTAATTGTTCATGTTTTCTTTGCGACATGGAGGAATTTCAGCGATCTCATTCAAGCGATTAGATAACTATATTGATTTCTACGAATAAATGATCAAGTAATAATAAAATGAGCTTCTTCCCGGTTCGTCTTCCATTAATCTTAATGATTTCGAGGTAGTATTATGATCTTCAGACATATAGCAAAATAAAGACTCTTTCATGCCCTGAGGTACTGAGCATTACATTATTGCATAACAGACACGAGGCGAAGTTTTATTTACGAATATGTACATACGAATTCATGAACGTTCTATTTACAAGTATATGTTTATGCCCGAATCGCGTTGATTTAAATTTTGGAATATTCAACGCAACGTGATGGATCCGTGGAGTAATATTCTTGGCATTTGGTCATCAATCTCTTCAACGCTTGTATGTACTTCCGTTGCGTCTCGTCGTTCATAACGTGAGCCACGTTTTTCGAAAAAATCTTTTCTCTTCCGGTACGCGCGTGAATACCGACCATCGTAACGCCGATGGGCCAAGGAGAATTGCCAATGGCCATTTGGAGATACGCGTCGCTGGCCTGAATATTTGCATCGACACGCTAGAAAAACTTGCTCGGCAAAAACTCGTTGCATTCTTACAGAATACTTTTGCAATTGACTCACCAATATGTAATTTCGCTCCAAGAGGTGTTTCACGATTTCCGTCAGGCTGTCGGTGATGTCTTCGGGCAGGGATTTATTTTTTAGCTTTCTCAGCAGAGGTTTGAGGTATTCCCTCGTCTGGGCGTAAGTAGCGCTTGCCATTTTCCCGCGTGTACTCATTTTTTCAGCCGTACCACGACTGTTCAAGTTGTTACCCCATATTTGTACCAAGAACTGAAGAAATTGCGTTATGACTGTCATGTCGTAGTCGCGATCGCCCTTGTTCAATTTAGCCGACATTTTCTGCAGATCGTCGTAGGTAACACCCTCGTCGGGCACATTTACGTCACCCTGTCTGTCGCGTCCGTTCGGCTTTGAGGACGTCAGTAATTCATTGAGGTACGCTTGATCCACTTGTTCCATCGCCTCTTGGAAATCGTTCCGGAAACCCTTTAAGAAAATTCATTCGTAAATAAATGCGACGTGTTCGTGAGGGACTACAGATAGAATACAGCGGGCTGGACCTTACCTTGTTAACTTCAGGCTCGAGAATTTCGCGCTTTCTCAGTCTCTGGAAGGAATCCACCTCGGACTCTCCGAAAAGTGTTATCGGCTCGCAACGCTCGCGGAGCCTTCTGATAACTTCGGGCCTGGACAGAGTCAAGTGCTCGGAAGTGTTTGTACTGGACTGAGTCGGATGTTGGCCGACGTTACTCTTTACTGTGTCGCTGTTCTCTCCACTCTTGTCCAACGTTTCAGTTTCCTTCGACAGCAATTCACCGCGTTTGAAATACTTCTTGTTCTCGTTCTGGAACAGTCATTAGAACGCCGTTTACGAAAAATTCGTACAAAATAGGTTATGCCGCAAAGGATCGTCGAAAGTGTCGTTTCACCTACCATTATCTTACTCTCCTCGAGTTGCTTTCGTTTTCTCATTATTTCCGCTTTTAATATATCCATTGTGTTTTTGTTTCGCGTTAGATCGATGAACAAAGTTCTGTGTTGTTATTCGGGGACGTTTTTGGAGGTTACGCGTGCTGATCGACGCGGCTGTATAACCGTCAAAGATCGTAATTCGTCGCGACAGTGTCAGCGTAAATAAGGGTTTTACCTGAGCGGCGCTGCTGTCGCTCCGATCGAATATGCTATTAGAGTACACTTTGTTTTTTAAATTCAACAATCTTCAGGCGAAGCACAGAACATCTTCAGAAGAAGCGCGAGAAGGATAGCTGACATTTTCGAACAGAGATTTCCTAGAGATGAACAATATTTAGAACGAAAGAAAATCGTCGAGCTTTGTGTAAGTGAATTCTACAATGGTTCATGCTTTTCCTCAAACACTCGAGCATTTATGAGAAAATTCTTTAAAAATATGTATGGTTGTGTTGACCTTGTAAATGCAAGAAAGGATGTCCGCGAGATTCAATCTCACGTTTAGGCAAGACGCATCCTTAAGGCCTTAGACCACTCTAGAGGCCAAAAAAGGGCATATTTTGTGATTTTTTTTCAGCGAAACCATAAAGTAAATCGGAATTACAAAATAGGGGTTTTATTATACACGTAATTGACTATACAAAATTATTTTTTCACAGCGATACATGTCAAAATGGCGACTGTGCAGCATTTTTCCGATGACGCCTTTATTTCTGAAAGGTCAACGGCCGGACCAACAGCTCCTATAATCCACATTGACATAATATTGAAAACAAGCTATTAATACGCTTGTGTAAAAATAATAATCTTAAATGTACGATTCGAAATTTATTACAGTAATCGTGTCGTTTGCGAACGAAATATTGGTGTATAAAAGTTGGTGCTCTGCTCGGGAACAATAGAATTCTCGCCCTGATTTCCCCTAAAGATAAGCTGTCCCGAAACTTCGTAATCGATTGATTTTATTGAGGAATCTTCGTGAAATATCTGTTTATTGTATCGTTGTATTAAATTTGCGAAAAGGAAAAAAAAAATTCTGGATCGCTCTAAATAATTGGTGAACAATCTTTCATATCAGATGCTTGTGCGACTGTCTTAATTCAGAAGACAATCAATAACCGAACAATCATGACGGTATAATTTAAAAAAAAAAACATTAACTCGAATAGTTCTGAAGCAAGATGCTCGCTCATTGTTCAATTTATCCGAATTTCTACTTCCTCCCTTTCTTTCCTCTCTTCTTCGGCTTCTTCCTAGTCTTTTTCTTCTTGAGCGTGGCTCGAAGTTTCTCATATGCGCCCAATTCGTGTCTGACCATGTATCCTCTCCAGAGAGATTGAATCAGCGTGGCGGCTTTGTTCACAGCCTCCCAATACTCAGCTTCCCTTTCAGCGAGCTCCTTTTCCGCATAATATTGGTCGAAAAAAAATTGCTGCTCGTCACTTAGGTCCTGAAGCTTCTGTAGATCCAACTTTTGCAGTTCGACTTTTTCCTGAAAAAAAAAAAAAATAGATACACGAATAAAGGATGAATACCGAATCGTTACTGTAGTGTAAGAAGAAAGATGTCTTTATCGCGAACGAATGAAGAAATGAACAACCGTCATCTCGTTTATTTCTCGTTGAAGACGTTCGATTTCCTCGTTGTGACGACTTGCCCAGACGACTATATCTTGCTCGAGATCATTCGTATTCGCCTGAAGAAAACTTCTGACTTCCTCCGAAACAATTTGATCGATTCTTTCCACCGTAGCGCAGTCCTCAATAGCATCGTTGATTTCTTGCTCCGTCATCTCGAGACGCAATTTCTGCTGATCGAGTCGAGCATCTTCCCATCGTTCAACGAAGTCTGACAATTCCCTCGAATACATTCAAGTTTTAGAAGGATAATAACCAGACATACGATTCTGGTATCAAGTAAGAATTTCCCCAACGATGTTTCGACAGTTGTCGCATAATTGTTTTCCTATTATTATCAGACTAACTTTTGCTCGCGACTTTGTTCGCGTGGATTTTAGGATTTTATTCAGAGAGAAGACGAAGAGAGAAAAGAAAAGTAAGAAATAAGGAATGAAGGTAGAGTATCATATCTCTCAGGCACAGTGGTGGATTGACTGACTGAGGTAAAAGTTAGTAATTAATAAAATAATAGTATAAAAGTGCCAACCTTCAAATCCAGTAACATACAATGTCATTATTGTCTACAGAACTGTACAATATAGAGCTTTGCAATATAGTTCTGTAGACAACATTGTATGATTTTTTATCTTCAGCAAGCACATTCAAGTTTTGGACACTCGATACTCTCGAACAGCCCACATATAGTTGACCATGTGAGAAGCTAATTCTTCCTTAGTGCATCTCTACGCCCTTTAAGAAACATATCTTTCGAGTTTTATTGAGATGAAAGCAGGGAATTCGATTTTCCCATACGTACTTCAACACCCTAATTAGGGATTAGGAGTTGATTTTCGAAAAATCCTTTCTTAGTTTCATGTTTCTATCTTCAGCGGTTTACACTGTGCGTCTTCTATATGTCAGTCAGTCACGGAACTGTTTCATATGTATAGATGACGATTATTCTTACCCAGCTTGGAGTTGTTCGAAAAAACGATATTGTCGATTTCGACATTCATATCGTGTGCCAAAAAGAGTAAATGGCTAATCTCCTGCTCGTTCTCCAGTCTCTCAGACTCGATGAGCTGGCGCAATTGTTTGACCTGAGTAGTCCATAGCTCGTTGTTCACTTCGAGATTACGCTCACCCTCGAGAGTTCGCGCGATATCGTCCACCTCGGTCTCCAAATGATCGTACCTTCGTAAACGCTGCAGATCTCTTATTGTGCCCTTCAGAACATTGTACATGTAAGTCCTGGGATGAGATTGAAAACATAGTTTGTATCGGGAAGAAAACGACCCGGTCGATTCGTTTATTCTCGATAAATTATTTTGCTTCAATACTTTTTCGTCATTAAAACATTTATCTCCAAAATCGTAAGATTTCACAACGAGTAGGAGACTTACCTGTCGCGTTGAAGTTTCTCCGAAACCGTAGGTACCAGTGGCAACAACCCCATGTCTTCTCTGAACATTATTGCCGGTTCTTTTGGTATCCCGTACTTCTCATCGATCGTTCGATAACCCTCGTCCCAACGTGTGTCCACTTTAGCAGGTATAACGTGCTCCAAAAGTCCCAATACATCCAAAGTCTCCTGAAGAACAACGAAGAATGCCTCAGCTTCAAGAGGTGACAGACGATCCGCGTGGAAAATCTCGAAAATCGTGCTCTTCTCGGCGACATTTTCGACAAACTTCGCACGGCCACCGGAAGTTATTGTTATTATACTTTCCGTGTCCGTCGAGGATTCAGGTTCATCCTGGCGAGTAGACTTCAAGATTTCGTGCTAATTTGCATCATACACTCTATACATAATATTGTAAATTGCAATGAAAGTTATTAGAACATTTTTGGTTTAGGGGAAAGAAAGAAATTGTACTGGTTGTCGAGAAGTTTCATGATACTCAGCGAACATTTCGTCGATCGTGTAACCGAGAAAAATAGTGCTGCGCTTTCTGATTGCGATGTCTTTTATTTCGCTACTTTTTGAAGGGCTAGTCAGTGCTCGAGGAATCTCTGGCTGCGATCCAAACTGCTTTGTCGTCTCGATTTGGATTTTTCGGAAGGTCTCGTCTATGTTAGTTCCCTGCGAATTAAACGGCCATTTCGAGTATCGAGAACACAGTTTTTCAAAAAATTCTTATCAAATTATCGTCGTAATTGAGATGAATCCTTAATCAATGTATCTTTTCGCGGGATATACGTGGCCAAATACAAAAATATGGAAAGAAATCTTGCCAATGACTCCTCGTGCTCTTCCGTCATTGAGAACGGCTCGTTGGCTTTGGAGTCGCTCGCGTTCGGTTCGATGATCGATTCTTCTTCGGAAGAGCCACCACTGGATGCATCTATTAATTGTCCATCGTTGAAAATTTTTACCAACAATAGATTTATTTGTGGCGTAATTATTTATTTTCAAAAAACAACCAAGGGTAAAAAAAGCCTGGCACCACCTTGCTCATGTTGTCTATCGGCAAAAACGACTCTGGGAGCTTCCGATACTTTTCGTCGCATTTTTTTCGACTCCGACATCATTATGCTCATGGACCCAGGTTGAACTTTTTCGGTATTCTCGATTTCTGCCATTTCCATTTCTGACGGTTCTTCGTCCATGGTGTCGTGAGTTGGAGCCGCATCGTCAAAGAATGCCTTGCAAGCCCATTCGATATTACGATTCAATTATGAATTATTACCTCTAGTTACATGGCACATACTTTTTTCTTCGAATCCATGAAGAATATTTTGTTGGTCCTGTGACGTTTTTCGATAAACTTTTTTCGTTATTCTGATACGTGAAGCCAACTGCAAGTCGATTGTGGAAGGAAATTGGGATGGTAGCTTTAGATCAAATAAATATATATTATCCGATTTTGAAAACAACATTTTTATTCCACATTACTGGCAATATTCTATAAAATCTCTTTGTCAGCTAATTTCAACGTTCGTATCTCCTACAAGAAAAAAAAAGGAAACACTACAGTTTCGCGACATTGAAATTATAAATTGATGAACACATTTTCCTCCGTGAACTTTGGAATTTTTCATCAACGTGTTTGACATCGCTGAAAACAGCTACAAGCCGAGTTTCTTTAAATTAGCACTTGAGGTGTACACATTTCTACATTTCGGAAACTCTATTTTTCATTATCACACATAAATGGCGAATGAAATTTCATCAGCCGATCAGTCGATGGATAGATCGCCATAGTTGGCGCTTACGACTGACTTAATACGGTTCTTATCTCTTTTTTTTTCGTTAAAACTATTAATCTCATGTATCGTCAACGGTCGTAGACATTTGTACTGAACACTATTTGTTTTCGTCATGATCTAGCAGCACGTCATGCATTCTTCATTCCGTTCGTTCGGACATTAAATAAATCATGCACACTTTTTTTTTTATGACGAAGATTTTCGATATACTTTTAATGTTTTCGCGTCAATATCATACGTCTATTTACAGAGGGTAAATTTTTATCCCCCGCGATACTATTCTTCATACTTCGTCCGCAAGAAAGTTACACCAACATCCATAGAACATGGAAGAGGTTTGATAATTTTTTATCGTCATATCTAACAATGTTCCGAAGATAAAAAAATTAGTAACATATCAATGATCTCTTTAGTTCGTTTGTCCAATGTTTTTCATAGTTGGCGACTGACGAATAATATATTTTTTTTTTTACATAAAATAGCTTATATATTCGTGAGGCATTACGCCTCGTCTCGGGTAAAATGTGTGCGACGTCGCATAACCGAGAAGATTCGTGATCGAGCTCATGTATATGTCAGCGAAACGGAACAAACGTCTCGAGAAGTACGAAGGATTGTGATAAGTTCGAAATACCGATCCAAATTGTTCATTGAAGACTCGTTTTATTTCGTTGCGTAACTTGTCCCTTTCCTCCATCCATTCGCCAAGTTGCGCCTGAACATCGACGCCTTCGTAATCCTGATGATCCTCGATAAGCGTGGTCAACATTTGCAGCCAATTCGCATTTTCCTTGAACGTCGGGTCGTTCAAATTTGCAATTTCGTGCTGAAATTTTAGAATCGAGAAAATATAAATCTCCGTAGTGCATTTGAATAATTTGGCAACGAAAAAATTGATAGTAATTAAAATCGGTAAACATTTTAGTAGCAAATAGAAGAAAAAAACGCGAATATGGACATTTTTTTTTGCCAATTTCTATTGCGTTTAGGTCTGATTGGCAGACCACTGACATTTCGTACTGCGAAATATTTCAGTATTCGTATGTTATATTCTCGATTTTCTTCTCGTTACCGTCAATTCCTTGATTATAGCTCCGGTTCTCCAACCGTGTTCTAATGTCACATCGGCCAAATCACTGTAGGGATGATCACCGAAGTACAGAACTTGATGGCCTCGCCATCCGGTCATGTCCTGAAGTTGCTTGACAGTGCCCTGAATTTTTGTTTTATTATTGTCCAAAAACATTGTCATTTGCATAAAGTATTTACTATTGTTATCAAAAAGAATTATATAACTGCCATGTATTTATTTATTACCGTCTGAGATAGAAAAGTTTGCAAGGTGTGTGTAATTTTGATCAAGTTTATGGAAACAAACCTCTTGATAGATAACTCCTTTTTCGAACTTGGTGACTCGGTCCCAGAGCTGAGTTTGCGTAGCCACGTCGTACATCCTCAATGGTCTCGTTTCATCAGTGAAAAATTTCGGTTTTCTCGCTTGTACGATGACAACTTCGAAGTAATCTCTCCAGTCGTTACCAACGAGATACGTCATACCTTTGTCTCTGAATAGGTGAACGTTCGCGTGCAGTAATGACAATACATCGTGACAGATAAATTTTGACCGAGTCCGATAATTATTCGTGGCGCTATTCTGAAGAACGTTGTTTCGAGAAACTTACACAAAATGAAATGGACTATTCGTAACGAGGAACAACTTTTTATCGATCGATTTGAGGCGATCTAAAAACTTCGTTAGATCTTTGTTCGGCTCGAGATATTCGGACACGTTGTTCACCACCATTTGATGCATTATCGGATGGCAACTTTGAACGGAATTCTGAAAAAATTGTACTAGTCAAAAAGAAGATCAAAATATGATCAACTTCCTCTATGCATCTATGGAAATAGACTTTTTGGCTCGACAGTCTTTATCAGCGAATTGGGATCAAACGCACTTTGACGTCCCTGAAGAGTATCTCAGGATGGTAATCGATGTGATTGCGCAAAAAATACTCGGTCACGTTGCACAGAAGACCCATTTCCGGTACGGAGAATAGATCAGCAAGTTGTACCATTTTCGTGCGATGTGCGCCATCCTGCGAATGGGCAAGTGTTTTATTAAATTGACCCGTACTATCGATCATCATTATCGTGCGCTTGCTTTACATCTTATCAGGGAAAAATCACTCACCTTCTGCGTTCGTCAATCCAGTATACAGTGTTGGGGAAGGGAATTCGCAAAACCAGCAAAGAGAGAAAATGTAATAGTCAAAAAGTGTCACAGGTTTATAGCACTTGGGAAACAGTGACTTTCCATGTTAATCGATTTCACCGAATCAAGACGATCAATCTATACATATAAAAGAGTTCCGTGACTGTCTGACTGACTGATTGACATATAGACAACGCACAGCCTAAACAGCTGAAGATAGAAACATGAAATTTAGACGACATGTTCCTTGGAGGGTGTAGAGGTGCACTAAGAAAGGATTTTTCGAAAATCAACTCTTAAGAAGGTGAAATAGGGTGTAAAAGTTTGTATGGAAAATTGTATGCCTTGCGTATATCAACTTGAAACTCGGTATAAATATTCTTCAAAATAAACAATAAAACGCACATTTCAGGATGTTTTAAAACAACCCCTAATTAGGGATGCAACGAGGTATTGAAGTGCTGAATCCAAACACCTAGTAGCTTAAAGCGAAATTCCACGCGGGAGAAGCCACGGGCGGAATCTAGACCGACTATAAAAGTTAGTTTTTAAGACGACACATTTTATTCTCTTGATTGGCTCAAACCAGGATATCAATTACGACAATAATTCACGATGAATTAATCACATAAATTTTGATAGTCATATGATGAATGGATACATGTTTTTCACACCCCAGGCAACCTTCGTTATTAAGGTATTACTGGATAGATATTAAAAAATCGCTAAAAATCTTGAAAATTTGAGGAATGATAGTTCTTGATAGAATAATAATACATAAATTATTTTAGATTTTTACTAAATAATTTAGCAGTTATAAACATATGAATTTACCACGGTCGCTTATGGCAAAACAGCTTCTGCAGACGTTAATGGTTGCAAAACGAATGAAACTAAATAGCCGTAAATTCTGAAAATATTATATCATCAAGATTTAGGATCAAGCGATTGATTTTGCTAAGTTTCAAATAAAACGACTGAGTAATTGTCGAGAAATTAATTAAAGTAATGAGGTATATCGCCTTTTTTTAACGATGAATAGCAATCATCGGATAACTCAATAAATATTGAGTTTTTGGCTAATTATTGATAATAATAAAATGATCTGAACGTATTAAATAAATTTAAAAATTGAGAAATTTTTTTGTTGGACAGTTGAAACAGATGTTCAGTCACTGACAAAACCTCAGTCAAGCACACGACAATATCGTCGAATTTGACTTCAATTATTATTAAAAGTGGACAATTAACATTTCTAAGTGTTCATTTATTATTAAATTAGCTATTTGTAAGGCTAAACATGTACGATAACTTTTTGCCCGATGGACCATCCAGTAATATCTTAATTTAGGAGCAAGGACGTATAGGAACATGACATTTAAGATGATTTAACGAGCCCAACAATATTCAACAGGTGAAAACAATGCGACAACGTATTTTAGGTTGAAAAAGTAGTAAAACTTACGTGCGAGTTTTTGTGCTGGGGTTCGACGTATGCAAACGGTATAATACGATTTTTGTAGATCCTAAGAACTTCGTCGTCCGGTACGGGATGGAGACCGCGATATACGGCGCCAAGTTGAATTTGTAAAAATGTGTCGAGCTTCAGAAGAAGTCCTTTCTCGATGTCGTAATGGAGACCGCGAACAGCAAAGTCGGGTCGATACTCGAGCTTTCCTATCCTTTCGGGATACTGAAGAACATTTTTCAATATGGAAATTACGCGTTGATTAGAATTTCAAACATTTTTTAATACTTTGGAAATTATAGTGTCTGCAAGTATATGAAGTAGTATTAAAAAAAAACGAAAGCCAACGTTTTTTTTTTATTTGCCTACTCATTTTCCTCGAAATACAAATTTCTAAACGAGCACACGGAGAGAATTAAAAAGTAATTTTTTTCGTGAATTTCACGGTAAAAATTACCGTGATATATTTCAATGTGGTGACAAGGGAGAAAAGCATAATAATTCGTATGCGACAAGTATTTTTTTAACTCACGTTACAGAACATTTCAAATACGTAGCTAAAATTTTACTATACAAGAAGGGTAGCGCGCACGATAATTTTTACCGAGAGCACAATATATTTTCCTATAACACTCATTAAATTTTATAATAAATCTTAAAATAACTGTTATAAAGACGATACTTTTTTATAGACATTTTTGAAAGGCATAAAATAATAAAATGCACAATAAAATTTCGCTGATATTATATATTTTTTAAATTTAAGTTTTGCGTATTTTGCTATACATCGAAATTTACTAGAAAATCTGGTAAAATTTTCTATCCGAAGAAGAAATTTTATTTTATTTTCGTGAAAATCTGTGTTTTACTCAGTAATAATAAGCGAAGTTTCAGGGTTGTCATCTGGTTACCGTTACTGCACGGTAATTCTTAACATTTAATTCTCTCCGTGCAATTGGCGACAAAAATTCTTTACCTTGTATTTCTTTATGAGCATATCACGTCCGAGATTGTAAAGCAAAAAATCCAGGGACGGTTTGTAACAAGCCAAGGTGTAATCATAATCGAAGCCGTAGACCTGAACTTCCTTTAGATCGAGTTCGTTGCAGGCGAAAACTCCCTTTGGATCGACATCCTGTGGCAGTTTTTTGGCTATACAAACATCGAACAAGTTAATCCGAGGAATTCATTTTTTGCATATACGATATAAGCTGGTCTTGAATAATGTTTTTTTTTTCACCGTCAAAACAAACAAACCCATAAAGGTTCGATGCGGTGAAAATTAATATTCTTTTTACGAACATATCGGAACTTTCTCTATGAGTCAACGAGGAAGAATAGGACATTGAATATTTATCACGTGCTCTCGTTCTTGTGGCAGTCGGATGTGTGAAAGTGAGCGCCAGGGGATCGTGGCCGTCTCGCGACCAAAAAAGAACCGACGAAACGAATTGTTGAATTTTTTTTTTTTCTTTATCATTGTGTCACCCACGCAACTTTCACTTTGGATGAGTAACCGTACCGAGCAATGCGGGCCTCTGTTTTTTTGCTTTCGTACACATTTGAACGGGATAAAACGACTTAATTTGTTTACAAAATGTATTTGAAAAAAATATGCAATAAAAAAAAATTGGGCGAATTTGCTTTTTTTTTAAATATACTTTAGTGTTTTATTTTAAATATTCTTTCGCATATTCATTATATTCTGTATTTCTGTTTTCATCGTACACCGTCAAATCATTCAGACTTTCACCTCGTTGCAATAATGTTCAGAAATCGTCGACGCGAATACTAGCATATAAATCGAAGCGAGCGTCCTTGACATTAAATAGAGTGCCAAGTAGTGTCTCTCATTGGCACAGTCCAAGATACGAATATACGTATACTTGAACATCATATGCGTGCGTACACGTTTATTTTCAAGTATAAAATCGTGGCGAGATGAAGAGAGCCTATTATTATCTGTAAAAACTGTCGAGTTTTTACAGATAATAATAGGCCTGTCGAGTAAAAAAAGTAAAAACTGTCGAGATGCCAAAACGAGATATTTGATACAACGGACGCTGACGGATTTCCGGATCTTTTCCTCTCTGCTAAAGTCCATTGTTTCACCCATTTTTCCAGAAGAAAATAAAAAGGCAGCGCTATTCAATTTCGTATAACAAAACGCTTCAGAATAATATTTATATATTTATAAAAATATATTTATAAGATGTTTATTTCGATTTATATTTATAACAATGGTAGCTGCACAAAAATATTTTGTTTTAATGCATTACCTTCAGCCAGTGTGGAGAATACTCCAGGGCCGTTTTTTTTTTTTGGGGGAATAGAAATGTAATATACGTTTTCTTGACTGCTTTTGATCGTGAAACTTTCTTCTGAAGGGACTTCCGAAGTGTCTTCGAAAATGATTAGCACGATGCATCTGCTACATCTGTGTGCATGCTTTTTTCAGCAGGAGATCTAATGCCCTGTAACGCATTGAGGCCCCACACCACGGTAAAAAAAAAAAATTTCTGATTTTTTTTTCATTTTCTGAAAGATACATGTGTTAAGAATGCTCTCACCAAATTTTTTAAAGAAATTTGTAAAATTGGCGGAGATACAGCATTTTATGTGAAACCGTCTGCGTGTAAAACATGAAAACATGATGAGTCTCTGGATGCTAAGGAGCTGTTGTGTGGTCCAGAAATAGCTGACTAACGGTGAGAAACAAAAAAAAGAGAAAAATAAAAAATTTAGTTTGTACGTTGAATTACCCTTCAGCAAAACTTTGAACGCGTTTTTCCTCGAAACTATGTTTTTCAACCTGTTTGACAACATATTAAAAAAACTATTCATCCGATTTGCATGCGCCAAGTCTTAAACTGTTCGAAAATCCAGTCTCTATGGCACCACGTAGGGATTTTTTTTTATAAAGGGCCCCCTTCTATTTTTTTTTTATGAACGATGAAAATTTTCCATGAAAATCGGAAATAAAATTCGCTGGTCCGTCATTTTTTTTTTTAGATATCGAAATTCCCCTACGTGATGCTGTAAACCTATATGTCTAGTTTCTAAATATATTTTTATTTTATTTTTTAGATGAACCGTATGGCTTAATCGCTGTCAACCGCCGAGCAGCAATTTCGTCGGAGTGTCCTCTTGGAAGTGACGTGCACCGCAAACTATACTTTAGATTCGAGTACAAAAAATTGTATACAGTCTTCTATATGTATATATTGACTATGAGTATTAATTTAAAAATTTCCATTCATCGTTTGCTTGAAAATAATTACGAAAAATACATCCTCGTACCGCGCACGAACCGCGGTGTGGGGCCTTGAGGCCCCACACCACGGTTCATCGCTATGGTTGAATACATCGAAATATTTATATATATATATATATATAATGTGAAAGGAAACACGCGGTGTACAAATACTTTTTTACCCACTGTATATATATATATATACAGTGGGTAAAAAAGTATTTGTACACCGCGTATTTTTCAAATTATCCTGCGAAAAAAAATAAAATACGTAACATTTTTTTTAAAATAAAATGCTTAAGCATTTGATTTTCTTTCGTAGGACAATTTGCAAAACACGCGGTGTACAAAAACGTTTTTTACCCACTGTACATATATATATAATCTCGGGTTTATGTATTGCGTACGATCAGCTTATAGAAAAAGTAGAGAAGCGAACTAGTTTCGTCTCTTGTACCATATAATGGTATACGAAGAGATTTTCACCGCTCTAGATTTTTCTCTTTCTCCGCCGAGTTTTCATCTCACTCGCGCTGTAAATAAGCCGCGTACTATACGGAACTGTCAGTTATGTCGCGTATACGTATGAAATATATAGTGTATCAACAAAATATTATTTCCGGTTGTTCGATATTTCGCACCTTAATTGATCCTACAGTGGCCCTAATTTATTGGCGTGTCTAACATTTTTTATTATTCAAAGTAGACTCGTCACATTTGTATTTCCGCTTAAATCTCAGCACGATTGAATTTTTCTTAAATGGAAATACAGCATACGCGATTCAAAAACTAGTTTTTTTTTCAAGAAATATTTTTTTTTCTTGTACATAAATATTTATTTTTTATTCAAGAGAAATATTTTTTATACATGAATTTATTTTTATCTTTTATTTGAAAAAAAAGTTTGTTTTTACAGAAGAAAAATATTTATTTTTGGTTCAAGAAAAATATTTATTTTTTTTCAATTGTAAATACTTTTTCTATATTTACATAAGCTAATAACACTAATGACGTTTGTTTATAGTTGTAGGTGTTGCAAACAGCAACAAAAATCTTCAGGAGGGTACGATTTAGTCGACCCTATGCGACGAGAAGCAAAGTCAGTATTTCACGCCGTTTATAAATATATACGTGTCGACTATTTGAAGCCCAACTAAGTAATCATTAAGTTGATTAACTATTGAAATACGACCATACCATGATTTAGCCACCAGAATTAATATACAATTCATCAGAAGATGGGACAGCTTTATCACCAGGATAAAGTATACTTTAATAGTATATACTTTGTTAATAGAAAGTTAGACTAGATGAGTGCACACGAGGGGGAGATGATAAACTAGCGAAGAGTCATAGGATATATCGCGACAGGCAATTTCCTTGCATCAGGGTCGAAATTAATTCCTAGCTCAATAAAACTCAATTGAATATCGACCTCGAAACTTATACGAGATATCCGTACACTGTCGGATCGTCTCCACAAATCTCACATTACGCCGATTACGTTGTTATCGAACGACGAGCTGCAGGGAATAATTTCTTTTATCATCGATCATAATAATCGAGTGCTTGATCTCCGAATAGAATATCAATTTAATTGTTTATTATCGTAATCGTTATTGTAATATTCCTTTCCAACTTTGACGTACACAATCGTGCACACGTGCTTGACGCTGCGCATGCGTTTGCAAATTTTCAACTTTATATGTGCGTGTACGGGTATGAGTATATAGGCACACGTGGGATTGCGAAAACATAGTTCGAAGCTATAGCGTTTCGAGAGTCGACCGACCGGTTCGGGAGCGAAAAGACTTTGTGCAGCACGAGCAAGAGCATGGATGAAGGAGCAGCTGGGGGGAAACGTGAAACAGGGCCGTAATTCGTTATTCCAGGGCCCTTCGAATTCGATACTGAGCATATACTCCGAAACCGTACGAACAATAATTCACCGTATTCTTCAATTAAAACGTAAACTGCGATATTTCTCCACGTGTATTTTATCGAGAAAAACATGTTAGCGAATAATTTTTCTCGTTAAGAAATAATCTTATATGCCGTAGGAATCAGAAATTTCAATCAATTGATCGCAACAACGAGAGCAGCGATACCATCGGAGCACCATTTGTCCGTTTTCTTTTTTTCGTACCAAAGCTTCGTCTCCTTAGTACCGAGCGAGTAAAGTTTTCGGATCATTTTTTTTAACGAACGTAAATAACGATGTGAAATCTTGGAACGAAAAAAAAAAAAAAAATCGTCACTCACATTTACATTTCTCCTTCATCTTGGCATAATTGTCGCGCATTCTTTCCCGCGATATTTTGCGACCATTCGTGTGAGCCGCGGAACCATGACGGAAAAATGTTTTCGCAACGTTTGCACAGACCGAACGCGAGTTTGCCGGATTATCGGGCAAAAATTTTTCCGACAACAGGCCGAAAGTGTAATCGCGAGAATTCTTTAAACGAGCTATACGACACGCGGTCATCGTTGACCCGGCTCTCCTGCAGTTGCTGCTTCGGGACCAGCTGACGCTTGACGAAAACACGATTCGAGCTGTTCCATTCGATAGCATGATCCTATACGCGCTCGTACACGCGCATGCACGCACACACACACACGCACACACACACGCAAACACGCTTGCGAATAAAAATGTTCCACTACACTTCGGGTGTTGGATGAAATATATGAGATGCTACGATATCTTGTCAATGTGTCAAAGACACACGTATATGGAACAAGTACGCGTTTCGTGTGACGCGTGTGTGCACGTGTATTATATTGAGAATAAGCGCTAGATAGAAGGACGTCGTACGTCGCATGCGCCGTAAAATTCGCGTTGGTGATCGCGCAACACTGCTGTAACTACTGAGCGCGCGATCTCGAAGCCCCTCGGCACATGAACGAAAAGCGTTAGTTTTCTCGTGACGGAAGACCAACGGATTTTGGACGATTTTTTGTCGGCTTTTTTTTTTTATAGAACTGATCGTTGACTCCCCATTTTTCGATGTTTCGAGAATGTTGGTAGGGTATTCCTGATTGGCGTGAAAAAATACATCAACGTAGAGCTAAACATTTAAATGAACATTTTTTTTTTTCGTTAAATTAACACTTCGTCTGTAAATCTGGATATTTCGTGTCCGAGCCATCAATACTTTCCTACCGTAGTTGCTTCATTTATTTAACAAAAAATATTTCCAAACATTTATTTGCCTTTAATTTTATGATTGATATATTAAGGGCTTGCGTGGGTTTCGAAGCAAAAAAGCATATTTTCTCTATTTTTTTAAAATATAATATACAAATTCTTTTATTGAAAATGTTAAGCACATAAAAGAGCAACATTTCAACAATAGTAAACAAAAATTTCATCGAAAAATTTGGGAAATTCAGCCGGTGGGACCTGGTTTCCGGAGACCCCTTAAAAAAAAGTGTCCTCCTGGTGGTCAGGATAACTCGTGATAGCTTTATCTGAAATTAAAAAACCAATTTTTTTCTGTTAGCAGATAAGTATACACGGAGAGAATTAAAAAGTAATTTTTGTCGTGAATTTCACGGTAAAAATTACCGTGATATATTTCAATGTGGTGACAAGTGAGAAAAGCATAATAATTCGTATGCGACGAGTTTCTTTTTTAACTCACGTTACAGAAAATTTCAAATACGTAGCCAAAATTTTACTACACAAGAAAGGTAGCGCGCACGATAATTTTTACCGAGAGCACAATACATTTTCCTATAACACTCATTAAATTTTATAATAAATCTTAAAATAACTGTTATAAAGACGATACTTTTTTATAGACATTTTTGAAAGGCATAAAATAATAAAATGCACAGTAAAATTTCGCTGATATTATATATTTTTAAATTTAAGTTTTGCGTATTTTGTTACACATCAAAATTTACTAGAAAATCTGGTAAAATTTTCTATCTGAAGAAGAAATTTTATTTTATTTTCGTGAAAATCTATGTTTTACTCAGTAATAATAAGCGAAGTTTCAGGCTTGTCATCTGGTTACCGTTACTGCACGGTAATTTTTAACATTTATTTCTCTCCGTGTAGCTCGTGATTGAACGAAGGATTAAAAAAAATGAAATTTGAATTTTTGGCAGAGTTCTATGCAAAATAGTTCAATTTTTGGTAAAATTTACACTACGTATAGTCTTGTAAAATTAGTTGTAATGGAAAAAAAATCTTCGTTCAATCACTAGTCAATGCTTTTTTGAAGAAGTGTGCAAAATTTCAATAAGATCGGTGCATTCGTTTTTGAGAAATCGTGTCTACCGACTTCAAAAATAGTGTTTTGAGAAAAATGTGTATACCTGCGTCGCTTCCGGCCGGTCTTTCCCAACGAGGGGGGGGGGGGGGGGGGATTCCCAAAGGTTCTCTCTCTCTCCTAGACTTTTACTCCGATTGACTTAAAACTTTGGGAGAATATTCTAGACATATTGTACTATTAGATAATAAAATAATAAAAAAATGATTTAAAAAAATGTTCAAACTCACGTAACCCCTTAAATTGAATGTTTTGAACACTAGCATGAATTTTTTCAAAATTTTCCAAACGTATTAACTGAATGAAAAAACGGTGGGACTTAAAATACCCAGATTTACCGACGGAAGTCACCGTAAAACCGTTTACAGACGTAGTGTTAACATTTAACAAGTTTTTACATTGCATAATGATTGTGTATTTTTCCTGCTTTCACATAGTATTCGATTTGCTGAGATCGAAATTAATTGGCATTTTCTCGGATCAGACACAAATGGAATGCTAACATAATCGAAGGCGGTATTGCTGGCCAGAAGTTCGAAGAAAATGTTTTTTGTAATTTAATTTAATTTTTCTACAGACCTTTCTAAATACGTCTGTGAAAACCGTTTAATCATACTCATTAAATTAACCGAGTTATAGAAATTATAAGGAGTACGCTCGGGGAACGCGGTTGCGACGAAGCAAACTTTAAACGCATTTTTCTCGAAAGTACGTTTTTTAAATCGGCAACCACGATACTGTCCCAAGTAGGAATTTTCACAAAGTTGTCCAAGAGTCAGTTAAACGGGTATCAAATGTCCGCTTGAAGGTTACCTTGATAGTTAACGACCATCCAAAAAGATAACTGTTGGATCCATGATAACTCATAGGTAACTTCCAAGCGGACATTTGGTACCGAATTAGACAGCTTCTGGACAACTATCTGGAAATTGCTACCTGCCTTGATTGAGTTCTGATTGGGCACCTTGAATAGACTGTTTTTCAGCGTTGGTTGCAGAATTTAGTTCACATAATGTTTTTTAGTTTTATATGACTCGTAGAATGGTCAAAAAATAGGAAATATTCATTAGCAAAGTTTAGCGTGTTGGTATTTTGTAATTATCTTTCCTTTTTTACTGACCTTTGGTCCCAAACATCACAACACTCATACATGTATGTTTTGTTTTCGTATGTTTAGTATGTTAACAGAGTATGTTTGGTTTTTTTTTAACATTCATACAACGTCCACAAAACTGGGTCGTCAATTGAGGGCGTTTTTCGTGAATCATTGTAGACAAACGTAGAAAAGTACATGATATTAAATTTTATTTATTTATTTTTGAATATTCTTGAAGGATAAATAATTACGTGTAAAAACTTTCAGAAAAAAAACAGGATCAGTTCAACAGTCATTCTATCTTAAAAATCACCTCCAAAACAGCGCTTTAGAAAAAAAAATGGCTGAAATAAATTATTATTCGCATTTGTATTTTTTGCACCAATAGCTTCATTTCAGCTTGTCACTCCAGCTGCATTTTTCGAGGGTCGAAAAGCAACTATATTGGGTGAAGTAAAAAGTTCTGAGCGTTTTCCGCTAGATGTCTTCAGTGAGCCATATCTCACGATCCATACATCGCATCGGGTCATACTATACGGCGATTAAAAGGTGATATTATGCTTCAAAAAAGTTCTTTGACAGTTTTGTGTCTGGTGAAGCCAGTTGTGTGTTACAGCGTTCCAAAATGGAGGTAAAAAAAGAGAAAATTCGATACATTCTTCAGTACCACTACGACCAAGGTGAAAAGGCGGAGCAGGCGGCCAAAAAAAAATTGTGCTGTTTATGGAGCCAATACAGTATCGAATGCAACAGCAAAGCGATGGTTCCAACGATTCCGTTCTGGTAATATGGACGTCGAAGATGAGGCACGCTCT
Source organism: Ophion ventricosus (assembly GCA_963932345.1). Taxonomy (NCBI): domain Eukaryota; kingdom Metazoa; phylum Arthropoda; class Insecta; order Hymenoptera; family Ichneumonidae; genus Ophion; species Ophion ventricosus. The sequence goes on from OZ010712.1 coordinate 25,946,350, forward strand.
GGTAGGCCAATCGTCGAAAATGTCGATAAAATCATGGAAATCGTCGAGTCGGACCGGCATGTGAGCACTTATTCCATTGCCCAGGAACTGAAGATTAGCCAGAAAACCGTTTGGAACCACTTGCATATGGCTGGTCTCAAGAAGAAGCTCGATGTATGGATGCGACACGAATTGACGCAAAAGAACTTTTTGGATCGAATTGATGCCTGCGATTCTTTGCTGAAACGTAACGAAATCGACCCATTTTTTAAGCGGATGGTGACTGGCGATGAAAAATGGGTCACATACGAGAACAACAGCTGAAAAAGATCGTGGTCCAATCGCGGTGAGCCGGCCCAAACGATCGCCAAGCCCGGATTAACGGCCAAGAAGGTTTTGCTGTGTGTTTGGTGGGATTGGAAGGGAATCATCCACTATGAGCTGCTCCCATTGGGCCAAACACTCAATTCGGACTTCTACTGTCAACAGCTGACCAGATTGAAGCCGGCGATCGACCAGAAGCGGCCAGAATTGGCCAATCGGAAGGGTGTTGTGTTCCATCAAGACAACGCCAGGCCGCACACATCTCTAACGACGCGCCAGAAGCTCCGAGAGCTTGGATGGGAGGTTCTATCGCACCAGCTGTATAGACCAGACCTGGTACCAAGCGATTATCACCTTTTCAAGCATTTGCAAAATGTTCTTGATGGTACAAAACTGGCTTCAAGAGAGGCTTGCGAATATGAGCTGGTCAAGTTTTTTTTACCAATAGGGACGAGGACTTCTTCAATCGCGGAATTATGAAATTGCCTTCAAAATGGACAAAAGTTATCGAACAAAACGGCGCATATTTGATCTAAATCGGATAATCCTAACTATGTTAATTTCATCGTCGAAATAAAGCGAAAAAACGCTCAGAACTTTTTACTTCACCTAATATTTTTCACGGCCAGTTAAGTCCAAAATCTACCTTCAAATCTCCACATTTCCAACAATTGACTTTTGTACTTTACTCCCGTTTCAGTACGTATATTCCGGCAAGTATGTAATGAACGGAATAAATACAAGGGTTCAAAGTACCGATGAAGCCGAGGCGAAGAAAAATTAGATCGCCACGAGAAAGTGGTTTGGCATAGAGAATTCTTATCGCCGTCTTCAAGAGACAATACATTTGTTTATGGACAAATTGCCGCGGTCGCGCCCCGACCTAACGGGCTTATCGGCCGACGATAATAGTCGTCGAAAGGAGGAAGAGAGAAGTGTCGCGCCGGGTGTGCGACGACGAAAATAGAAGAGACACCCTACGGTATGTGGAACGACGAGGTGCTCGTTGCCAAAAACAACGATATTTACGGGCCCAACAGGTACAAATATACCGGATGTCTCGGAGTGTGAGCTCTCGCGGCCTCACCTTGTCATTTAAAATATGATAGATACTTGATTCAGACACTTTACGCATTATCAATGTTTATTTCGCATGTTCCGATCAGTTTTTTGAAAATAGTATGCATTTTTGTATTCCTGAAAAAAAAAATGAAAAACATGGCCTCATTGGTAGAAAGTTTTTGCATAAAGAATTATTAAAATATCCTTATGTAATAAATAAACAATTGAATAAACAAGGATATATATGTATATATTTTGTTTTATTTCAATTGGTTTATATTAGTTGTATGTTTAGGTGTTGGGAAAATCTGAATAGCGCAAAATCTCAAATAGCGCAATGAACGTTTCCACCCGGGAAACATATTAGCGAAGTGGGCGTAATTACAGGCGAAGTGCGGTGTGGTGTTGGGAGTTTGTTTAGGTTTGTCCTGAGGATCATCCAAAGCTCACAGTATACTTGTTAAAAAAATTGCATCGGTATTGTATTCCAATGGTCTGCGTGTACGAAATCGCGGGCATTGCTAGTATATACTAAAACTATTCGTCTTACTATCGTATTAAAAAAATTATATGCAGAAAATATTCAATTTTTTCGTAATGAGGTTTTGCTTCCTCATCGATGGATTTTTATTTCGCCAATTCGAAAAGCACTTATAATATATCGAAAAGATGCCAACGCATTTTTTTACATTCATATTCTTTTACGACAGACATTAAGGAGTTTCGGGACAGCTTATCTTTAGGGGGAATCAGTGGGAGAATTCTCTTATTCTTGAGCAGGGCCAACTTCTACACACCAAGATTTCGTTCGGAAACGATACGACTGCCGCAATACATTTCGAGTCCTGCATTTAAGATTATTATTATTATTTTTAGACGAGCGTACCAATAATGTGTTTTAAATGTTATATCAATGCGTATTTTTCAATGATTTTTAATTTAGAAAAATTGATAAATTTGGCGGAAGCGCACTGCTTGTATTGAGCTGTTAAAAAAAAAGTTCGATTTTTTTTTAGAATTGCTCTTTTTGTGATATTAAAACCGAATGTCAAAAGGGTTTTTCTTTGAAATAATTCTAAAGATAATTATTGTTTGTTTTGATATAACGATAATTCAAATTGAAGATGTTGGCGCGAAACCAGCGCTATCGGCGCTGGTGCTTGTGACGTAATCGCGCGAACTCGACCGAATAGGCTATGTATACGGCTTACACGCGAGTGCGTATACAAAAGTAACATTTTGTGTCATTTTACATCTAAAAATTTCGAGCATTCTGAAAAAGTCGAAATATAGTTTAATTTTCGTGCAACGATGTGTGAAAGTGGATGCGTGAAAGCAAATTCGAGTAATTTACCGACCGTGGATAACTGAACATTTTTAGGTTAGAAGAGGCTTGATGAATTGTGCGAGTTATGGCCGCTACGTATCATAAGCATTTTGAAAAAGACGTATTTAAAAAAAAAATTCAATACAGTTTATGTTATAAAACGTTTACACTGACATCAAAGTGGTATTCACAGCAAAAATAAGTGGACGATGATTTCGGGTTGACACGTCGTGCTGCAGCGAACCACAGATTTCAACGTTTTATGTCTTGTGGCACATTCAGAAATATGTATTAGGGGCACTTTTTGTTGTATTTATAGAAAGAGGAACGAAACAAGGCTTATACGATTTTGTCGTTGCCATCGTTGACAGAATACTCATATTACACGGGTAGTTCGTATACCGGCTTTCGCGCGTTGACGTCACAGAGCGCTCGGGTAACTTCGGATGCTCTTGGCGCGGTTTTGCCGAGCCGAACAGAACAACAATTTCAAAGTGCTATATCGTTGTTAATTGTTGTAAAAAAAAAGAAAAATACTTTGCTTTAAAAACCGCACATGATCTTTACAACGAAAAAAATAATCATTTAATGACCCAATTGCGAGCTTGTTTTTCCGCGGTTAGCGACACTTATTCTGTTATCGCGAGCATCAGCGAGAAGAGAAATCACTTCTCTTTAAAAACGCATTTTATCGAACGTATAGCCGCGCCACGGCGATTGTTGGTATTCAAACATGCGCGCCATTCAGCACTCGTGCGAAGTTGCCACACGTCACTTCTACGTCTCGCTTTCATATACAAAATTGTCGGTAATTAATAAACGGTGTAGACGGATCATTTAATTTTTGGGTGACATAATTGTCACAATGTATTGAGTGGTTTAACAGTTTTTCATAACATTCTTAGCATTCTTTCCCACTATTTCGTGCGTAAAACTGCCGATCAGCGTTGAATGTAGGCATCTCCCTATGTGAAAAAGTGTTTTTTCAATTGTACATTTTATGGAAAGGGTGCTGACGATTAATTAAAAATTTAGAGGGTGCATTCAGTATATGACAAAGAATCTACTGTATAAATTTGAATAAAATGGTAGCATTTTGTTACTTGTCCCGAATCTCCTTAAATTTACACAACTATAAAATGTCACGTAGTCTGTTCAAATATTACGATATAAAGTTACTTTGCGTAGAAGGTCCTAAATATCTCGAGACTACAGAAGGATCATTGCGCAAAACCACAAACTTGAATAAAAATACTTCGATACATCGAATTCTGCGGCTTTGTGCACTCGACGCGTCGATAATCTCAATCTCTCGATTCCCGGTGCGAAAATTCGAGCGATAAAGCGTGAAACCGGTGTTTGATAATTTTTTTTCGGCGCGATCATCGAGCAAGCGATCTGTTGCACGTGCTCGAGGTTGGAAAATATCGCACGCGTGTTTGCGCGTGGTATCTTAGCGTCAGTGTTTGTGAATGTGTGTACAAACATAAGTGAGAGACGATCGAGCGGTTTGTTGAGTACGAAAAAAAGTACTATAAAACGTATCATAGTGTTAATGTAGCGTAATAGGCGCATAATGCACACAGTTGGTGGACGGAGTTTTCTCTCGTTCGGATCTGGCTACCGGGTGGTACACACGTGACCCCGTTGCCTTAATCTAGCCGTCTCACAGGCGGGTGTCAACGTCATTGGATCCCGTAAGTGTGCGAGAAACACCTGCATACACGCTCCTCTGGGTACCTTCCCATTCGACGGAGCTTTCTACCTCGTTGCTCGAACAACAAAAAATAGGTCATTATTAGGAATTTGTTTTCTCGTAATTATACGCGTTAAATAAGTTTTCGTATTCGTTCGGGTGTACATTTTTAGCTGAGAATAGCAAGGTTTTTATTCTGATGGCTGGAAACGTCCCAATTTTCGACCACATTCACAAATATTGGGTGAAGTAAAAAGTTCTGAGCGTTTTCCGCGAGATGTCTTTAGTGAGCCATATCTCACGATCCATACATCGCATCGGGTCATACTATACGGTGATTTAAAGGTGACATTACGCTTCAAAAAAAGTTCTTTGACAGTTTTGTGTTTGGTGAAGCCAGTTGTGTGTTACAGCGTTCCAAAATGGAGGTAAAAAAAGAGAAAATTCGATACATTCTTCAGTACCACTAAGACCAAGGTGAAAAGGCGGAGCAGGCGGCCAAAAAAATTTGTGCTGTTTATGGAGCCAATACAGTATCGAATGCAACAGCAAAGCGATGGTTCCAACGATTCCGTTCTGGTAATATGGACGTCGAAGATGAGGCACGCTCTGGTAGGCCAATCGTCGAAAATGTCGATAAAATCATGGAAATCGTCGAGTCGGGCCGGCATGTGAGCACTTATTCTATTGCCCAGGAACTGGAGATTAGCCAGAAAACCATTTGGAACCATTTGCATAAGGCTGGTCTCAAGAAGAAGCTCGATATATGGGTGCCACACGAATTGACGCAAAAGAACCTTTTGGACCGAATTGATGCCTGCGATTCTTTGCTGCAACGTAACGAAATCGACCCATTTTTGAAGCGGATGGTGACTGGCGATGAAAAATGGGTCACATACGAGAACAACAGCCGAAAAAGATCGTGGTCCAATCGCGGTGAGCCGGCCCAAACGATCGCCAAGCCCGGATTAACGGCCAAGAAGGTTTTGCTGTGTGTTTGGTGGGATTGGAAGGGAATCATCCACTATGAGCTGCTCCCATCGGGCCAAACACTCAATTCGGACCTCTACTGTCAACAACTGACCAGATTGAAGCAGGCGATCGACTAGAAGCGGCCAGATTTGGCCAATAGGAAGGGTGTGTTCCATCAAGATAACGCCAGGCCGCACACATCTTTAACGACGCGCCAGAAGCTCCGAGAGCTTGGATGGGAGGTTCTATCGCGCCCGCCGTATAGTCCAGACCTGGCACCAAGCGATTATCACCTTTTCAATCATTTGTAAAATTTTCTTGATGGTACAAAACTGCCTAAACTAAACATTTCGCGGCTCTTTTCCATGTTTCGAACTCTATTCCCCTGTACCCTGCTTTCATTCACCAGATGTAGTTTGAGGTTACTCATTTACTCATTCCCATGGCCATTTTGACATATCTTGCCTAGAATTTTTCCACCTCTTCCAACCCCAAGTTTTAGATCCATGCAGCATTCCACTTTTTACTATTGCGTCCATTAGGACCTTGGTACAGTTCGATTAGGCGTTACAATTAGATTTTCCGGATTTTTAATTTTAACTCAATTTTGTACTTTTTTTTCAACGAATGTGACCTCAAAACGATCATCAACGTTTTGGAAATGTACTGAGCCTCAATTAGTTCTCTTCAATTTTTTCAAGCATCAAAATATCGATAGTGCATCGATTGTCATTTATCTACGACAGGCTCGAGCGTATTTTTTTCTCCTTTCCAGATTTCGCCGTTTCACGTGACGATAACAATTATAAAATGATTTTCAAAGGTACCGCGCGCGCGCGCGCGCTATGTGACTTGGTACGAATGAGGAATTCGATTAATTTGGCGTGCCGAGATGCGGCTGGAACGCGATCGCGATATTCTGTCGTTCCTTGAGCGAGCCGTGAACTGGGTCGCCATATTGCTCGCTTCACACAGTCCCAACATGACGGAGGACGGTATATATTGTTGGCATACGAACACCAGTCTATATGCACTCTCGAGGAGCATTTACTCGCGATACTTGCTTTTTCTCGCAGGAAAGCTTACGGATCGTCGTACAAGGAAATGCGTGATCTTTTGCGGTATTCACGTACTCCTGTACGTAAAAAAAAACTCATTTTAAACATTTCATATCTACTCACTCTATTGTTTCGCCAGGACCGCATCATTGTTGTTTTATACGATTATATCAGTGTCTACAAATATTGTTTCAATATTGGGAACTATTGCTTTGACGGCAGATATACTTTCTCAGATTAGCGCAATTACAATTAAGGGGTTACGTGGGTTAAAAAGTTTCGAATAATCAATTTTTTTTATATTTCATTATCTAATAGTACAATATGTCTAGAATATTCTCCCAAAATTAGTCCAAAATAGAATGTCCCACTCTATTCAAATGCGTGATCTTTTGCGGCATTCACGTACTCCTGTACGTAAAAAAAAACTCATTTTAAACATTCCATAGCTACTCACTCTATTGTTTCGCCAGGACCGCATCATTGTTGTTTTATATGATTATATCAGTGTCTACAAATATTGTTTCAATATTAGGAACTATTGCTTTGACGGCAGATATACTTTCTCAGATTAGCGCAATTACAATTAAGGGGTTACGTGGGTTTAAAAGTTTCGAACAATCAATTTTTTTTATATTTCATTATCTAATAGTACAATATGTCTAGAATATTCCCCCAAAATTAGTCCAAAATAGAATGTCCCACTCTATTCGTGAGCAATCGCATTGAATCACAGGGCATTGACGAAGCTCTGTGAGCACTCGAAAGGTCTATATATACGTGGCTCTTCGTACATACGTGTATTCCCGTCATGCAATTCTATCGAAGACGCGCCCATGTACCATTCACACTCTACGGCTATCTGTGCTTCGATCACTAAGTGTGTGTGTGTGTGTGTGTGTGTGTGTGTGTGTGTGTGTATATATATAAATATATATATATATATATATATATATATATATATATATATATATATCGCCTTACTTGTTGGGTTTTTTGTCCCGGAACCCGACGACGACAGCCATAAGACTGGGATAGTGCGTCGCAGGGTTCGTTGCACTTGGCATTTTTTTTCTGCAACGCTACTACTCGCCTAGCTACGCGTTATCTATCGAGAAACAGTGTCTCGATGCCCGAGTAGCTAAATTGCCTTGAATGTATTTGATCCTCGTTACCTGATAGCTAGTCCAAAGTGAGTTTCACTATGCAAATGTTTGAATTCACGATATTTGTAAAATACACGAGTTCGTCTGTGAAAATAGAATAGTCACGTTACTTCTTATTTTCCTGAAAGGTCTGCTTTTGCAGATCGGACGTCTGCCGTGTAGCCTTAAAAAAATCGCTTTCCACGGTTGAAAATAAGAATTACAGCAATCAAAGTTCGCAGAGGACTGCAAACGTATGCTGTTGACGGGATAGAAAGGAAAGTGTCTCGCTCGTTACGATCACGAATGCTTGCGCGAATATGTTAATGAGGATCAATACTTCGAAGTATCGTTTCCTCGTGGTCACACGATAAATATATATTTATCGATAGTAGAGCGGTACAAGTGGCGATCGTTTACTGAGCTTTGGCTTGGTTTTGATGTTCGGTATTGAGAAAAAAGATTTTTCATCAAGGCCCCGATTCAATAAAGTTACATTTTAATGGAGTGTCAAAAAATTGACAGGAACGGGTATCCATGTATTCGAAAGTCACGTTGCGTTACTGTGGAAATCGGCGAATTGTATCGAAGTAGGGCCATAAAAGTGTTTCATGAGATCGATTTAAGGTCGAATGGGATCGGACTATTGAAATAAAAAATGTTATTTCGATTTAAATTCAAAATTGCATATAATTCTTTCTTCAATTCTTAAGAAATAATATAAAAACAAAAAATTCCGTGCACGTTTTATTGCCTTTCAAGTCCTGTCTAAAGATACTAGGTCTGCGACGTTTTATTTTTTCGACAGTTAAAGTTGATGCACAAAAAAATTTAGTGCGTAACATCGACACGCATTTATGGAGAAACCGCATTTAAGGTAGTAGTCTCGCTAAGGCGTTTTTCTATAGATTTTTTTATTTTTATTTTGAGGACTCATTCAGGACATTATTAAATGATTATCTGCAAAATTTCAAAAGGACTCACCGTTCCGTTTTCGTGATATTAGTAATCAAAGATTTCATGGTTTTCCACGTGTTCTTATGGGCAGCAGTGGAAAATTTCACATTTCACGCACTAACTTCGAAACTTTTTTACAGATTTTTATTAAAAAATTCTCAATTACAGAGGAACATATGACGACGTGGGTAAAAAAAAATCATGTATTTTCACTGTCTAGTTTCAGAGATATAGCCATTTAAGGCAGTAGTCTGCTTTACAGGCTTCAAAAAATCGATTTTTCGTTTTTGTCTTAAATCTATTCCAAAACTATCCAAGAATATGTGTTCAAAATTTTAGAGGCCAATTCGACATATTTTCGAAGCTAGATCAGTTTTAGTGGCCGAGCGTCGAGCAGGTGCGAATGCTCGGGCAGACTTTACAGCCCGTTTTCTCGAGTTTTCATTTTCACAAGTTTTGGAAAACGGTGCCGGCGATAGTAAAAACAATATATGTCCGATCGAAAAAAACCAAAGTGATCTAGCTTCAGTATTGAATTATCTTCTATTTGAACTAAAAAAGTTGGACAAAAGTACTATTTAAATTACTTGTTTTGCAACTTAAAGTGAATTTTTTTTTTCAAAAAAGTGAATGTTTTTTTCAAACTTCGAAAAAATTTGGAATTTCGTCATTTCTTCGGTATTTTTTTAGTTCATACAGAAAAGGAACTTATAAAAACTAAAAAAAAATTTGGTTCCACTGTTTCAGATGCATCGCACGACCTCCATCACCGGCACCGATTTACGAGTGCACACTCCAGGCGCCCCAGAAAAATCGTTACAACTTTGGCAAATTTCAATAATTTGTAATAATAAAAATTGTTTTTTAAAGCTTGAATATAATATACTATCGTCTCAAAATTTCGTTTACCGCAATCATTTCCTTCCCTTTCAAAAAAATTGTTGAAAAAACGCTTTTTTTTCGGCTCCTAAAGCAGACTACTGCCTTAAATTAAGTGATGTCTAGCGATGCTAGCGCCACGAAGCGACTGGAGCAGACTAGAACTAGATTACAGTAGTGTGTGTGCACATCCATATACGCAGAGTATCTACGTATTAGTCGCCGGAATGGATAGTCTGATACAAAAGTGAGGGTTAGTTAAACATTATATTAGCCATTTCATCATTACTTTATCAGTTTTTACATCCCGATAAGATGTAAATCCTACATTATAAGGATATTTCGCGATATTTCAAAGCTTTCATCGATTGAGCGGAGAAAAAACTTTCCAACGTGACTGTGGCGAGACTACTACCTTACATACACGGCCGCCGGTTTCAGCGTTTGGAAATCAATTATACCGGATGATTCGTGCGACCGTAAAATATAACTCAAGTAATAACAGTACGTGCATGAGCGGAAAGACTCGGCAGAACGATTGTTAAGTGGTATTCAACATCTCTCGAAGCTTAACCATTTTTTTTCTCCGTTTCGATACAAAAGGTGAGCAGAATGGCCAGAGAGAACGTTCATTATCCACCCTGTCTGGCTACTGTCTGACCAGACGAGTCAATGTCTTCCTCGATCCTTTCGACCGACGAATCGTCCAAGCTCGTTATTTGTATTCCATATACAGTCGAAAGCGAGTTAAACCTCGCTAAACATAATTCATACGTGTGTCTATAGAAAAGATGCACTCACCGCGTTTATCTCTCAGGTACAATTCCGTCCAACACCTGTGGCTGTATTGATTGAATTACAGCCGGCGTTACGAACAATAAATCGCGGATGTTCGCAATCTGCCACTTAACCGAGCTACGAACAACGGAATAATAATTCTTGGATGACCGGAGTCCAAAATTGAGGGTATTGGGCCCTCTCGAATGAGCCAAACTTTCAGCCGGCTCTTTGTAGCCTCGGGTTGTACCTATATTACCTGCGGATTTATTTGGACTTCGTAGCGTGCGACGACAAAAGTAATTCATACTTTCGTATTTAGACAGTGATATATCGTCAAGTCTTTTGAACACGGTCGCTTATGGGAAAACAGCTCCTGAAGGCGTTAAATGATTGCAAAACAAGAATGGAACTACATGGCCGTAAATTGTGAAAATATTATATCATCAAGATTTAGGATCCAGCGATTGATTACGTTGAGAATTAATTAAAGTAATGAGGTGTATCGCCGTTTTTAACGATAAATTAATAGCAATCATTGGAAAACTCAATATATATTGAGTTTTTGGGTAATTATTGATAATAATAAAATAATCCGAATCTGTTAATTAAATTTAAAAATTAGGTTTTTTTTTGTTGGCCAGTTGAAACCGATGTACAGTCACTGACAAAACCTCAGTCAAGCACATGCCAATATCGTCGAATATGACTTCAATTATTATTAAAAGTGGAAAATTAACATTTATAAGTGTTAATTCATTATTAAATTAGCTATTTGTAAGGCTAAACATGTACGACATGATCTAAGATGACTTGTAAATCCACGATTCGCTCATTTTGGACTAACTTTTTTCCTGACGGTCCATCCAGTAATACCTTAAGGCCTTAGGTCACTCTAGGATTTTCCAAAAATCGATTTTCTCTGTTAAAAATGTACCTTAGTACCTGTAAAATTATATTCCAAAAGATTATGGGTGTGAAAAATCTCTAAGTACACGATTTTCGAATTCTAGCGCAACCCCACTTGATTCATGTCGTGACTTTCTACTAATTTTAAACGCGGTTTTCTCAAAACTACATTTTTCAAGTCGGCCGGACTCATAACTCAAACAAATTTCTACCGATTCACTTGAAATTTTAACTATATATTTAGAATTAAATTTTCTGAGGCACTACGTCGGATTTTAAAAATTATATTGCATAGTTCCTTTTTTATAAACAATTTTCTGACGATTTTCTCATGGCATTTTATACTTTTTGTTTTAGAAATGCGCCATTTTGACAAAAAACAACATATCAAAAAAATCCTACGTACTTCTATAGCTATTCTTATATATAATCGAAAAAACTTTAGTGTCTCATCATAACTCAAAAATTATAGCAGCTTTTGGTTCGGCCGTTGACCTTTCAGAAATAAAGGCGTAATCGAAGAAATCCTGGACAGTCGCCATTTTGACATGTATCGCTGTGAAAAAATAATTTTGTATAGTCAATTACGTGTATAATAAAACCCTTATTTTTCAATTCCGATTTATTTTATGGTTTCGCTGAAAAAAAATCACAAAATATGCCCTTTTTTCGCCTCTAGATCAGCCAAAGGCCTTAAGCTACATTATACCGCATTTGCCGAGAATACGGGAAAACTGTGGGAAACCTCCACCGGTACAGTCGGCCCTCTATTCTTCTGATTCTCTGGTGCACAGGTTTTTCCTCAAATATCTACCCCAAGGTCTCAGAAGTATTGGCCTTCCGCTCACGGGTTGATGCGCCAGTCGATGAACGGCTAAGCGGTCACCGCTCTGAGTATCGGACATGCACAACGCTGCTTAACTCGAAGTACCGCACGGAGAGAATTAAAAAGTAATTTTTGCCGTGAATTTCACGGTAAAAATTACCGTCATATATTTCAATGTGGTGACAAGTGAGAAAAGCATAATAATTCGTATGCGACAAGTTTTTTTTAACTCACGTTACAGAAAATTTCAAACACGTAGCTAAAATTTTACTATCCAAGAAGGGTAGCGCGCACGATAATTTTTACCGAGAGCACAATACATTTTCCTATAACACTCATTAAATTTTATAATAAATCTTAAAATAACTGTTATAAAGACGATACTTTTTTATAGACATTTTTGAAAGGCATAAAATAATAAAATGCATAGTAAAATTTCCCTGATATTATATATTTTTTAAATTTAAGTTTTGCGTATTTTGTTACACATCAAAATTTACTAGAAAATCTGGTAAAATTTTCTACCTGAAGAAGAAATTTTATATTATTTTCGTGAAAATCTGTGTTTTACTCAGTAATAATAAGCGAAGTTTCAGGGTTGTCATCTGGTTACCGTTACTGCACGGTAATTTTTAACATTTAATTCTCTCCGTGCGCCGGAGTCTACCCCTGACCACCAATCCACTGGTGTCGAGTATTTCATTGTTTTATATCTTTATTCGAGGAATTTCTTATGTCGATTAAACAATTAAATTTTTTAATTGAAATAACTCAGGGTGTCTCCTTGTATGAATGAATATTTATATTATGAATTATGAACACATTAATAATATGAATACATATTTGAGACTTCATTCCGCATTCGTGAAGAAGCTTAGCACGAGAAGTGAGCTGAATTGTCAGATTAAATATTCGCCGTTGCAACTTTAACTGTTTTGAAAGTATTATCATTGGAGCTAAAAATAACTACAATTTGGAAGATGACTTATGCAATAATGTTGAAACATATCTCGTAAAGTGAATAAGAAAATCTCATTGATCCAACCTAGCCAATTTTTCGAACTCCAAGAAACTATGATTATTTATTTGTACCGATGCTTGCACAAGTATTGTTAATGTGACATTGAAACAATGGGAAAGGCTATCGATCACCAGAACATTGATGTTCCTAAAAGGTGATCCTGCGCGGTGAGCATTATGACAACGGTCACCTCTCCAACTGCGAATACTGTTTCGTTGCACCTTACAATTATCACTGTCCCTCTCTACTAACAATATTAACTGGAATCTCCAGCCATCTATTCACTTTGAGTAATAACTATATTAGCCCAATGGCTCCCCCCCCCCGCCCCCCCCCAGTGAAATTATAGGTCTCTGTATTGAATAAGTATGCAAATTTCAACGTCGCAGTCAATATTTGATTGTTTTTCCGTTAGAGTACCTGTATTATCGTTTCCGGTTTACGTGCTCGTACATATTCACCTGCTCGCCGCACGCGTTTCTACTTGCGTTTAAACGACACGTATGTGTGTGTGTGTGTGTGTGTATATCTGTTGAGTACGTGTACGGGCAAGTTGCTCGAACGTAGGAAACCCGCGGAGTCGACGTACGCGATGCGAAGAGAAAGAGGAAAAGAGGGAGAGAAGCCGAAGAACGCAGATTGCTAGAGGCGCTGTTCCGGTGACCTACTCTACGATTATCATTCACTATAGTTAGTAGACGTATACGAGGAAACGCCGGGACCTGTGTGTACCTTCGCGTGTAGTCGTCGACCAGGACGATAAGACAACTTCGAGAAGGCTTTGCAGGTCAATCGGGTAATAAGTTTTCGAAAAATATTTACTCACGGTTTCGTAAAAAGACGTTACGTCAATGATTGTCCATTCGGGTTGGAGAACGTTCCGGTCAAGCTGGAGAAAAAAAAAGCTACAGTGCGATCTTCTGGAAAATTCTGGTTCATACTGGCCGGAGAATTCTCGGTTTATGACGGAAAAGTTGATACAGTAGAGTCTCCAGCACTGTATCTGATACTCGAACAATCTGAGCCAGGTACCAATCGCGTGCGTGAATTGGTACCCTTTCTTTCAGACCTAGGACCAATGACGAAGACTCCTCACCACTTCCGCGAGTCACGAAGATGATGTGAGTCAAGAGACAGAGTGTCGGCTGTACCGATCAATGTTATACTTATTTTTTTTTTTTCGTTGTAGAGAAAAAGCTTCACTACAATTGTTTGTCAGACAATTTGGGCAGTCCTCGAGTTACGTCGTTTCGAATTACGTCAAGTAACATTCTGACACCATTTCTCAATGAAGCGTCAATTTTTTTTCACGTTACGTCACTATGGGGTCAGAGGCCTTTGCAAGTTTGCAAAATGCGATGAATATTTTTGAGGAAAATTATCCAAATTTTGAAAGAAGTCTTGATGTCAATAACAACATTATTGCTGCCTCTCATAATAATCGAGATATGTATGAAAACGGCACGGAGAGAATTAAAAAGTAATCTTTGTCGTGAATTTCACGGTAAAAATTACCGTGATATATTTCAATGTGGTGACAAGTGAGAAAAACGTAATAATTCGTATGCGACAACTTTTTTTTAACTCACGTTACGGAAAATTTCAAATACGTAGCTAAAATTTGACTATACAAGAAGGGTAGCGCGCACGATAATTTTTACCGAGAGCACAATACATTTTCCTATAACACTCATTAAATTTCATAATAAATCTTAAAATAACTGTTATAAAGACGATACTTTTTTATAGACATTTTTGAAAGGCATAAAATAATAAAATGCCCAGTAAAATTTCGCTGATATTATATATTTTTTAAATTTAAGTTTTGCGTATTTTGTTACACATGAAAATTTACTAGAAAATCTGGTAAAATTTTCTATCTGAAGAAGAAATTTTATTTTATTTTCGTGAAAATCTGTGTTTTACTCAGTAATAATAAGCGAAGTTTCAGGGTTGTCATCTGGTTACCGTTACTGCACGGTAATTTTTAACATTTAATTCTCTTCGTGGAGAAAAAAAAGGAGCGAAACAAAGTCGCATTGATACATCTTTAAAACGATAAGTTCAGTTTTTATTGTGCTTCTTGCAATTTCTTCAACTTTGAATAATATGCCAATTAAATATACATGTAATCATTGAGTACATAATACCAGAAATAAATAATCGCCAAATTCGTAATGAATGTACATGTATGTTTACTTATTCTTTATAATAAAACATGATTATGTGATATAAAATGCAATTTTATTAAGTATATTGAAAGTCGATGTAGAACCTTACTCCTTAATTTTATATGGAAATGTATGAAAAAAACTTGTTTCGATTTACGTCGCATATTTTCGGACCCTAACATGCCGTAAGTACGAGGACTATGCCTGTATAGAAGTCAAGTACTCGTAGTCGTGTGTAGAAATAAATTAACATATTCTTATTAAATCGAATGAAACATAAACAGATTCTGTCAGTTATAGTTGTTTGTAATATTGTCATATAGAAAGATTGTCCCAAAAATTGTCGAAATTAAAGCCTGAGGAGTTGTTAGACGACTGATGCGTCTGCTAAAACTTCTTGAAGTTTAACAGCGAACGTTCGTTCACATTTCTGGAGACAGATCAATCGTATCGTCGAACGAATTTGTTTTCAGGCGTATGCAGGTGTATCGAAGAATGTGCTGGGGATGAGTTCTCCTTTGCTGATTTACTGCACGAGCAGGTTCTTCCGATTGCCATTAACGAGCGATAAATGAAGGGGCGATTGAATCGCTTCGCGTGCGGTTCCGTGCGTGCTCGATGTATGTGCGGACTCGATATTTTCTTCCGGAAATATCGTCTGAAAATATGGCCCGAAATATTTCTTATTTCATATTAACTACTCTACACGTAAAGTAGATCGTTCTTTTTTTTTTAATAATGTAATATCTGTTATTAACAAATTAGTTTTTTCAAAATAATAGTATTGCAGATCGTAAACAGCAGTATAATTAACAAATGTATTTATTTCGTAAATAGTAGTGTATTTTATCGCAAAAAAAAACGTGTGTCTATCTTTTTAATAACGTAAAAAATCATAAAGAAGCTCAAATCATTTTTAGAAAATTGCCTATATAAACGTTTAAATCGAATGAAATAGCGTTAACGTTTATATAATTGGAATGCAATGAAAATCCTTTATATCTATGAAATTTGTTTATTCTCATTGTCATCTGAAATTCTTCACTGTAGATTTGGATCGTAGATCTTCCAATAAGTATCCTAAAATAAGTTCGAATACTTTTCGTAGTCTGAATCAGCAAAAGAAAAATACGGATCCTTGAAAATTAAATTCAATTGCATTTCAACGATGGAATTTTCAACACGATCGAATTAACGACTACAGGCAATTAGCCTCACACTCCACAAACCCCAATCAATAGTCCAAATCGTTGTACACTGAAAAAAAGTTGTTGCACAACTTCATCCCGTCGTCTCCGATTTATAATCACATTTTTATCTGGTGCGAAAAAGTGTTAATTTCTGTCATCAATTATTTGCATCCAGGAGCAAAATCGCGATCGTACATAAACGAAAATATTGGTCATCTCGAACAAAAATTTGGTTGCCTCGGCACCAAATTTTACTGTACGATTTGTTTTGTTTTTTCAGCTTACGGACTAGAAAAGACTCTTTGAAAAAGTTTACAACTTTTGACCACTGGACGTTGAGCTCTCGAAGTTACGGGCCAGAAGAAAAAAAATGTCGGCCTTTCACCGTGGGGACAAAGGGCAGAATGCTTCATACGGAATGCAGAGTTCTCAGCGAATATATAGGAAAGATGGAAAGGTGAGTGCCTGACTTGGAGGACAGCCTTGACCTAGTAAGCGTGTAGGGGCCGTAATACACGTGCATTATTGCCTAGCTACGAGCTATATATATACATATATATATGCACACACATACACTACCGGCGAAAAGTTTCCGGACAAAAATTCAAAAAAGTTGCGGAACAATTTTTTATGTCATTTCGCCGATAGTTTACATAAATGAATTTAATAAACGGCATCTTGAAAGGGAGAAATTCACCTTCATTCCATTTTTATTGATATTTTTTTACTATTTTTTTACGACTTTTTCGAAAACGACAATTTTTCGCCTTTTTTTTGTTTCTTTTCTGGTAGACTCCATTTACAGACAAACATTTTTTTTTCTGCATTTCTTTGACCGAAATCATAAAGGGAGAGCTCAAGCTTTAATTTTTTTTTTAAGCTTCGTACGATTTTTTTTTCTAAAGATATTTTTATTTAAAAAAAAGACAATTTGAGAAATAACGTGTAACGCGAAAACGACAAGGGTTCAAGGAAAATCTCAAGATAGTAAAAAGTTGAATCGGTTTTCGTTGAGTTTTTCTTTCACCTGTTTTCGGTAACAAATCAGATGATTTAATTACCGTAACGCGAGAAAAAAATTTCGAAAAAAAATCTGAAATAATTCTATTGCATTGAAAATAGAAAAATAAATTTTTTTCCTCCTTTGAAATTTTACCCCAAACCCCTTAGTTCTCGAGTTATGGTAATTAAATCATCTGATTTTTTACCGAAAATAGGTGAAAAAAAATATTTCGAAAAAAAAATCTGAAAAAATTCTCGCGAACTCAACGACAACCCATTCAATTTTTTACCGTCTTGACATTTTCCTTCAATCCTTGTCGTTTTCGCGTTACACGTTATTTTTCAATTTGTCTCTTTTTTTTTAATCAAAATATCTTTAGAAAAAAAATCGTACGTAGCTTTAAAAAAGACAAAATTGAAGCTCGAGCTTCCCCCTTTACGATTCCGGTCAAAGGAATTTATGAAAAAATGTTGTCTGTAAACGTGGTTCACCAGAAAAGGAACAAAAAAAAAGGCGAAAAATGGTCGTTTTCGAAAAAGGGCACTAGTCCTAAAAAAAATAGTAAAAAATTTTCAAAAAAAAGAAACAGAATGGAGGTGAATTCCTCCTCTTCGAAATGCCGTTTATTATTGTAAATTCATTTACGTCAACTATCGGCGACATGGCATGAAAAATCGTTCCGGAACGTTTATCGAATTGTTCTCCGGAAACTTTTTGTCGGTAGTGTATTTAGGTCCGCATCGTCGACTTATCAGAGGAAATTGTACTTGAATGCTGCTACACCACGGTGTTCACATCTTCGTCAGACAAAATGCTGATGAGTTACCAAGGATCCTGTATCCTTATCCTTTTCACTTGTATTTCGGACTTTATTTGTCTCGGGTCATCTTCGTTCTCTCTTTTCCACGTAATAGAGAAAGCGGCGTGACGCAATTCGTCCTGTGACTTGCGACTGACAGAGCGTCGTGAGCTGTTCTCTTTTTTGTCATTGACGTCCACGAAGAAAGCGTTTCTAGCGTGACTTCCGTCATCCTCATTTTTGTCGAGTAGCCACGACAATACGGAGTGAAACGTCGCAGCGAGAGATGCATACGAGAAAATATTTTAACGTGTGCCGAATTGAAGTAGTAATATTTTGAAATATTGTTTGTGAGAAGACTGAAAGGAATTGGCAGGTAGTACGAGCGGGTACTTGATTATTTGATTGCTCACTGACGTTGCATACAGATGTGTGTATTTGAAAACTCAAGAACATGATGAAATCGAAGAAATTTGTTCGAAAATAAATCAATTTTGAGGTAGTAGTCTCGCCACAGTCACGTTGAAAATATTATTCTCCGCTCAATCGATGAATGCTTCGAAATATTGCGAAATATCCTTATAGTGTAGGTTGCACATCTTATCGTGATGTGAAAATTTATAAAGTAATGATGAAAACGCCTAATATAATGTTTAGAGTTCCAAAAATAATATAATGTTTAGAGTTTCCAAAAATCGATTTTTTTTTTGTTAAAAATGTATCTTAGTACATATAAAATTATATTCCAAAAGATTATGGGTGTGAAAAATCTCTAAGTACTCGATTTTCGAATTCTAACGCAATCCCTCTTGATTCATGTCGTGAGTTTCTACTAACTTTAAATGCGTTTATCTCAAAACTACATTTTTCAAGTCGGCCGGACTCATAACTCAAACAAATTTCAACCGATTCACTTGAAATTTTAACTGTATATTTAGAATTACATTTTCTGAGGCACTACGTAGGATTTTTTTTTATTATATTGCGTAGTTCCTTTTTATAAACAATTTTCGGACGATTTTCTCATGGCATTTTATACTTTTTGTTTTAGAAATGCACCATTTTGACAAAAAACAATATATCAAAAAAATCCTACGTACTTCTATAGCTATTTTTATATATAATCGAAAAAACTTTAGTGTCTCATCATAACTGAAAAATTATAGGAGCTGTTGGTCCGGCCGTTGACTTTCCAGAAATAAAGGCGTCATCGGAAAAATGCTGCACAGTCGCCATTTTTACATGTGTAGCTGTAAAAAAATAATTTTATATAGTTAATTACGTGTATAATAAAACCCCTATTTTGTAATTCCGATTTATTTTATGGTTTCACTGAAAAAAAAATCACAAAATATGCCCTTTTTTGCCTCTAGAGTGGCTTAAAGCCGTAATTTAAATCGCTATATCTCTGAAACTAGACTCAAATCAATGATTTTTTTCCCACTTCGTCATAGGTTCCTCTGTAATTGAGAATTAAAAAAAAATCTGTAGAAAAGTTTCGAAGTTATTGCGTGAAGTGTAAAATTTTCTACTGCTTCCCATAAGAACACGTGTAAAACCGTGCAATCTTTGATTGCCAATATCTCGAATACCCAACGGTGAATCCTTATCAATTTTTTCAGCTGATCATTTAATAGTGTCCTGAATGGGTCCTCAAAATAAATAAAAAATCTATAGAAAAAGGCCTTGGCGAGGCTACTACCTTTAATTTATAACCGATGTCCTGAATGGGTCCTCAAAATAAATAAAAAATCTATAGAAAGAGGCCTTGGCGAGGCTACTACCTTTAATTTATAACCGATGGTTGAATTATAGCAATTTGCTATTTTCAAATACATTTTATAGATTTTGTTCACATTTTACATTTTTCTCACAGCTAATGAATGTGAGTCAAATTGGTTTTGTCTCAATTATTTTTGTTACATTACGAGTCTTTCGGTATTCAAATGAGGGTTTCTGCCTCAACAATCATTATTACGTTGTTTTCTTTCAGGGACGTCAAAAGACTGTTCTTCACGTGTAGTTATTTGTACCAGCGATGCTTTCAACGTTATCGATCTTCGGGACTCCAACACGAGATATCCATAATAGCTTGTCTCTACTTTGCTATTGAGACGTAAACATCAAGAGACTATTGTTAACATAACAAAAAAATAATAATTTTGCCTATGGTCATTCGGTTGACATGTTTTATATCAATTTCTCACGCAATGAGATGAATGTTGTTCATTTTTTTGGTAAGTACATTACAATGTCTCTTATAATCGAATCGCTGATGCATCAAGCAGTCGCGCGTTATAGCTGTAATGGAAGGGTACTTTTGACTCGAGGTCAGAGCGAATCGAATCGGATGATTTCATTAGACAACCCCGATCGTTAAAGGTTACTCGTCGTGTGTGATCTTTTTCACAAGATAGGTCAATGATGACGCTCACCCACATTAGTACGAGGGCGTGGACTAAATACTATGAGATCTGCTTCGGTCGTCAGACCCTTTCCTTCAGTTCGTTCCTGAAATTAAATTCTAGCGCGCCGCTGACCCTAAATAATGGAAGGCGATAAACAAAAAGCAACACGACGTATGAAGTCTCACCTCTTGTGCAGAGATTATTCGCGTGTGTTCTTAAGGTGGAGGAAAATTCTGTTTGGGAAGTAGCCAAGTCAGTGTGGATTCGGACGAAATATTTTTTCTCTGGGCTCTTGGAATACTCTTTTGGGATACCGCAAAAAAAATACGAACGTTACGGCGTTGAAAGAAAATTGTAGTGGAAACTAAAGCTACACGGAGAGAATTAAAAAGTAATTTTTGTCGTGAATCTCACGGTAAAAATTACCGTGATATATTTCAATGTGGTGACAAGTGAGAAAAGCATAATAATTCGTATGCGACAAGTTTTTTTTAACTCTCGTTACAGAAAATTTCAAATACGTAGCTAAAATTTTACTATACAAGAAGGGTAGCGCGCACGATAATTTTTACCGAGAGCACAATACATTTTCCTATAACACTCATTAAATTTTATAATAAATCTTAAAATAACTGTTATAAAGACGATACTTTTTTATAGACATTTTTGAAAGACATAAAATAATAAAATGGACAGTAAAATTTCGCCGATATTATATATTTTTTAAATTTAAGTTTTGCGTATTTTGTTACACATCAAAATTTACTAGAAAATCTGGTAAAATTGTCTATCTGAAGAAGAAATTTTATTTTATTTTCGTGAAAATCTGTGTTTTACTCAGTAATAATAAGCGAAGTTTCAGGGTTGTCATCTGGTTACCGTTACTGCACGGTAATTTTTAACATTTAATTCTCTCCGTGTACTGTTTCGACGAATTTCACTACACATTGGCATGGTCATGGGGGCCCGATGAGGCCCCAAAAAAAATATTGATCCAAAATAATAAAAGTGCAATAATCGATTAATTTTATTCAAGTTTCACCCAAGCAGGCATAAAAAAATAATTTAATAAAACTCAAACTAGTCCCTTCGTCGTAATTTCGTAATATGTATAAAAAAGTAATTATTCCATTACGTAAATTAAATGGATATTCAATTTTTACAATTAAGTCAACTATCGGCAAAAGCCTTTTACACTAATACGGAATATGATGCAGCAAAATGTTTCGTTTAGTGCGGCCCGCTTTTCTCATAACGGAATTTATGGCAAACGCAAGTCAACAGAGAGCGAGAGGGAGTCACACGCTATCGCGATAATTTTTACACATTCAAATGTATGGTACAGAAAATAGTACATTATGATACGAGTACGAAAAAAACTTTTTTCAATGACTGTTGCAATCACACGAGATGAGAAAAAGTTTTTTTCGTCGAGTATTGTACGAAATTTTATTTTACGAGAATAGAAAATGGGGGTTCTACGCATACGAGGGGTGCGTAAAATGTTCATTATCGTATCGAGTGAAATAAAGAAAATTTATACTACCCCGTTCTTTTGCACAGGAGGAATTTAAACATACTTGTACGCGATTTGCGGTTCCTGCAGACACCTTCTCAACGCTCTTTTCCTTCGAGCAGTTCTTATTTCATCGTTTCTCATATCCCCGGAACCGCGACGATTCTCTCGAAGCCGGCAAACTCAATTAACCGGCTGTATACTGACTTAACGGAACGGCGCAAGAGGTCTGTGGCATGATGCTCGAGAAAAAAAAAAGAAACGAAGCCGACTGAAGCATCGCGAAACAGACTTTGCATTCTGGCAGGTCCATTTTTTTTCGACGTGAGATTCGAGTTTATTTCTTTATTTGCGGTTATGTCTGGTCAGGAGTGAGACAGCAAT
Source organism: Ophion ventricosus (assembly GCA_963932345.1). NCBI lineage: Eukaryota > Metazoa > Arthropoda > Insecta > Hymenoptera > Ichneumonidae > Ophion > Ophion ventricosus. The sequence continues at coordinate 25,968,753 of OZ010712.1, forward strand.
GGAATTTAGGACGGTGTAGCACGCAATCTGCCAGGTCTGCGATATTAACACAGTATTGAAAAATCGTGTTGTAAATACAACATTTTTTGAGTTTTGTTAAGAAGAACTATATATTAATCGCTTATACAAAACGTGTGAGGTCTTGTCCCGTGCTTTTTTCGACGTTTCGACGAAATTAGTCAGCATTCTGAATTTATTTATACTCGTCGATATATAGAGTTTATTTACCCGAATTTTCCCCATTGCAAAAAAGGCAAATTATAATAATAATAAAAATCTTTCATCTCAATATTTTTCTCCGACCGAACTAACGATAATTTCGGGTACAAAATAATTCTTCGGCTTTTTGAAACATTACTTCTACGATTTGTTGAATAACGGTCTGACTGAAACGTGATTTACGATGGTAATCAATAAATCAATGGATCATTGAGTAAATACATAATCAATGCATTATCACGTTGCGTAGTATAAAGATACTGTCGACGCTGGTGAATAAAAAAAAACGTCGGTCGCTACTCAAACACAATCAATCTTACCTCGTCAATATCGCCGTAGATCTGAGTAAATAAAAAAATATATATATTTTGCAATGTAACGAAAGAGAGTGAATAATTTTATTATTGGCAGATTATCAGTTTGCAAAAATGATAATTAAAATCTCGTTATTCAGTCGTCTGGATGAGTTATCCCAGAATTGTTATTTAGTTGAAAATTTTTTTCAGATTTAAAAAGGTCGATTCGACGCCTGTCGTCAAGACACTTTGGCCCATTTTTGAGCTAAAACTCAAAGATGTGCGTTTTTATGTTTATATATATGTAAGTTTTATATTGGAAACTGGCCTAGCTTAGCCTATATATATATATATATATATATATATATATATATATATATATATATATATATATATATATATATATATATATATATATATATATATATATATATATTAGATGAAGTAAAAAGTTCTGAGCGTTTTCCGCTTTGTTTCGACGATGAAATTAATATAGTTAAGATTATCCGATTGAGATCAAATATGCGCCGTTTTGTTCGATAACTTTTGTCGATTTTGAAGGCAATTTCAAAAAATTGAAATTTGAATTTGTGGCAGAGTTGTATGCAAAATAGTTCAATTTTTGGTACAATTTATACTACGCATAGCCTTGTAAAATTAGTTGTAATCGAAAAAAAAAAGTTCGTTCAATCACTAGTCAATGCTATTTTGAAGAAGTGTGCAAAATTTCAATAAGATCGGTGCATTAGTTTTGGAGAAATCGTGTCCACCGACTTCAAGAATAGTGTTTTGAGAAAAATCCGTATACCTGCCTCGCTCCTGGCCGGTCTTTCCCAACGGGGAGAATTACCAAAGGCTCTCTCTCTCCTAGACTTTTACTCCGATTGACTTAAAACTTTGGGAGAATATTCTAGACATATTGTACTATTAGATAATAAAATTTAAAAAAATGTATTTTTTGAAATTTTCAAACCTACGTAACCCCTTAAACAACACATGGCCACCTTATAATTGTCACCCTGTATATACATATATCCTCCTAGTGACTAGAACGATGAGATCGTCGACCATGCGCGCACCAGGCATTTCCTCAACAAGCTGGGGAACGTGTGGTAGCCGGAGGTATGGACCTTGCGAACGGTCAAAGTCGTGGCCTACTTCACTTCCTGCCTTCGAGAAACTTTCTCCTCGCGGCCGAGAAGCACACAAGCGCAAGTGCACACATACGTACACAGCCACACGGCACAGCTCTCGCGATTATTCCTTACGAACCGGCCAGTCTCTATGTATCAAGAAATTGTTATTATTATCCGTGCTGTACGTTGTGGATTCGAGCGCAGGACGCGTGATTTTAAAGGCCACCAGTTCATTACGTTCTTTCGTTAGCTTCGAGCATACAATGTGTAGAAGAAGAAAGAAAATTATTTCCCGCAACTGGCGGGGGGGGGGGGGGGGGGGGGGGGGAGCAAGGGAATTTATTTAATTCATGGAAAACTCCGCGCTTAGGATAGCGCTTTTTTATAATCGTGACATGATTTTTCATAGTTATGGCTCATTTAGGTATGAGCTCGGTGGCCTAGTTCAAACGAGCATAAGCGCATTTTTGACAATTGCACGTTTTATTTTATCGCTATATATAATATTATTTTTATATACGCTCAGACGAGATAATGTAAAAGTGCCTCGCGCATTGCAAATTATATACGCGTTACTACTGAGACCATTTGTGGCTTGATATAGTTTCCGAAGCTTTCACCTGAGAACGAGAGTAAGAAGTTTTTATTTTATTGTTTTATATTTGTATTATTATTGTTATTGTACTAGCTTTTTTCCCGTGACTTCGTCCGCGTGGACTTTAGGATTTGATCCAGAGAGGAGATAAACAAAGAGAGAACAAAAGTAAGAAATAAAGAAAGAAAGGTAACGTGTCATATTTCTCAGGCACAGTGGTGGACTGGCTGACTAAGGTGAGGGTTGGTAATTAATGAAATAGTAGTATAAAAGTGTCAACCTTCAACTCCGGTATCATACAATGTTATTGTTGTTTACAGATCTGCAGACAACATTGTATGATTTATGGTTTTCGGCAAGCCCATTCAAGTTTTGGGCACTCAGTAAGTTAAGGGGTTACGTGGGTTTCGAAGCCAAAAAAAGCATATTTAATTTTTGAGAAATCGTGTCCACCGACTTCAAAAATAGTGTTTTGGGAATAATGCATATACCTGCGTCGCTTCCGGCCGGTCTTTTCCAACGGGGGGAATTCACAAAAGCTCTCTCTCTCTCCTAGACTTTTACTCCGATTGACATAAAACTTTAGGAGAATATTCTACATATATTGTACTATTAGATAATAAAATTTAAAAAAATGGATTTTTTTAAATTTCCAAACCCACGTAATCCCTTAAGTAATGAGACTGGCAAGGTAGCGTTCGATCTGGCAACACTTGGGACGCGGGACTTGGAGGGGCGGCAGGTGAACATGTGATACGTCTTCAGTACGAGTTTGAACTCGCTAGATCCATTTGGTTGTCCGTAGCGTTTTTTTTTCGTGAAACAATTTTTTCCAGTGCGTTCTAAAAATGAGTGGCATCAATTTCGAGCAACGGTGTGCTATCAGGTTTTGCTTCACACTTGGGTACAGTGCAACGGAAACTTTTGCTAACTTCAGCAGGTCTACGGAGATAGTGTTTTGTCAAGGGTCCAGGTTTTTCGGTGGTTTGAGGCATTTGCAGAAGGAAGAGAGTCGATTGAAGATGAACCACGCAGCGGAAGTAAATGTCGACAGAATGCCGTGATATTGTGCGATCAGATCGTCGGTTGACAGTCAGAACGATCGGGAAAGAGTTGAATTTGACTCACACCACCGTTCATCAGTTTTTGACCAATGATTTGGGGATGAGAAAAATTGCTGTCTCACAACAATTTCAATAAACGAGTTTTTGGCCAGTAATAACATTTCTGTGGCCTCCTTGTTCGCCTGACTTGAGTCCTTGTGACTTTTGCCTCTTCCCGAGATTGGAAAATCACCTCAAGGGACGTCATTTTGGAACACTCGAGGAGAGCTGAGTTGTCCGATTAAATCTCCGCTATTGCAAGTTTAACTTTTTCAAAAGTATTATTATTATTATTATTATTATTATTATCAAAGCCGAAAGTCACTAGAAGTTGGAAAATGAATTACGCGATGATGACAAAACGTATCCCGCAAAGTGAATAGGAGAATTTCCCTGATCCAACCTGGCCAATTAGTCATATTTTGCGGTCAATTTACATCGCCGAAATGTTATTCTAGTTTTGGGACAGGAAGTTTCATATCGAGGAGTATTATATGCACTCTCAATACGTATATGAACATGTATATATATATATATATATATATTTATATATATAACGAGGTAACAATGATCTTGTATATCCGTGGCGAAAGGTCAGTGGAACAGCGACGAACGAAATTGACTCGTTCGAAACTGCGTTCCCGAGATGTGTGACTCTCTCGCCAATATATAAAACTGGAGGACATATATTCTTCATCCGCTGCAAACTGCACACTTTCGCGTTTCTTTCCTCTTCTTTTATTTTTATTTTTTCTCAATTATTTTTGCTTCATCTCGCTTCACATTATCCTCGGTACCCCTTTATATATCTCTTCTGTACGGGTAATACGTGCGTGCACTATAAAAAAAAGACTGTTGTATACCGTGTATATTATCCCTCGCTGGCTGACCAGTACGAGCTGGAGATAATACGACATTTTTACGATCCGCGGCCCACATAAGAATTGCCATGTTGTATTATCATTTGGAGATTAAACCGCGGGAGAAAATTGTGTGCTAAGGAAATAAAATATATATAGATATAGAGAGAGAGAGAGAGAGAGAGAGAAAGAGAGAGACAGAGAGAGAGAGAGAGAGAGAGAGAGAGAGAGACTGTTCATTTTTTACATGGCACATTTGTAACATAATTATCTCATTCCGTACGTAGGTTTTTTCTCTAATGTTAATCGTTTTTGTTTAATCAATGTTTTTAAGTAGAAATTTTATATGAAAAACAAACATAAATTTCTGTGTGATACCAAAAATCCATTTTTTTCCCAGAAAATCCTATGTAGCGCCGTGTCTTTAACCTAACTCAACAAAATATTTGCATTCTTTTATGTTTCAGATGAACCGTGAGGCCATTAGGATTCCCGCAGATTGAAGGTGGAAAACAAACTTGACGCGCGCGGAGGCGTGTACCTCCGCCAATTATCAATATTTTTATATTTAAAAAATACATCTAAGAAGCTGAAAACATGTACTAAAAGCGTGTAAAGATAGAAATAAAAAATATGCATTTGTTTAGCTACAAAATATTCATGAATACCGAGTCTTATTCTAGCCTCTCAGGGTGCTGTAACCCCTTAACAGTTTACCGTATAAAAATGAAACCCACGTAGATCAATAGGAAATTTGTTTGGGAAAAAAAACGTCTGTAGACGAAATTCCTCTTATCCTTATTGTTATACCGATAATCTCTCTCAAATAACTAAGGCTATATTTGCTCAAGCTGTCCCGATAGTGGGATAAGTTGAGCATGAGTATGAGTCAAGTTGGGCAAAGCAAGAATTGCATAAAAAATGAGACATTTGCAACATGATTTGGTACAATGCAGTAATAAACCAACGGTTGCTTGTAAATTATTTAGATTTTGAAACATTAACATTAATTGCAATGAACTTTGAAATATTTTTTCTCATACAATGTTAGAACAAAATCTTTCAATCACGTTTTTTTTTTACTTACGGGTGTAAAAATAATGAAACGTCCCGTGTTATGCGATGCTTAGTTTTCCAGATATTTCGATTGCTCAACTTACCCGACTGCTCAACATGCCCTTCCCTACCCTATCTCCGAATTTCACTTCAATTATTATTAAAAGTAGAAAATTAACATTTCTAAGTATTAATTTATGCTTAAATTAGCTATTTGTAAGGCTAATTATATACGACATGATCTAGACTTGTAAATCCACGATTCGCCCATTTTTAAATAACTTTTTGCCCGACGGTCCATCCAGTAATACCTTAAATCTTGTGTAACTCGAATTTATCTACTGCATATAGGATTTATTTTTCCAATCTGATAGCGTTATAACGTTTGTTACCGTCGCGGACTTCGGGTATAGATCTTCAAGCTGTACCGAACGGTACAGAGGAGCGAGTACAAGCGAAGCTCCCCCGAACTCATTACTCGCGACGTGCAACGAGAAGTATTTGGAACGTTCCATTGGCCGAGTCTCGTGAGTGCGGCGTATGAGCCGAGAGGAACGCCGGAGAGCCATAAACCGTGCGGTCACAAGCACAACGTCAGGTTGTCTGGCTACCCAACCGCTACGAGCTTCTACAAATTGATTGCTATCAAACGCAGAGGGCCCGAACCGCCCTAATTTACCCGTTGTATTCATTGAGTTACGCCCTTCCGTTCGTCCGCGGTAGATTCGCGTTAGCGATGTTTGGCGTGTCGAGTGCATCCGATAATTTGCTATGTATACGAGAGAAGTAATGGAAAAAATAAGTGAGAGGCATTGCGCTGAGGAAGAGCTGCCTTGGAGCAAGGATAAGGGGGGGGGGGGGGGGGTGGTCGTGCATTAGGAACCTTCTATTTCTTGGAGGAGTTCTTGCCCGTTGTACGTCAAGGCATTTAGTTAGCTTTTGGGTTTGGGAACAAATAGCTGTCAATGGCGGTCATAATCGACGGACGAGAGTTTGCAGACAGTCAAGGAAAGGGGGAATAAGTTTGACGAAGTAATGCGGATTAGTTGAGAAAAATTACTTATGTACAGTAAGTTTTTCGACCTTTCTTTTGAGGTCAAGACAGAATAAAATTAATATCCTTAATCCAGGACTTACCAAGCGCAGTGAAAAAAAATCGGTACATACAGGGGCTCTTAAAAGAGACAGGCCATGGTTGATCGATCGCTTTTACGACGATAACTCACGAGGACGTCACTAAAGAATCGTATTTTCATTTCACGCCACTGCTGCCGCCTGGAGATTCCTCCAAATTTATTTATACATTTGGAAGAAATCGGAACCACATCGATCATTTTTCAAATTTCTGTATGAAATTGCGATAATGAATTCTCCGTGCTTCGGATCACTTGGCACATCATTGATGCTCGAATAATTATACGTTTATCGTTAATAATAAACCTATGGGTTCAAGACTACAAACGACCCGATTCCAGGAACAGGTTTTTTGAGAACCGCGCGAAGAAAGTCTCGGAATCCTTACACTCGTTTTCAACATAAAATTTACAATTGCTCGTTCAATGGAGCAGGTTATAGATTTATTTAGGTGTAGGCTCTCGGATAAAATTTCTCGAGTAAAGTTGCTGCAGCTCTGAAAAAAAAATAATAATTTTAAGGATTTTTTAAACGAGTACAATGGAAGTAGCGAATACTTGAATCGGAATACTTTATTATACATATTTTTAATCGTACGAATTTTTTTGTTGTTGTATTTTTCCAATTAAAAATGGCGGCGCCGGAGTCCAAGACCGCAGAGTGTCTCTCGGGCGAATTGTTCCGCGGTCCGAAAGGTTTCACTTGTATTTTTCGACCTAGAATAAAAAACAAAAAATCTTGAAAATACATCTAAAAAGCTATGAAACTGCGCACGGAAATTAGAAAATATCTTTTTTTAACAAATATTATGTACATTTGTATGCAAGCTTTCATTTTTGAGCGAAAACTCATATGAATAATTGTTTATAAAAAGAAAGTGAATAACCAATCGCAAATTCCGTACGCAATTGACTTACCTTTAATCTGCAATTCCAGCACCATACATTTGGCTTTCCAAATTAACCTTGCCCTTTTCCTACTTTTTTTTTCTGAAAATTTGTAAATCCTTGATAGTAGAACCACGTACTCAATTATCAGATCGTGGCTCAATTGTTTTTGTTATCCTACAAATAATGCTCTCAAAGTTTAAAAGTTTAAACGAATATACCGCCGAACTTGTAGTATCCACATTACGAGCCAGGACGAGGACGAGGACGACACTATCGTTTCCGGATACGAAGCTGGTGAAAGCGAGTATACTGGAGGACGGTAATCTTGAGAGCTGCTCTTTGGGCGAGTCATCGACGTAGGCAGAACATGAACACGAAGAAGAGCGTACTACGGCGAAGCATCTGGGATTTTTCGGTATTCCAAGAGGTGAAAATAGATCTAAGAGAGTGCTAAAAACTAAGTACACGTTTTATGCTAGCTCGCGTTCGTTGTTGAAAAGTATACACGTGGATGCTGTGTAGTTTCATTCCGATGCACCTTTCCCATCCAGCTATGAAGATAATCTGAATAATGCATGCGTAAATTGTATGTATACGTCTATTCGCGATATGACTAGTGGATTGCACCGTGTGAAATCCAACGGCAGTAACACTTAAGGGGCTATTCTACTGTGATAGCTCAAAAAATAAACTACCTTTAATTATTTTTTTTTTTCGAAAACTTTTGCATGTATCGGTACAAACTTTTTTTTTCCCTTAAAGGTACACTCTTATGGAATACAAAACAATTTTTGTTGTTGTATATAAATGTACATTTATTCAACAAATGATAATCGTGTAAAGGCATTAAAAATAAGTATGTCGCTGGCGTTGATGATTTGCGCTCTCCAGGTAATGCGAAACAAAAAATTCAAAAAGATTTTTAATCTGTATGAGTGTCGCTAACGCCCGAACTAGAATTATTATTTTATATTGCAAAATAACAAAATGGCGTCATTTTTTGCAAGTGTTCGAAAAACACGTTTTTTATTTCGTCATAATTCGGGCGAAAGTACAGGTAAAAATTAATATTTTTTAATCATTCTATTTCGGGCGATAGCGACACTCATACACGGAGAGAATTAAATGTTAAACATTACCGTGCAGTAACGGTAACCAGATGACAACCCTGAAACTTCGCTTATTATGACTGAGTAAAACACAGATTTTCACGAAAATAAAATAAAATTTCTTCTTCAGATAGAAAATTTTACCAGATTTTATAGTAAATTTTGATGTGTAACAAAATACGCAAAACTTAAATTTAAAAAATATATAACATCAGCGAAATTTTACTGTGCATTTTATTATTTTATGCCTTTCAAAAATGTCTATAAAAAAGTATCGTCTTTATAACAGTTATTTTAAAATTTATTATAAAATTTAATGAGTGTTATAGGAAAATGTATTGTGCTCTCGGTAAAAATTATCGAGCGCGCTACCCTTCTTGTATAGTAAAATTTTAGCTACGTATTTGAAATTTTCTGTAACGTGAGTTAAAAAAAAACTTGTCGCATACGAATTATTATGCTTTTCTCACTTGTCACCACATTGAAATATATCACGGCAATTTTTACCGTGAAATTCACGACAAAAATTACTTTTTAATTCTCTCCGTGTACAGATTAAGAATCTTTTTGAAATTTTTGTTTCAGATGCCCTCGAGAGCGCAAATCATCAACACCAGCGACATACTTTTTTCACGCCTTTACACCATTATAAATTGTTAAATAAATATACATTTATATGCAACAAAAAAAATGTTTTCTATTCTAGAAGAGTGTACTTTTGAGCGAAAAAAAAAGTTTGTACCCATACGTGCAATAGCTTAAAAAAAAAATTATTAAAAAGTAGCTCATTTTTTGACCCTTCACAGTAGAATAGCTCCTTAACTTATAAACGTTTAGTAGTTCGACGGGGCTGTCATGAAAGTTGGAAGACCTTGGTTCTTTGTTACTTTCCAGACACGGTGGAGCACTCGGCGAAGACAAAGAACTTTTATCCAGTCGGAAACGAGCCAACGATCGTTTATTGAGCAAAGTCAATGGCCAATTTCCAGCTCGCTGAATCTTCCCGCCCTCCCCCCTCCCTACTCTTGGTCCCAGGAACGGAATAATCCAACTGCCCGAGAGATTCTCGCTGGATAAAAGTAAAAAAAAAAAATGCACAAATGATTTCGAGAGTTTGAGAAATTTCACTCTGGAGCAAAAAGAACGATAGAACCGTCGCTCCAATTTCAATAAATAAACGTTTTTAACTTTCGGAGGAACCGTGTGTTCAAAATTTTTTAATTTGCTCGGCGAAAGAGCCCGTTTGTCGGCGCGTTGAGAGACAGAAGGCGTCGGCGATTCCGGATGCGGAGAACGGGCGGCGTGTGGCGCGGTGTGTTCCAGGTGAAAGTGAGTCTTTCACCGAGCGACGAAGCTGGAGCAAGGCAAAAGGCGAAGAGTAGGCCGCGGTCAACGGGATGAAGCGAAGAAGAGAGATGCACGTATATGTATATGCGTAAGCTAAGAATCGGTGCACTTGGAGAGCAGAGAGCAGCAAGGTGTGTTGGCAAGCCAGGAAGCAGACAGCGATGAGAAATACAAAAAAAAAAAACAGCAAGAGAGTTATATTGCTACCGAAGTAACTAGGGAATGAACTTTCTCGTTGTTCCAACAATAGCCCGAGAATCCTCGGAGATTTTGCCATCGACGTTACAGCTGGCAGGACGATTCTCTTTTTTTTTTCGTACGCTTGCCGAGAGTCGGGAAAGAAAAATGCGCGTACGTGCGTGGGAGGTGAAAGTGACCGCGAGTATGATTCGACGAATCGAGAATTGCGGACCGTTATGATTACAACACGGCTAGTATTCTAGTTACGGTCGCATATTCCCCGTATAGTTTTTTCTTTATCTTTTTAAGCATTATCATTTTTATGTGGCCTGGAAGAGATTCAATCTGGTCGAATAATTCGAGCTTTTCTTCGCAAGGCAGGTCTAATCGTAGATTGGAGGACGTAGAATTATTTTCAAGATGAAAGTTTGTCGACAAAGTTCACCATAGTTTCAATTAGCTTTGGGAAGGATCCGCCCATGAGGATGACATTTCATTGGCAGAAAAAAGTAGTAACATTTCGGTAACTCTTCAGGTGGTCACTATTGCTTCTACGACTCTGGTTACAAGTAACCAGAGTCGTAGAAATAGAGGGAGAAAGTGATGTACCACGATAGCGGTGGTTGCAGTAGTGTTGACGGGGTTGGCGTTTCTCTTATTTCTAGCTCTCGACTTTTACTAAAATGCTAAATAGCTAACTAGTAAGCTGCTAAGATGTTGCTGCTGCTCCGGCCCATGAAATTTCATAATTTTAGTAGCTCAATATTTAGTAGCTACTGGCTGGAATTTTAGGGACATTTTCGTAGTTAGTTACTAGGGGATTACTAGTTGGTTATTAGTAAATTTAGTTCACCAACTAGTAAACAACGTCCCTGCCAAATATTGGTTACTAAAGGGTGTCTCAAAATGACCTGACATTTTAAACAGGGCATTATTTCTTTTGTTCCGAACATACAGTACTACAGTAATACAGAACATACAGTATCTTTGATAACTGGCATCAGGAAGTATTGAGTTTTAGTCATGGAGAATTACCCAATCGAGCAACGCATAGAAATGGTGAAAATGCAATGTGAAACAATGCAGTTATTGCAGACGAAGTTTCACGGTCGTGTTATCTCGCGCTGCGGCGATGTGAGTCGGCCACCAAGATCGTGCCATTTGAAGCCATTGGACTTCTTTCTTTGAGGTTTCCTGAAAGCAAAAGTGTATGGCAATGATCCACAGACCATTCTGGAGCTGAAGGAAGCAATTGCACGCGCCATCAATGAAATTAGTCCGCAATTATGCCAAAATCTTATTGAAAATTTCGTCAAACGAGTGAACGTTTGCAAACAGGGACGAGCCGGTCATTAACCGGATATTGTGTTCCACACATAATATCCATGTTTGTACCTTATTGATAAATTTAAATGTCAGGTCATTTTAAGACACCTTGTAGTACTATTTACGCCATCTCTTGTAAATCCCTTAAAATTAATGCACACACGTGATAGTAACCTTGGTTAACAAATAGTAACCAACTAGGTAATCAACCAGTTGCCTTGATTATTAGTTGGCTACTAGTTGCTATTTGGTTTCTAATTGATAACTAGCAACCATCTATTTATTTTCTTCTTGATTATTAGTTGGTTTCTAGTAATTTTGGTTATAAATTGTCTACCAGTAACTTTGGTTACCAGTAACTTTGGTTACTAGTAACTCTGGTTCCTAGTAAATTTGGTTATTAGTTGGTTCCTAGTACATTTGGTTATTAGTTGGTTACTAGTATGTTTAGTTATTAGTTGGTTACTAGTACATTTGGTTGTTAGTTGGTTACTAGTACATTTGGTTATTAGTTGGTTACTCGTACATTTCCTTATTAGTTGGTTACTAGTACATTTTGTTATTAGTTGGTTACTGGTACATTTGGTTATTAGTTGGCTACTAGTACATTTGGTTATTAGTTGGCTACTAGTACATTTGGTTATTAGTTGGCTACTAGTAGATTTGGTTATTAGTTGGTTACTAGTACATTTGGTTATTAGTTGGTTACAAGTACCTTTGGTTATTAGATGTTTACTAGTACATTTGGTTATTAGTTGTTTACTAGTACATTTAGTTATTAGTTGGTTACTAGTACATTTGGTTATTAGTTGGTTACTAGTACATTTGGTTATTAGTTGGTTCCTAGTACATTTGGTTATTAGTTAGTTACTAGTACATTTGGTTATTAGTTGGTTACTAGTACATTTGGTTATTACTTGGTAACTAGTACGTTTGGTTATTAGTTGAATACTAGTACATTTGGTTATTAGTTGGTTACTAGTACATTTGCTTATTAGTTGGTTACTAGTACATTTTGTTATTAGTTGGTTACTAGTACATTTGGTTATTAGTTGGTTACTAGTACATTTGGTTATTAGTTGGTTACTAGTACATTTGGTTATTAGTTGGTTACTACTACATTTTGTTATTAGTTGGCTACTAGTACACTTGGTTATTAGTTGGTTACAGATGACTAGTAACCAACTAGTAAGTCACTAAAATCCTACGAACGCTAGCGTTAGGCCAACAGCATCTTCAATCACCAAGCTAAAGCTGGCAATTTATTGAAATGCTTCCGCCGCTGTTGCTTTTATCCATAAAACGCTAGCCTGAGGGAATCCTTGTAGCAACCGGATGTGACTCTCGAAATCCTTTACCAGGACAAACCATGAAAATTTGTTTTTGGTCTGGAGCAACGCCGCGGAACCGTGAATAATTCTCAATTTCCGAGGTTCGCAGCTATTGGATTATGACATCACTGTGAAGTCATGTAGCATCGATGATGATTCTACCCTCATTAAGCCTGCTCGTCGTGAGAGCTTTAAAAATGCAATTTGTTACGGACGCGTCAAAAGGTCGCATTCACTATTAAAATTGATGAATCATCGACAGCTCCTTGAGTTCTTTCAGGTGCACTCATACGTTTTTTTTTGTTATTGTTCATCCGAGGCATGAATGCGTCGGTTTATCAATGAGCAGCTGAGAGAATGAAAAATTGAATGTTGACTATTACAATGATTGTTTGGATTGGTCAAGCGACCTAAATCGATTGAATTCATTGACCGTGACTGCTGGAGCAGACGACGGCGGGCTACGTATATATACGTAGGTATTCAACTGCCGTGTCAAGGCCGTGACAAACATTAAAAGTTTTACGAGGTACCACATTCACCCGTTATCTAATGCCCCATTTCGTTTCATCGAGCTGCGTGCTCTTTGCTCGTTCTTGTTAATACGGAAGATGTCAACCGAGATCGACCGCGGACTGACCGCCCGTTGATTTAAATTAAGGCAAATTGCTGCTCAATTTAAACTTAGTCGAGTTCACGATCGTCGGCCGTTCAACGATTTGCTCGTCGTAAAATCGCGTTCTGAAAGACCGCGTCGACAGTGGAACATAATGAGACATATTTTTGAATATAATTGAAAGATAGGCTATTTACGATTATTATGAGGCTTGCACTTCGTTAATTATCCTATCCAAGATGTTGACCCATTTAATGTTTTATTGACAAACAATTTACCAGAAAATCGCAATGCGTTGCCGTACTCTCCGAGTCCAACTGTATGCCATTTATATCGCCATATAAAAAATAAATGGTTTTCTACATTTTATTCGAGAACACGATACATTTATTATCGTTGGTACGGTCTAATAACCATGCAATTATCATATACATACGAATAACTATCAATTAACTGGGAGCACACTTCGTCCTGCAATTATTGCACACAGCTTATTTGGAAAAGCCACATTTGGCTTCGTTTATGGAAAAATCGCTAATCGTCCAATTTTCATTTTCACCATTTACTCGCTTCATGTACAAATTCACTGACAAAAAAATTTAGCGCAGCTGAGATAAACAGTTTTTTTTATCCATCTATAATTATGAAACAGATCTCGGTTCAAATACAGAGAATTGCCGTTTTTTTAACATTGATTTTCACGTAAAATTAAGCTTGCTTTCAAGAATGGACTTTTGTTTCAAGAACTTTTTGTTTGGATACGTCGAATTTATAAACTGGACTGAAAGTTTGAAACGGCTCTGCTTGGATCTGCATCAATCATTCGGTTCGCAAGATACTGATTGTCATATTTCGCCTATGTATTTATCATGATGATTCCCATTAAAAGAACCGGTTTACTCTTCGAATGATTTATCGTGCTCGAGATTATACATATTAAGGTGATCTCTCTCTCTTTCTCTCCCTCTCTCCTCCTTCAGGCTTTCAAAATTTAGGAATATCCTGTCAAAAGTCAAGAGCACCCATTGACCGTTTCATATTATTTTCATCCTGCAATCTTTTTCCACTCGTCCATATGAACGATTGTCGTGGGAAGTATCAATACTCTTTTCATCGAGAGATTTCCATGCTAAAATCGATTTATCGGTTCTCTATTGGGTGCAAAATGCAATATCATCATTAAAATTCAAAATACGGTTCTCTTGGGCCCGCTGACGAAGTGCTCGAGAGCCACGGTCCATGAACATTTATAATGTCTTGCTTTCTAAATAAACACACTCGAAGTACTTGAAACATCTGGGTCTTTGCCGAGGCGGGTTTTATATTAATGTGCCCGCGATATTTCTGCTTTCCTGAATAACCCACACTACTCCCATAAAACAATAACATCTCGGTGAACATTCGCGCGCGCATAAAAAAAAACTCTTAATTCGTTCTGTAAATAATGAATTATGACTTCATTGTATCTTTCATGAGTATAAAAATGCAGGAAGTGGAAGCGCCTATAAATAAATTCTCGAGTGCAAACGTGTAAAATATTTTTCATCGTTTCTTCGATCTATCCCGTTATGTTTTTTTATGAATGAGCATTTCGGACAAAAGTTGTATACATTCTTCAACTTTCCAACGACCACGATAGTGACGTCCATTAAAAAACAAACACTTTTCCTTTTTATACATTTCTAACGTTTCTTCGTACGCCCTTGTGAGCTTTTACGACCCTATCCCTTTCACTTTTACCCCACAGCTGTCACGTCACTATTTTCAGTTCCTGAAGCCCCTCCAGCATGAGCGCATTAGCACAAGGGCACAAGGAATCGGTGAAAAGCCTGCATTTAAACAGACTACACGGTTGCAGAGTTTCAGTTTCGTCACCATCCGAAACTCAGTAAAACTGTCTTCCGTTCAGTAGTCAGCAAGCCAATGCGTAGCTGAGCAGTCACCCATCCAAGTATTGGCCAACGCTGCTGTAAGATTGAAAAAGTGCCCCGGCACCTTTTTCTTCACGGAGTAAACTCATTCAATTTATCTTTTTAATAACACGTTGTTGCAAATATTGTGCCAGAAAAGATTTCAATTAAAATCATCGGTACGATGATTTTTCTCAAGGACGGAGCGTTTAAATGCTCGTAATTGATATGCAACAATACCAGTCGAAATATAAAACAACCGAGCTTGGCGCGTATACCGTTAATCGCGAGTCCAATATACCTAGAACAATCGCAATCTACACTGTCTATACGTACGTAAATTGGCTGTGCCTGCATTATAAAAAATCATAATAAAAAACACGCGATGAAAATAAATATTAATGCAGACGTGCGTGTATGTATGTGTGTGTGTGTGTGTGGTCATATGCGAGGGATCGATGCCAATTCGTGAAATATAAACCGTTCGTCCTCCTAGCTTCATTATGAGGGTATATATGCTATTCACTCTGTTCGAAGCTGGCATTGGAGACGATTAGCATATAGGCACACTGACATACTAAGATCCCCTATCTATTTTACTCGTGTCGTTTCCTCGGCCTCACTAACTCATACGGTTGCGTATATATTCATTTTTAACATTGTTCAACAGAATAACACATTTCAAACGCAGAAAAATAAATACCATTGCTGCAATACATCAACTAATGAACGAATTCATTGAAATATGCTTTCTTGTATTCTTTTATAATTACAGGAGAATGAAAATGCACAATGTATTTTAAAAAATGAATGGGGTTTGAGGTAGTGTGAGTATGAACGTGATTATTAGATCGCTGCTTAATCTTTTTTGCACACTAAAGATAATCAGGCGTGTGAGCTTAAAAATTCAAGCTACGTTACCGTTTATTTAGGGTAAATAAATACACCCATATTTTTATATGGAAAAGGCGTTATGACTTTTCTATTATTTAGTTTTATTCGTCAGGCAATTACATAGGTATAGGAACAAAACATGTTCCAAAGAATTTGAGAATCAAAATGGTATTGAAGAAAAATAGTACTGTAATAGGGATATCCCGTGCGGTAAAATTGGCAGGGTATAATACAATTCGGGGCCTCCAATGGATTATTTGTGGATTCCATAGTAGGGTTTTCCGTAAAAGAGCCAAACCGGGCCCTTATTTGGAAATGGTAGGGTAGGTAGGTTGGCTAAAACTATGGTCTAAGTACGGAGACTAAGTAAAGGCCTTTAAGGGGTGTCCCTAGTAGCGATTTCCCCAATACTACTAGACTTTGCTATTATAGGGGCAAATCAGTATAAATTTCTTGACTAAAGAATTTATAGCATAATAATTATCGAGATCGATTAAATATATTAATAAAACTATGCGTTTAGTAGACGAGCTGTGATGTCTTGACCCAACACGCATGCAGTGCGTTCATTGGAACAACGCGGGATCAAACTTGTCAAAATGTATGACAGAATTCTAAGCCTCGAATGTATTGAAATAACACATTTCTTTTTCACAGTGCACACACGCGCACGTACGCATAT
The DNA here is from genome assembly GCA_963932345.1 of Ophion ventricosus. Taxonomy (NCBI): domain Eukaryota; kingdom Metazoa; phylum Arthropoda; class Insecta; order Hymenoptera; family Ichneumonidae; genus Ophion; species Ophion ventricosus. The sequence goes on from OZ010712.1 coordinate 25,985,437, forward strand.
GGCTGCATTAATTTGTTATGAGGCACCGTTGAGGCAATTTTAATGGTCCTGGTTATTTTGCCTTCAATGGCCTTATTAGAGTTAGGGAAAATTAAATTAGCCCGACCTTAATTTCTGCACGGGATTCGTTATTTTCGAAGTGAAATTATCTTTCATCTAGCTGCACGTGTGCTACCTCAATAAAACTGACGATATAAACTATTGGAATGCACGGGCATATACATGAATAAAAAAAAATATATATGGAGTCTTGATCGTGTTTGTTCCGAGCGAATTTACGCATGTGCAGTCGCGAATTTTTTCATGCGATTATTTATGATCCGATTGTACGACGAAATTATCCGATTTAATTATCAGCTCGAAATGGTACATGGTCCCTGGAGATCTCGAGAAAGAGAGGGAGAGAGAGAACGAGAGAGAGAGAGAGAGAGAGAGAGAGAGGGAGAAAGATGTTCGAGCAGTAAATTTTCTTCCGGGTGAGTATTATTACCGAGTTGCGAATGTGGTATTCAGTGACCCAAAAATATCGGCGTCCCATTCTGTAATCTTCGAATAATCAGCGGATGGTCCATGTGCTCGTATGCAAGTTGTAACATTAAACACCCACGCGCCTCATTGTCTTTGGTGAATGTGCCGCCGGCGTGAATGTCGTGGAACTGCACGACGATATACCCAAAGAAAGAAAAAGAGCCACTGAAAGAAAGACATAGAGCGAAAAGAGAGAGAGAGAGAGAGAGAGAGAGAGAGAGGGGCAAAAAGAAATAAGATTTAAGGAGTGCATCGATCATCGAGTGGGGCTCCGAGTACACGTGTATACACCCGCGAGCAGGACAGGTACTTGTGTATATTTAGATACACTTAAATACGGTGTATATTACGAGAATCCATGTCGCACGAATAAACTTCGAGAATATGCGCATTTTTTCACGCAGTGGTGTTCAACACACATCCGAAAATGAATTATTTGGAATGACTGCGACCGTCGAGATGTTCTTTTCGAGTTTTTGCGTAAAACGGACGCGATTTTTTTTTCGTGTCAGACCGTTGGGTTCCATCATAACTATGCATCTCGTTAAACGGAAACAGTTTTTAGAAAAGCCCAACGGTCGAGGAGGTTCTAGTGGAAAAAAATTCTTATGATACGAATCCGTCATGTTCTTTCCTATTGTGAGTAGTTACAACATTTCAATCGAAGACCAAATTCCGCTCATCGGCCAGAAAAGCTCGTGATTCAAATATTTACCTTCATTTAAAATTTACATAGCGAAATGAATTTTTGGTAGAGATTTTTTGACAATTTAATTTCTGCGCGAGTCTAAACTTATTCACCTGAACTCACATACCTGACCTAAATGTATATATACATATACATATATATATATATATCACTTTCATATATGTATGAAAGTGTTTCGATCCAAGCTACTCGTCGTTCAGAGGCGAGAAACTTTTGGGGAATTCATCTGGAGCTCGTTTCATGTCATATTACTCGCATGACTGATCTCGTCGCGTAATTTATAATGTTCATCTCGTGGGCACGGCTCGACGGATCCAACGAGCCTCCTTTGGAACTCGTCGAGATGCAAACGAGAAAAAAATCGGGAGAAAAGAGAAGGAGCGAGAAGGAGTGAGAAGATTACTTGAAGAAAAAAAAAAAATGGGAAGTATGTCATCTTACGTTCGACTTAGCCGTTGGACCGGTCGGCAATCGGGCACCATCCGCATGAACGAAGACCCGAAATCCGGTGGTTCCTGCATATAAATATTCGCTGTACACATGTGGACTAACACATTTACACGCAAGATCTGAACGACTGTAGAGGCTGCATTCTTATTTACATTGGATTATAATTCTTACGCTATCCGAAATCAATCGGCTGTCAGAGATGACGAAAAAAGTCGTTCTTCTCTCACTTATTTTCTAAATGTACGTAGGATTTTGCACGACGATATACCGACTGCTGGCAAACGAAAGGACATCGGCTACGAACAATCAAACGTATGCAATAACGTTGCAGCAGGGACTTCTTTGATTTTCTGCAGTATATCGATGCCGAACGATCCTTTCGATGGAATTTCAATTATTTTCGTGACTGGAAGAACGCAACGCGAAGAATCTGTGAAGTGATCGGAGTCAATCGGAATTCCCAGGCGCCGTTGCCTCGAAACTTCTTCAAAAGTTTCTTCGTTGTGGAATTCTAATAGAAGACGCATGCTCGCTTTGGAATTCCACGTTTCATCTGTGCCAACGTTTCATTTCCATCGTAGTTCTCACTTATTAATATTTACATCTCGCCATAGCTCAAATGTCGTGAAATTGATCGAGGCTGAAAAAAAAAAACAAGAAATCCAACTATCGTTACACAGTCCTTCATAGTAAATCGCTTCGGACCTTCTTACAGTTAGGCAAGAATGGGATACAATGTGCTGCTGCTTCTCTAATGAATTGTTACTCTTAAAGATTTTTTCCCAGAGTTCCTAACTTTCTGTTGTATTTTGTAATTTTTGACGAAGCGTCAATAAGTTCATTCAAATCGGACCAAATTTACTAATCCTAATACAAATAAAATCGCTAAGCCCCTACTTCCTCCCTCCCTACTCGACTTATCGAATCAAAATTGTGGTTGGGCCAATCGAGGATTCGGTGCTCACGTGTGAAGAAATTTCATCATCGGCAAATAGACTGTCGAATCGGTTCTTGGACCAATCGACGGTGTCCAATTTGTTGATGACCAACTGCTAGACAACTGACAGTGAAAAAATGTGCCACTGAGGAGACATTCTAATTCAACAAGAAAAAAAAAATGGTCCCGTCAAGGGTTCATCGTCTGGAACAATTGCCGAAAGTGTCTATCGTGCCTAGAAGAATTTTTCCAATATCTGGCATAGATTTGGCGAAAAAAACTGAAAAGCATTTTTTGGCCAATGAGATGAAAAATTAGGATGGGAATTCGATTGACCGTATTTAGTATTTCGTGTATCAGATATATCCGTACAATGTCGAATTGGTCCTTGGACCAATCGGCGGTGCCCAGTTTGCCGATGACAACGGCCAGATGCGAAACGTCTGCCAAGGAAAAAAGTGCCATTGAGGGGACAATCTAATTTCAATTAGTTGGCTATGGAGCTGAACGATCGTTTGGGTTTGCTTGGTCAATATTTCGCGACATCAGCACATTGTACACGCGGGACAAAAAGTGTAAACGTCGCGCGATGAATGAGTCAGAGTTTTATCACAATTTATCTACTCGTGAGCACAAATTGGGTTATTCAAATTGGCACTACATACGAATTCATGCGCCACACGGTTCGAGCGGAACATCACAGACTTTCGCGATAAGATAATGATACGAACGATGAAAAAAAAAGGTTACCAAGAGATTCTCGCGTAATAGGGTCGCAATTGTAAATCAGAGAAAATGCGCTCTCTACTTACTGGAAGAGTCGGAGGAATTTGCACAAGTCACTGGGATCGCATACGGTATGATGAACGATAGAAAAGAACGAGTGAAATATCCTATCGTGCAGTGAAATAATACTGGTAAATATTTGAAGCGTGTTTGCCGTTCCGGAACAAAAAATAGGCGAAAAACAGTCGTTTTCGTAAAAGGGTACGAGTCTAAAGAAAATAATTAAAAAATTTCAAAAAAAAATGGTACGAAGGTGAATTCCTCCCCTTCAAAATGCCGTTTATTAAATTCATTTATGTCTACTATCGGCGAAATGGCATAAAAAAATCGTTCTGGAACGTTTTGAATTTTTGGCCGGAAAATTTAAAAAAATTAAAAAAACGGAGTATTTAAAAAAATGTTAGTCAGAATTATACTGCAACCTCTCCGATCGGCACCTCCATAAATGAAATCATCCCCCACTAGATACCAAATATCGATCGGTGTAGCGCATGCTGGGAGAAGCGCCAGGCTCTAGCGTTAGGCTCGAAGCATGCTAGACAATAAAAGTCGGATTGGAGGGGTACTACTACCTCAGCTGCGCAGAGCCGGCTTCAGTGGATGGTGCGCAACCTCTATGTTTGCAAGTTTGATGCGGAGTCGATCCCGCCACTGGGCCGATTAGAGAGGTCTCAGTGTACTTATAACAATTGTTTCTAGAAACTGAATTGTCTAAAATGAAACTGAATTTGTCTATTAACTGAACCTACTTCAACCAAATCAGATCTTCATATAGTCAAATTAAATTACCCGTAGTCCTCTTCGGACCAAAACATTTTATACTATTCTTCCAACAGTAGCTATCGTATGTAGTTCATAAAAATAAAAGGATAACCTGAAGTATCACGATTCACAAATTAAGGCACCGCTTGCGAGCACAATATTCTAATATTTCATGATTCGATTTTTCAAAATATTTTTTGCGTTAAGAAAAATAGATGCGTTCATTTTCAAGGAGGGTCAAATGTTTGTTCTATTAATGTTGAAGGACACTGATTTTTTTAGACGCAGATATGAGAAATAAAAGCATATGTTCGAGATTTCTATACGCCCCCCCGATGTTTTGGAAAAATATATATATAATATTATATTTATAGTTTATTCAAACTATTGAATTAAATTTTATTTATTATATTAACTCGGAGGCCATACGGTAAAGTATGTTATGGAAAATCGTGATTTTAACTCGACACTTTATGTCAATAGCCATAGTTAATAAGCTTGCAAGAGATATGAACTGCGACTACATTCATGAATTACCACGAGACACCAAATTGGCTAGATTACTTCTAGGCTAGATATTTTCTGAGTTCAAACGTATACCCTTGCGGCTTTTTACGTATTACTCTTCCCAATTGAACCTTTTCCTATCACTCTCTACCCACACTTCGCTAATCTAACCTAACTTTCGTTGCGTCCACAGTCGTCTTAAGCTACACGATACCGCGATTGCCAAGGCTACGAGGAAACTGAGAAAAAACCCGTATCCGTATAGGCGGCCCCATATTATTCTGATTCCCTGGTGCACAGACTGTTTACTTAAATATCTACGCCAAAGTCTCAGACGAATTGGCCCTCCGCTGACTGATGCGCCAGTAGGTGTACGGCTAAGCGGTCACCGCTCTGAGTATCAGCCATGTTAGCACCGCTTAACACCTAACCGATCATCTACCAGTGACGGTTCTAGACAATAATATTTGTTTTCTTGATAACGATTGAGTTACCAATCAATCAGTACCACTTGGGTACCAGTTTCATTTCCGGTTCCTTCGATTGAGTAGATATTTCCGGTTGAGTAGATCTCGAGATATTTTGTCCGCCAGCTTGAAAAGAGGGTCGAATAGACGTAGAATAGAGGGTGAATTAATAGACGTCTATTAATTTTATTATTATTTAATTTCTTTTTTCGTTTTTTTCACTTTTTTCAAATTTGTTGTTAAACTATTATCTAAATTTTTTTTCGTTTTTTTTTCAAATTTGTTCACCAAACTATAATGTATTTGTGGAAAATAAAAATTATTGTCGCGTAAAACAAAAAAATTGTTTTTATACCTATTTTTCCGAGCGGCAAGGTGATGTCACTCCTTAAATCTAAGGACTATAGTCCAAATCAATTGACGTTTTAGATCGCGAGGCTGACGAGCATTATTCCTGTTGGACACATCTACGTCTAGAAAAAAACATCCTTTAACATTCGTGGGTGAAACGCTCGTTTCTGTGCTCAACTCGCGGCACTCCAATGTTATTCGTGTAACAAAGCGAGATCCGCGTGAAAGCCGCGGCATAGCAGCGGACCAAGAATGCACGCAATGAAGTGCAGGTAGAGACTGGAGGAGCGACGCTATAGAAACGGAAGTTCTATCGTGCGCTCGCAAACACGCGCAGGCATCATGAATGGCTGCTGACGTCAAAGAGAACTCACCTGGGGCTTTCGGAAAAATTGCGCAATTTCACCGTACCTCTATCCCCCCCTCCTACAAATGAATATATATATATATATATATATATATATATATATATATAAATATATCTATATCCAGCGCGTTATGTCCAACAGCCTCGAGGCGGAATCAGCACGCAGAAACTCCTAATAAATTCAGCTTTCCTTCGCGGTATACACAGCGAATATAAAAAAAGAGACTTCATGACGCGCGAGAACTTTTCTCGATTCTCTGCCGCCCTCTTTCTCTCCCTGTGAGGTTCGTAGAAATTCGTCCAAACGGATCTTCGAGTCGGAAGAATTCTTTTCACTTTCGAATAGTTTTGACGATCAGACGTGGGATTCTTTTACGTCATACGAGAAGTATTTCGGATGACGCCGGGGCCAAGCCTACGAGAGTTTTCGAGATTAAGGTCAGGGGATCCCCTATATTTATATTTTCATCAATTCCATTTCGGCGCTTTTCATTAAGGGCCTACACCAACTTGGCGCTCGGAAAAAAGGGTATACAAATTTTGAAAATTGTTGAAGCGACTATCAAATACATAAAATAACTTTTATTTGTCACAACTACATTAAAGTTTTCTAAACAAATTTAGAAAAAAAGGAATAACTTTTCTTCTTGATGGCGGATATATAAGTCGTCTATTCCTCTTTTCAAACTGGTAGACAAAATATCTCGATATTCGACCGATTTGTATGAAATTTATACCACATATTCTTTATAATCTTATCTACGATGTGACATAAGATTTTTTTGATTGGATGCCGCGTTGATTTTTCATTCATTTTTAAAACTCAAGATTTCGTAAAAATTAACGTTTTTTTTCAACCAGCTGTCATTTCTAAAAAAAAATCTTTAATTTTTTCCCTGTGCTATAGATTAGTTATTACCTTGCTTTAAAATAATTTTTATTTATCCAAAAAATCCCTGACAGAAAAAAATTCCACCGTAGGCAAGGATTTTCAAAAGAAGGTCCTACTAGACGATTTATATCGCCGCAATCAAATTTCTTTTTATTCTTTTTTTTATTTGTAATAGTTGCATCAAAATTAAAAAAAGGTGGTATAATGCCTTAATAGAAAGAAACTCATCGTAACGATCTGATACGCCAATAAAGAGTGGCACGTTTGGAGGCGGGAAAATCGCATCAATCGTGAAGGGATTTTGCAACTGTTCAGGATTCTCCAATGGAACTTATTGTTGTAGCAGCTTCAAGAATTCCTACGTGTAATTGCATCAAAATCGAGCAAACATTTTTTCATTCGATTTCAATTCTTAATTTCTTGCCATAAAAATGATCAGCCGCATTCTTTTGTTGTTTCACGAAGTCAAGGAGGACCACGCAGCAAAACGTAGCGCCGCATTAACTTATTATTCTGCTCACAATGCGTGCATGAGTCAACCTCGCAACGCGCTCTCGATAACCCATTGTGATTTCTTCGGATGATTAAGTATAAAAAGAAAGTCAAGTCGTGCGGTGAAACGGCCGATGAATAATTGTCCTGGAAGATCCGGCTCGGTCCGAACGTCGAATTGCGTTGGACCAAAGTCTCTCGCTAGTCTTGAAAGAGTTTACGATGATTTTTTTTTTCATTTTTTTCGCATTTTTTATATATCGTTCGGCTTGTTCCATTATTTTTTTTAATTTACTTATTATCCTTTTTTAAATTTATTCATTGATCATTTTTCTAATATTTTCTTTCCTATATTTATTCATCGTTTTTCTCATTCATTTATTTATATTTTTTCGTATTGATGTTTTCCCATGTTTATTCATCTCTTTCGCTCATTCATTTATTTATTCTTTCTCCCTTCTATTCTTCCGACATCAGACGAGACTTTTGACAAACGGCTCATACTTGATCGATATTACAAGCGATCGAATTTCTTCGCGAAGCTTATTTGCTGCTCGTGGAAAAAAAAAAAAACATGAAAAATCCGCGAACGTTCGAGTAACACGACAATTGTATTTCAAGCGGGCGTAATGTTACGGCGATACTTTGGCGGAGCGGGGAACTTTTCGGTGAAAGCCACAATGACGAGTGGTAATATATCCGTAAAAGAGGGAGCGTATATACTCGCGATAAAAGCGACGAGAGTGAGTGAGACGCAGACTGAGAGGGGGAGAGTATATAGCGGACGTTTCGAGTCCGAAAGGCTCACTAAGAACACACTCTTCGACAAAGTCGCGAGACGTGGATATTTATACATATCCATATAAGCTCGAACCTCCTCCATCTGATTATTGTATATTTTTTTAAACTCAGCAACAAGTAAAAAAAAAAAACAAGTACAGTGCCAAAGTGTGTGTGCCATAGGATTATCTTTGCTACCAACAACAACAACAAAAAAAAGGTTCGTGCTTTACAAAGACTATGTTGGTTTTAATTAAAATGATAAAAAATAAATCGTGTATCGCAATGAGTGATTGACAAGTGAAGCGACATTCTCGATGGTGTCTTCTGTAAGCGGCGTTTTTCTTTACGAATTTTCCCGTTAACTTCGTGGTGATTTTTTTTACTCGATCTTTGAATTTTTGATGTCGGAAAATTGGTTTCTATCTACCGGAAGAATCGGCCGGATCGTCTCGCGGCAATGAGAATTTCTCTAATGAAAATTTCTTCATTCGCGAGCCAAGAGACGCGACCACCGGTGTGTGTGTGTGTGTGTGTGTGTGTGTGTGCGTGTGTGTGTGTGTGTGTGTGTGTGTACATATGGAGGCACGTGTGTATAGGCATATACGTGTGTCTCGGTCTCGCTTGTATACGTATCGAAAAGGTAAAAGGGTATGTGGGGTAGCGAGTCAGTGTGTCAACGTTCTCGTATCTCCCTCTCGCACGAGATGCTGCGCCTCTCGTCCTTCCGCCGCCGGTATGAGCTCAAGAATAAGGCCGTGGGCTTAGCAAGACCAAGAGGGGCGTAGGGGAAAAGGGAAGAGAAAAAAGAGTGGGAGAAGGAAAGATCATTGAGGCGCGATCGTCAAAGAAAGAGAAACATGGTGAACGCGTGTCCTGCTACTACTCTCTCGACGATCTCGAATCTCCTGCACTCGGGACACGTTTACAGAATTCTCCTGATTCTCATTTGACCTAAAAACCGGCGTACTCGAATTTCTAATCTCACCGATTAGATTGATAAACGAATAAAGAATGCAAGACAATGAGCACACTCGGAAGTGGATTAATTATACGGTCGGAACAATAGCGTATGTAGACAGCCTTCTTCGAGCTCATTTTCACTTTGCCCACATTCTTATCTCGTAAAGTTGATCTTTGTTGAGATTTTTTTTTCAAACTAATTTTGTTTTGTCCCCGTCGCGCGAGTGACGAGTAAATTTCGAAACTTTGTTCGAACTCAAAATTGACGTGTGCGGATTCTAATTAAATGTTTCGTCGATCAATATAATTTCACCAAATGTTTCGAGATTTCATTTCTTTTGGTACTCATCTCGACGTAGAATCGTTAATTTTCTTAGGAGAATCTTTCAAAAGTCATTTTTTCTTTGAAATTTTGAAGCTCCCACAAAAACAAGTTTGCTAAACCAACCGAATTAAAATTAAGAAAAGAAAAAACGTTGTTTATTATAAGTTATTTAATTTACACACTTTAATTATAAACTTTTTAATCCGAATATTAATGGGGTAATTTTTTCCTCGACGATTCAACGGGCTGAAATTTCCACGCACATTAATAGAGTCGCCGAAAAAAAAAAATTGTATGCTTCTCTACTCGAGAAAATTAACGCCGCTGACGGTGCTCGCAAAACTTTCGCGTCAAATCGTGAAGGGAGATGCACGATTCGTACGGGAGGAGGGCGACAAAGAGACAGAAACAGAAAAGTGGAAGAATGATAGGGAGAAAGAGAGAGATGGTAGCTCAATTTTGCGCTTTCTGCCCCGAGTAGCGAAACACCAACTCTTCGTGTTCCAGGCTTGGGATTTTCACTACAACGCGTATATTTTCCATAGTGACGAAGCATTTTTTGGATATGAGAAAATACATGAATGGGAAATGACGTGGCACTTTTGCCGAACGAAACGACACCAAAATTTGCAGACCCAATCAGCTTAAATATATATATTTTTAAAAGTTTTCAAAACTTAAAAAAGATGTCAAGTAATGAAAAATCTCCTCAAAAACATTGCTGTTTGTTCTACCGTATAAAAAATTATGTTTTACCTCAAAAATAGTAATTAATTGTTGCAATTCAAACAATGGTTTTATTATGTTTTTTCTCCATTAATCAGTTGTAGAAACGAATTCAATGATTTACAAAATAGCCAAGTACAATGTACGTATTATACAAGTGTACAAGAAATGTTGTACACAAAATTCTTAAATCTTAGAAATAATCTTATTAAATATGTTCTTTTTTTATCAACGTAAATATATATTTTTACGTCTATACTTTGATACGAACTTCAAAATCTTACATCGTTGCGTTTTGATCAAATAATTTTATTAATTTCATTCCAATATTTCTTCGCACGTCCTTGCGGGGCCCACGACGACTAGTTTTCCCTACTGTGTCGCATTTTCACAAGGGCATAGGGAAACTGTGGGAAGCCCGTGCCGATCCAGGCTATGTGTTCACTACGTTTCAGTTGCGTTAGTATTGGGAGCAATCAAATTTCCGTGGGCACGGTAATCGGTGCACAAGCCGTTGTTAAGCGGTCACCCATCCGCGTATTGGCCTAAGGATGCTTGACGTGGGCGATCTTCGCAGCCGCAATCCGATTCACTACTCTCCGATTATTCATATACAGTTGCAAACAATTTGTGACGAGAGAAATGAATTGAATCGCGATTTCGTCAAGCCCTTCCGTCAAAGACCTGTGCAGAAATTGTCGTAGGGATCCAATTGGATTACCATACTTATCCCTATACTAAAACATCACGCTCGTACATTGGATTCTAATCGGGATTCCCCATTGGAGTCCAATGTAAAAATGCAATTTTAATCCTAAAGGATTTTCACACTATCCAACAAAATCCGGTACGATACTTGATGGATCCCATCGCATATTCTGTACGTTGAATTTTCTAAATAAAATATACAGATACACAAAATGAGTGGATCTTGAAAAAATATTAATTTTATTTTAAAAAAAGTATAAATTGATTAGAACCGTATATCATGAAAAGTGATTTGAATCACATAACTGAAAATCCATTTTAATTATCGTTCTTTATTTATTTTCCTGCACGTCGAGTTATTTCTCGTGACTTTTTACATATTTTCGATTTGGACGTGGTAAGAATTCTGAAAAGGCCTTCATCGAGGAACAGTGCAGAATTCAATTGGATCTCAATCAGGACTTCCTATGTGCGGTGTCCCTAAAAAATCTCTATAGAGATGTGCATCTTGGGACTGCCCAACAAATTGGTTCACGGGATCCCAAAAAGATATTTTTTTTTGGAGATTCAACAAATTCCGGTTGGGAATTCCAAATAAAAAATTCTCAAACGACGTAAATCGGAAAATAGCACGGAATCCACTTGGATTCCAATGTGGACTCGCTACGTGCGGCATCTTTATCCATTTCCTATAGAATTCTGGTAAGATTGGGGAACTCCCCAAAAAATTTCTGCACGGGGCATGATCACGAAAAGTAGTAGCATGATAGGGCTTTCTCCCTCGCCTTATGAGCCCAATCACTTTCTCGCATACGAGAAAATTGGTGGCCGCTCAACCGTGACGTCTCACGCATCCCCACTACGTGTACACGAATGTACACCCATAAGTGTATCAAGATACGCTCGTGGACATTCAAAGTTGTATCCTTGAGGGATTTCACGATCCCCTCGTCGCACGCATTCTCCCGTTGTGTTGCGCGTAACGGTAAACTCGTATACGTTTACGTCACATCGCGCGCACCTGTCACGCTCCGAGCGAGCGAGGACAAAGGGCTGCCCATTGAAAATGTAAATAAAACGAGCGTGAGCAGCCGGACGGGTTTTTGAGAAAGGGCAAGAAAGATGGTCGAGAAAACAAGAGCAAGGAAGAACGATTGATAGATCGAAATGCCGAAGAACGGAAGATTGGCAATCCACTAGGTATCAGGCTGCGGAATCGTCCAGCTTAGGCCCTTACGTTTGCCATCCACGGTAATCGACGTGGAAACGTCACAGGGTCCTTACAGTGGTACAAGACACCACCTGATATCCGATTTCCGCAACGGGGAAACCGGACTACCTTCAGCTCACGGACACTTCCTGGTCGTATATTACACCATGCGAGCCTTTATAGCTGCGCAGAGAATCGAGACAGGCATACGTACACATAAGCGAACGGTAATTGGAGAAATGAGCTAGCGGGATGCGTATCACATTGATACTGAACACATTCCACGATGCACAGTGGCCATCCGGTTTTCCAATACCCTGGAAAAATTCTATCAGTTGATTGACCGATCGGGTATTTTTTTTGGATAAAACCCGTGCGGAAATTGAGTTCGGCCTTTGATCGGGCTCATTTTAATTTTCCCTAACTTTATTGAGGCCCTAGTTTGGAAGCCTCACATGGGCCATCAGTAGCCGGTCACACTTTGCTACCGAGGGCCATTGATGGCAAAATAACTAGGGCCTTTAAAATTGCCTCAACGGTGCCTCATAACAAATTATTACAGCCATATGCGTACGTGCGTGTGTGTGTGCAATGTGAAAAAGAAATGTGTTATTTCAATACATTTGTGACTTAGAATTCTGTCGCATGTTTTGACATGTTTGATCCCGCATTGTTCCAATGAACGCACTGCATGCGTGTTGGTTCAAGGCATCACAGCTCGTCTATTAAACGCATAGTTTAATTATTATATTTAATTGATCTTGATAATTATTATGCTACAAATTTTTTAGTTAAGCAATTTATACTTATTTGCCCCTATAATAGCAAAATTTAGTAGTATTGGGGTAATTTCTACTAGGGAAACTACAACTACACCCCTTAAAGGCCGTTACTTGGTTTCCGTACTTAGACCATAGTTTTAGTCAACCTACCTACCCGATCATTCCCTAATAGGTACCCGAAGCGGCTCTTTTACGGAAAACCCTACGATGGAATCCACAAATAATCCCTTGAAGGTCTCAAATTGCATTAGGGATGCCCTGGACATGTTACCCACGGGAAGTCTAAAAAAACACATTTCCAAATATTGGAGATTCCGTGGGCTCTTGTATTCCAAAAATAAAATCCGTTTTTTTCACAATGGATTTTTCTTTTGTGATGGATTTTTCGGGAGAGGTTTAGATTACGAGCTTTTCCGAAAAACGGTCTCAAAATTGTCTCGAACCGCCGGCGCCGTCATTACTGTGCATACTATGAAGGAAGAGAAAACAAGCCCAAACTGTGTCAATATTCTTTGGTTATTTAAATCGAGGATAAACATTTGCGCCCGTTTTTCATGAAACAGCCCGATATGTCGGTTGAGGATGGTCTGATGAGGGATTGTTGACGGAAATAAAAGTGTTTCGTTTCCCTTCGTATCGTGGATGGGTCCAATAAAAAAAATTGTGTCTACTTTTCGGATACGTCTGCAATTGTAATTTTCATTAATGTTTCCCCACCAAGAATTTGTTTTCCCGTAATAAGACTCGGAGGGTCAATTAAGAAAAAAAGGACGTGGCGATCGTACACGATGTCCACTACAGTACGAACGGAGAAAGCACGTGGGATTTTTGGAACGTGCGATGATTGATAGACATTTGGTAGACATTTCTGGGTACGCCTTGAAAAAAAAGAGGTCGCCCAAGTACCATGGATTCTCTTGGATGTAGGGCTCGTATGATAGACGCGAGTAGAAAGAGGTGAAAGGTTTACGGATACGAAATATGATTGAATACGGATCTGTTTCATCTGGTATGCGCGGACAAGTATCAAAGATTTCCATCTTTCGTTACTTCAAAACCACCTCAATTTTTTAAAATATCATTGAATATATTTGATATCAATACTTTTGTGAGACTCATCTGAACTTTGACGTTTTCACTGGATTTATTGAATAGACGGGTCTGATAGAATTGACTGCAATGTGGAATATTTTTATGTCCGGTTCTTTCGTAGAGAAATTTTTGAGAAATTATTTTATCCGATTCTCTAATCTGATTTATCGAGGTTGAATTTTTGTACACATTCTTCCATTGATACGTGATTTATTCGAATAGTTGAGCTGCAAAATTGTTCATGCAGAGCATTGAAAGATAATCAAGCCAAATCTTTGAATCGTTAAGTGAAGGAGCATGTCCCAAAGCTACGTGCTAAATCACATCGCGCACTTTTGTTAGCTGGTGATTGTTATTACGTATATTAAATACATACATTTCGTCTATAATCGCAATACGGTATGTATTAATTTCCTAACGTAAAATATAAACATCGAATATACAATTGATTCTGTGCGTATGTCATTGGCTCGATCGCGAGTCCCACGACGATAAAAAATAATTGGGATGGCCTAAATCCGTCATTGGGGGTTGCTTATGAATTATTAATTGATAAAATGACATATTAGATTATTTTATGAATGATTTATTCCATCGAACTAACGAGGACTCGGAATACTTAAATTTGTTAGTACTTCATCAATTTCGTTGTTCCAAATATTTAGTACTTCATCAATTGCATTGACTCAAGTTATTATTTTCTCTGTGCACTTGGGACTTTTCTTTAAATTAATATTACGTCGATTATGACACAAGCAGGCATTGCTGATAAAATGTTATCAGGCTTTGCACCGTAGTACGAACTTTCCAATTTTCTCCTGCGCTATATGTTTCCACTTTATCTAGGACGAGAAACGTTTTTCCTGGCAATTTGCGTTCAATGCAACACGGCCACGAGCGCAAATGCGTTATGAGAGTCGACTTTGTATTCTTCTTCCTCTTCCCCGTTTCCTTTATCCGCATTCTGTCGGTACATGCACGGCCCCATGCAAAGTCTCGTCTTCCTCTCACTCATTTGTCATCTCGTACGCGTGGGATGAGGCAAGAGACGCGTTTGCGGTTTGCACGCGATACTGCGTACTTTCACGTTCAGTCATTACGCCAACTATGTTATTTTGTCAAGTGCATTCGATCTCTCGCTCTCTCTTTCTTCCTCGACTGTTCTCTTCAATGGCGAAGCGAATCTGCCGAAAAATAAGACATTCACACCCTTACGAATTATTCTCACGACGCCAGCTTCTTTCGGAGCATTACTTTATTTTATTTTTCACGTCCTTAATTAACTCCTTACGCGGTGAAAAAAAAAACCATTGCAGATTTCAACAAATACACTGGCTTATCGCAAATCTCGTGACGACATCGCGTTCTCATTTTTAATTTCAGAGCGAGAAAAGATCGCAAACTTTTTCTCTATTCTCCAAATGACCCACTTCCTACGGAGGCGCTTAGTCGGAGAAAAGATTTTTTTACGCCAACGATACGGATCTTTCCATGTTTTTCCAAACGTCGGAAGATTTGTTTTTTTTTTTTGTTTTCAATTATCTATTACAATTGTATATCAATTGTTTTACAATTACAATTTATTATTAGAATTTGCATTTTGGGAAATTGATAGACTGAGCATTGTCGGTTTCATGAAAGGATACATTGATGGTGGTGCCTCCAACAAATGACACTTTTCTTCTGCTAGATTCATGAAGTAAACGAGTAAGGCCCAGTTCCGCAACTCTCAATTCGTCCTTAAACCTCGAATGGAGGGTTAAGGATGAATGGACCAATCAGAACCACGCTTAGCACACTAAGCTCCGGTTAAATCGATTAACCAAGAGTTGTAGAACCCGGTCTAAGAAAACTAGGCAACCGAGAACGCGCGCGAGAGAGGCTGACGAATTTTCGAAAGTGTTGCTTCTCTCTCTCTCTCTCTCTCTCTCTCTCTCTCTCTCTCTCTCGGCCGCCCTCTCCAGTGGAGCCAGAAATTTGGGTCCCGCATCGGAGCGGTTCGAAATCAAGGCCGTCGTCCACACTTGACACACAAAATACGAGAATCCGTCATGAACACGAGAAATCGCTGGGACGTGAGAGTGAGAGAGAGAGAGAGAGAGAGAGAGAGAGAGAGAGAGAGAGAGAGAGAGAGAGAGAGAGAGAGAGCGAGAGAGAGAGCGAGAGAGAGAGAGAGAGAGAGAGTCGTGAGAAGAATGAGGGAAAGGGAAGGCAGCATCCAAACGATCGAAAAATTTGAGAAAAAAAAGGAACGCGGACAATTATACACCATGACAACAATGTGTCATGAGATCGTATACAAAAGTCTTGTACACTGTCATTATGTATTGACCCTCTGGATCATCGTTTCGCCGATCATTGTCCCTCCACAATTTCTCCGCATAATATTTTATAATATTCTGTACGAGCCTTCGAGTCATGATTTTTGATAATAGAAAAATTTTAATCATATGTTTTTCCATAAGTGACAAAGAGAGGGTCGACTGGACCAGACTGTCTCTTCCAATTTAATATTGATTCGTTCGTTCGAACGTAACGAACATTCGGGCCCAAAGAACCACGATTCTTCAGTCTGGATAAAAATTCACTTTATCCGAGATCTCACCCTCATTATCCGATTTTTCGTCCACGTATAAACAAAAGGGCGTGGCACACTTGAATTAAAACGATGACTTTACACGAGTAAACTGCAAATCCATGTGTGTAATTCGTGATACGCAAGGTGTGTAATTTCAGGAATTAACATGTGTGAGTACCATACAGACGTTAAAACAATGCACTTATGTGTGTTACAGAGAATTCAAAAAACATTTTATGTGTATTTTCAAACACGTGAACCGCAATTTAATTTTAACACATTATTGCCGACTTATTAAAAATATGCGAAAGGTGTAAAGGTCTGCTTTTACACGTTTAGATATCAAACTTGCCTTAAACAATGCAATTTATGCGTGTTGCAGTAAAATTAAACATATTTTGTGCGTATGAATTCGAATCAAGTATATTAAAATTTACATGTCAATTTTAATGCACTTGATACATCAATCAATTTTAAGACAATACTTATTTGAATGAGATAAATCAAAGAGGGCTTGTTAATTTTAATATGACGATTAAAAATACATTACCGTGTTAACATTTTTTTCTCTCTCTCTCACCCCCCCCCCCCCCCCCCCCGCCCTATTTCACGTATAAAACCCTTCGAAGATCTGTTTTCTGTCTTATATATATATATATATGCAGGTTATGCTTGAAAAAATCTACTTCATGATATTGGATAAAACTCTCCAATCATCACCATGACATTAACTATTTAGTATAGTTTATGCGATGCATCAAATAATATATTAATATGTTAAAATAACACACTTGGATTTGCAGAGTATTTTAATGATAATCTTTAGAGTCAAACGATCATTGACACCTCGTGATTTTTGTGAATCAGACTGAAGGAATATTCCTCGTTAAATGATCTCTACATCTTTGATGTCAATTTTTCAAATTACATATACAGCTAAAGGTCATTATTTTTGACATTTTTTCGCCAATCATCGATAGCTTCGCGTAAACGTTTATACGTGTACGCAAAGCTATCGATGATTGGCGACAAAAGTGTAAAAAATGATGAATTTTTTGTTTGAATCAATTATGAATTAAATTCCCGATGAAGACTGGAGATATACCTTCTGGAGTAAAACACCTCGTATAATGGTTGGTAGAGCTACTGGAGCATGTATAGCCTCGTGCTTACAGCTGAGGTGTTCTAAAGACAGAGCCAAGTTCATTGTCGAAGTCTCTTTCTGTGCATATCCTTTCTCGACTCCGGTTCTTTTATTCGGATTCGCGCTTACGATCATTTTGGGCCGCTTTCTCCTAAGAGAGGCAACCGAACCTCCGTATACCATCGTATCGGTGGGTCGATGTGCGTAATGGACTCAACACGCTTTACACACGCGGTAGAGGATAACACACACTCACATATATATATATATATATATATATATAGTAATAAACTTTGTTCCGCTTCTGCTGCTTCTGGATCGTATATTGCGGACCGCGGCACGTATCCAGACCGTTTTAATTAGGCGCTATCACCGCGAGATAAATCACTTGTGCTCACGGCAACGAAGACACGCGGCAGGCGAGGGGGAGAGGTGGTAGGGGCGGGGGGGGGGGGGGGGGGGGATATCATGTAAATTGACGTTTTATGGCTTCGGTTCTGTAAGTCGTCTCGCTGTTACTGCCTTCGGTGGCCGAAATTAATAATTTTAACAGTTAAATTTGATCAGGAGTTAAAAGGAAAAAGACATCTCTGATGGCTTCATATTCGCGTGAGATTTCGTATGATCGACGAGTCAACAATCCACGCACCTTGGGTGCTTCATTTTTAACCAATGATTTTTTTTTCTTCGAGATTTTTTGTTCCTCAGGGAGGCTCCCCTGCGATTGGTATTAATTTAATGAGAAAACATGTTTTCGAATTCGGAACATTCGTGGATGGAGTTAACGAGGGCGGAGATGGGTGATGAGAGAATTGAGAGGGCGAAAGAGAGAGAGAGGGAGAGAGAGAGAGAGGGGGGAGAGGGAGGGAGAGGGATGGAGAGGGAGGGAGAGGAAGGGAGAGGGAGAGAGAGCGAGAGAGAGAGAGAGAGAGAGAGAGAGAGAAAGCGATAAAGAGGATCGAACACACGTTCGCCCCACTTGCCAGACAATAAATTGATTAAACGATTCTTTTTTCCTGGGAGTACGAGTCGAATCCAGAGGCATGCAGCTGAAGTATTTCGATAATAGCGTACAATGTACGAGAGAGAGAGAGAGAGAGAGAGAGAGAGAGGGTGAGAGAGAGCGGCGTCGGGGGAAGGATGAGAGGGATAGAGAGTTTCGACAAACGGAAAATCTCTGGAGCTCGTATTGAAAAATCAATGCGCGTGCATGTGTGTGTGATGAAAGGTGTGGTTGGTGCGAGAGTTGCGAGGTGTCTGGAGCGAGATATTGGTCCCGATCAAAATGGTAACGTAATTGAATTTGTACGACTATACAGACGCGTCATCTCGGGAGGCGGAAAATGTATCGAAGCGGCGCAAGAGCTCTCGCATCCCAAACCAGTGAGAAAGAGAGTGTGCGTGTGTGTGTGAGAGAGAGAGAGGGAGAGAGAGAGAGAGGGATCACCGGTTAAAGTATTGTCGGTGTTGTGAAACGTATACACCTGTCGACGAGGTCGACGTTATCGCGGGTCTTCAATTTTTTTTTCTCTTCTCCTTCTCATCTCGACGATCTTTGGCCTCTGTCGTGCTCCATGAGTCTTGTAGGAAATTTTGATACATACACGTATCTCAATAGCCCAACATCATACCGCGGTGGATAAAACTCTGCGTCGTTATAGAAAAAAAAGCAAAAAGTGATATTTCATCGTGACTGTTGAAAAAAAGTAGAGAGTGAGAGAGAGAGAGAGAGGGAGAGAGAGAGAGAGAGAGAGAGAGAGAGAGAGAGAGAGAGAGAGAGAGAGAGAGAGAGAGAGAGAATGAAATTCGAGGTAAGGATTTCTTTGTCGCTTTTTCTTTTCCTCATTTCTCGCCTGTGTTTCACCTTCTTTCGCTCTTTTTCTCCATCTCGATTGTTTCTCGAGGGTTTCACGAGACCGAAATATTTCTACCGGCAATTTAACGTCGGAAGGGAAGATTTTTTCATCGAAAAAAATATTTAGGATGTGGTTTAACCGTGCAAGGAAGCAAATCTATCTACGTTACCCGTCCCTTTTGTTTGGAAAAAAACATTCTTCTGAAAAATAGCATCCACCAATTAACGGGATCCGAAAGTAAATTTGCTGCCGGAAATGATCTGAACGCAGGTGAAAAATCCCATATACGTGATTTCATTGAAACTTAGCGCCACCGCCAGTCCAAAGGTAATTCCCAGCGAAGAAGCCGGATTGGAGGTAAGAGGGGCGGCTGATGTTGGACAGGAAAAAATGGTTACACGCCGCGAGAAGCCAGTGAATTGAGAGAGGGATGAAGCTGAAAAAGCGCCGTGCCATTACCGAGCATTTATATGTTATTATATATAGGAGGACTCATGTTCGGAGTGCAGGTAAAATAATATGGATCGAGATTCTTTTTCTCGGTGCCCCTCGGAATTCCTACGTCCCAGAGCAATCCTCATGCCCACATGCGCTTCCGGGAGCGCTGATCAAGTGCGACGAGACCCTTTCGAGGTATATCCCAAGATCTTACGAGCATTTTGTGCTTTTAGATTGAAACAATGGAACATTTTCATTTCTCGAACAGTCGCTCGAATCCTTTATGAACTAGAAAATAATTGCTATAGTCATTAAGAAAACGATAGGACCTATATGTTAATAAGTTCGTAAATATATATATATATTTTTTTAACACCCCACAGTCTCGCTTTTTCTACACTGAAACTATTTTGGGATAATGAGATTATAATGGGGGTGCTTAATATTTTTTGCCAAGTCCGAACATATATTATTAATTCGTGAGTTTTAGTATTATGTCATGACCCCCGGGAGTCGAACACCGACCGCCCATTCACTAGTGTCGGTTTCAAAGCCAAACTTATACAGGGTTACTGGTTATTGGTGACGGTCCTATGAATTCTTTATGCAAAAGTGCACCATTTTTGAGATATGATTTTTTTTAAGAGAAGGCTAGGCAACTTTAAAAATTGATTGAAAAAAAACTGTTGTATGGAATCAAACTTGTTCATTATTTGTAGTTTGAGGACACAGTAACAAGGAATTATCGACAATAAAATAAGAATAATCTGCAAACATTTTCGAATTATGAGTCCGAAAGTCTGAGAGTTTAATCATTTTCGTAATTTTTTTTTACAAAAATGCAGGTTTCATTTTAAAAATTATTAAGTTGCGTAACCTGCAGATAATTTAAAAAATAATAACACATTATTAGTTATCCAACCCAGTAATGCTTTATGCAAAAGTGAACCATTTTCGAGATATAATTTTTTTTTAAAGAAATGGGTAGACAACTCTAAAAATTAATTAAAAAAAAAAACTGTTGTATGGAATCAAACTTGTTCATTATTTGTAGTTTGAGGACACAGTAACAAAGAATTATCAACAACAAAATAAGAATAATTTGCAAACATTTTTGAATTACGAGTCCGAAACTCTGAAAGCCTAATAATTTTCCTAATTTTCTTTGACAAAAATGTAGGTTTTATTTTAAAACTTACTAAACTAGTTAACCTACGGATAATTAAAAAAAAAATCAACACATTATTAGTTATCCAATGCGGTAATGTCTATGTTTGATTCCATACAACAGATTTCTTTTTACTAACTTTGAAAGTTGCCTATCCCTCACTTAAAAAAAATAATATTATCTCCAAAATGGTTCACTTTTGCATAAAGCATTACTATGGGTTATTTGATAGTGTAAAACATTTCCTACAACTCTTGCACGGGATCGTGACCAATAACCAGTAGCTCATTATGTATACGTGTATGTGGGTGTCTGTGTACACATACATCGGAATGCATACACATACATGTGAAGATAAAATGTATATATATGTTTGCTGCAAGTAGATAAAAAAAAATGGTACAAAATAAAAAGAGAATACGAAGATAAGCAAAAAAAACGTTCACTTTCACGTACTATCTACCGAGGCGCGTCGCCGCTCTTTTCTTTCTGCACATTTCCGTATTGCTACTGACGTTTCCAATACCGTATCACGTTAACTACGTGTATATATGTATATATACATATATTTGATGAGGTCTATCCATATCATGCGGGTGTGAAATGAATGTGGGTCAGTCTGTTACCAACTCCTTTCTATCAATGTCGTTTTTTTTTCCCTTGCACCTTAAATCGCGAATGCGCGAGCTCGAACCAATTCCTATTGTTCGCGGGGCTGGGGATGGGGGCGGGGAAGGGGTATGTAAATTTATTTGTGAATTGCGACACTTCGCGTCTACATGCCTGAGCGTCGAGACTCCGCGAATATCGCACTACCCTAAATACCAAACGTGTGCGTATTAAACGAGACTTTATTTTTCATACGGGGCACGTAATCGCGACATCCTGCAAACGAGTCGAAACGATCGCAACGACGATCATTATGCATTTGGCCCGAGCGTGTGGTCGTCATTCCTGAGTTATCAAGTCTTAATTCTCCACCTTTCTCTCTCTCTCTCTCTCTCTCTCTCTCTCTCTCTCTATCTTTTCTGCGTGAGGCGAAATTGTTCGCGCGCATACGTAACGTGTCACATGATGAATCTGGGTTTCTGGAATTTGTATGCGACCAACAATATTTTACTGTGCTATTTTCTTCGTATATTGGTCGCGTTTTTGAGCAATATTAGTCTTCGTAATATTATTAAAAGATTCACTTTGGCTGAATTTATACTAGTACGGTTAAAATACGATGGTGAGACGATGTCTGTCATTTTTTGGGAATTTAGTCTGTTTACGCAAAGTTGGCGCGAAAACTGCTGAAGCTTTCTTTCAGAACCTTTTATATATGAAAATAAATGCTATCAGAATTCCACTGGACTTCGTTGCAGCTAGATCGGTCAAGTAGGTTTGCAGAAGATTTGTTTTTTTTTTCTTCTGTAAGGACAGTGCCACGCAATACCCTCCTGCGATCATAAGGAAGTTCTTTAATAGTCAACTTACAACAATTTCTTTAGCTTTATTTAGTAGTTGATTCAATTTGTTTTTTTTTTTTTGATGTGATTATGAGTATTGAACTATATAGCAGACGGGTGTTTTTGACTATCTGGAGAAAGTGTTTTTCTAATATTAAATATTAAATATTAAATATTAAATTCAATTCAATATTAAATTTTGTATATTGCATATTTATTTTTAAATAATCCCCGTTTTCGAATATATATATTCAAATATATTTAAAATATAATATTTTTATAATGAAAACGATGCGTTCTATTGACAATTAATTTCATAGAAAATTTCATGATAATATTTGTATTCATGACGTCGAAGCCATGATATCGAAAGTATGACAAGTGCTCAAATTAAGGTATTTCTGTCACGAACCCGAATATTCAACAATTAAATGATTTTCGTCTACAATTAAGTAAAAATACATACCGATATACTGGTAAAATTTAAAGCCAAGTTACCGAACGTTTAAGAAAGAACCACAACTTTAAAAATCGTCTAATTTATGCAGAACTTTTTTGTAAATGGCATTCTGGCCTCATTTCTAGCTAATAATTTATATACTAAATAACTCTAGATGTCTAACATAAACTGCTCTCAGCATGTAGACATTCTGATGATTCCATAACGACAATAAAAACAGAGAGTCACCGAATGTTTAAAGAAAATGTTAATGATAAAACAGAAAAATCTGACTAGCAGAAGAATTATCGTAACCGCGAATTCTCAGCGAACATGTAAAAAAATTTTAATCTACAAAATTTATACGAAATTTTTCATTCTAATTCATCGTTGGGTATAATAATTGATCGTAACTTATTTTTATTGACCGCCACTGTAATCTACTAACGATTCAGAAGGGCCTTTAATACCTTAAGGGCGATCGAAGCCGTGGCCAAACATACAGGAACATCTTTTCCATGGTCCGTGAATATATTTTCCGATAATCAATCTTTAATCAACATCTTCGCAATTAATGGTCCATGATCTTTACGTGAGCAGAAAAAAAATGCAAATTCCATTTTTGTACGAGAGTTTCTCTCAGTGGCGTACGCGCGTTCTCTCGTATCTCCGTCGACTCCGTGACTGTTCGTCACTCCGTCCGTTGGAAAATGAGGCGCGAACGATTGCGGTGGGGAGCTCCGAGAGAGTTTTTGTTTCACCTGTGCCCGTGGTACACACGCGTTGAACAAGTACCTCACGCACAATCCGAGACGCGTAGAGGAAAAAGAAACTCCCCTCTCTTTATCTCGAGCCAGTCCAGCGGGCACGAAGACACAAGAGGGAGAATGGAAGGGGGGTGGGGGGGGGGAGGGTATTACCTGTCTTGTAGTCTGCCACTGCACGGATGTCATACAGTGCGTTGTACCGTGTGTTAATTGCACGTGGACATCACGTCATGAAGCCTGAAAAACGCGTATTCGTAGAAAGGCAGAAAAAATTTGGTAAAAATTCGGACTACGAGGAAATATTTCTGACACACCTCGGACAAATGGCTAATTGTTCGAAAATGGTGCTTGTTAGAGATATTCCAAGTATATCGAGGCAGACATACAGGCTGATAATGAAAAGTGGTCAAGCGCGTGTTGGAACACTCGTTGAAGTATGGTTCTGTGGCTTGTTAGGTACGCGCCTAATTTTATTGCTGCATTGAAGCTTAATCAGGCTAGGAATTCGCAAATTAACGTTTCTATTTATTATATCTTTTTTTATACGAGGCAACGGCATCTTACGGCAACCGATAGTTATCGATATTTGGTATCTGACATTTTTATATTGCGGTGTAAATTATAGCAAATTGTCAAATTAAAGCAATGTTTTTTTTTCTTGCGAAGATAATTTACTGGTACATATATTGAAATGTCAAATAAAAAATCTACAGATATTACACAAAGTGCAACTATTTCATGGCATTGAAAGTGTAATTAGACTTTTCGGGTGATAAAAAAATTACGTGCAATTAATATGAGTTGCTCTCTCTCACTCTCTAATTCTCTTACTCTCTTCTCATATTCACACTCTCTCACTCACATTCTCACATTCTTACTATCCATCCATCCATCCATCAAATCCAAAGAAAACAAAACGAAACCATACCAAACCTCAATAAACCCCACCAAACCTCAACAAACCCCGACAAACCCCAACAATACTAACAAACCCAAACAAGCCTAAACAAACAAACCTCAACAAACCCAAACAAGCTCCAACAAACCCAAACAAACTCCAACAAACCCAAACAAATCCAAACCCACCAACATTGTAATGTATACACCAAAATTGAAACTTACAACTTGTAACCACAAATGACTCTACATGTAATGCAGCATTTTTCAACAAATCACAAGCATTTAGCTAGTCGCAGCTCCCCCACCCTGTTACAACGCAGCGGCAGCGGAGTGGGGGTAGCGTCAGTTTCGTGTGACATCTCGCTAAATCAAACCCCCTATATACATCTTTAAAAGCATTTTCAATGCTAAAACATTTTTTCTTATTCTTCTGGAAAATCGAATTGTTCCACGTTGAACTTGAGAGTACTTCCTAAATGCTGTATTCTCGAATTATTTCCCATTTCTTTTTACTAAAGGGTTACCAAAATAAAATAATAAATGTGACATCCTATTGACTACGAAAGCCTAAATACCAAGTACACCATCCATTTCCCCACAACCTGTGGTAAAATGTTCCAACCAACCGCGGCCGAGAATTCTAACGTTCGGTTCAAAAGTTATAATTTTTCGTTTCAAGCCATGCAATTCATACGTTTTCTCTCGTTGCAAAGATGATTTCTCCAACGAAATTACCAGACGGGGAAGCTCATGCGTGTGAAACACATGTTTCGAGGCGAATAAACGCCAATGGCACGAAATTCATCACGTGGTCTGTATTCGCACCAACTTCCGAAGTCTCATATTGCCCGTGTGTAGTAAGGGACCGCTGGTTCTCTGACTGAATGACGTACATGTGTGTACGTGTGGTGGGGCCTCATCACACGGAAATACGTATTCCTGAGTAGGTCACTGGGACGCGGCTCGTTGCCGCGACGAGTGGCTCTCGCAGGATCAGTCAGTCCCCGCCGGCCACGACAGCCACTCTCTTGGGCCTTTGAGACCCAATACGAGACTCGCTGGGCGAGGAACCCACGAGGAACGAACGATAAACCAAACACGCTTTTCTCGCACCACCGTCGCGATTTCGTAATTAATACACACATATATATATATATATTTTTTTTTTTATACCCTCGTGGGTGGTGATTCGTAGCCAAGGTGAAATTGTACTTTCCGGAAGTTTAACGCGCCATTAAAAGAATCAATTAGTGAAGAAATAACGTCGGCGGAAGTAAGGTGAAGAAAAGTGTGTTACTCGTACGCGGTTTTTGAGCAGTAATTATAGTGATATTGTGACGTCGAATAGAACACTGTTTTTTTTTTTATAATTAATTCGATAAGACGTGATAAACTCCTTTTTGTTTATTGGATCGAAAGTTGGGGTACTTCCGCTTGCTACGTATTGTTTTTTTTTACTGTGCGAACGAGTGACGTTCATCGTTTTTTACATTTCTCGGCGATTCGTCGCAGTGATCCGCAATAACCATCATTCATCCCAGGGACTAACACGTTTTTGTAATTATCCACTCGATGATGTATCCGAATTGGAGAGAAACGCGGCTGCTCTGATGTTGCGGGACGACAGAGAGATAAATCGAAACCGATTCGACGGTCCCACCTGGGAAGCATGAATCAAAGAGCTTCGTGTTTTTCTTTCTCGTGCTTGCTCGACTTGTTGTTCACTCGACTGGACTTAGCCTCGACGATCGTAGAGTGAAATCCGCGGCGTTTCATTCAAAAATCGCCGGGGTGACTCTCGCGTCTTTTACAAGGGAAATGTTGACCGGTGTCATGCTTTCGCTGAATGAATGATTATCTTTGGCACCTAACGCGCTTTCAATAGTCCTACGTCGAATTGGGAGATATCTCGGCCTACTCGAAACCCCAATGTGTTTGCATGCTTTGAGAATTAATGAGTGCGACTGTCCGACTCTTCTGTACACATCTTGTGATTTCATTGAATTTATCTTCTTCATCAAACGTCGCACGTTGATGATTCGAGAAGACCTGTCTTGGTTGACCCGGAATTTAATAAAAAAATTGCTTTTCAATGCACAGGATAGAGCGTCAATAAAGGTTTTTTTTATCCTCATAGAATTTCGAAAAAAAAACGATCTACGTTTGAATCCCTTCGAACGAACGTAACAAAAAAAATCCTTTCGCCCTTTGAGAACTAGAAGAAAAAATCATTAATAACCCCCGAGTGTGTTTGTGCAGTCATTGAGAATTCTCTCGTCGCCTTAGAAATTCTAAAACGATCCGTCAATAGCGCTGAATCCATTTGACGGAACTTCGAAAGCCATTTCTCTCGCTGTCCAAGTGTTTTTCAGAATTCAACAATCTCCGTCCGTCCTGACAACTCATTGATGAACAGTCGTCATATCGATTAGGAATATTTCGAAAATTCGTCAAGCTCCGAGCCGAAAGAGCGATTGAGACAAATTGTCCTGTCATTTCGGAGTATTGAAAAAAAAACGTACAACGAACGACGCGAATGACAACGAGTGCATGTTAAATAAATTTAAAAAAAAACGTAGTGTCTGTTCGCAGAGAAATATCCAAAAAAATCGGCATTAAAGTTTGAATCTGTTTGTCTCGTTGCAGAAAGTACGCGCACACGATGGAGAGAACGCGGAGGAGTATACGAAGGACCATTTTCAGTTTATTACTGCCTTTGCTGCTAGCCCTTGTGAGTACCATTTCATTCAGTCATACTCAATTCTCTCAGTACTCCACGTTCCAAAAGTACGATTCCTAGTGGAAAAAGACAAAAAAAAACAACACCCTGGCAGCCGTACGAAAAACTTGAAACGAATGTGGAAAAATAACGATTGCATATAATTGCCGTCAATCATATACATCTCGGCGTCTGGTCCATCGTCGCATCCGTTGACAGATGTGTTAGAGTCACCATCCATTTTATACGTCGCGCGCTTTGATCCTGCGTTAAAACAAAAAGTGGAAGAAAAAAAAGGTATAGACAAAAAAGCTTCCGTTTCATTAGAGTCAAGTATGTATGGGCGAGTCATTCTGGGGAGGGTTTATCGAAGCGTGCGATCATGAGCACTTCATCCCCGAAAGTGCCAAGTAAAACAAAGGCCGGGATAGGGGGGGGGGGGGGTCGGAGCGGCTTCCCAAAGACAAGCGATTCATTGCACTGGTCTAATTTATCCCGACACTTAAGGTCGGATATACATTGAGACGGGAAAAAAATGAGGCTATTTTGAGGAATTGTTTAAACTACGAAACAATTATTATAAATTTATCAAACTGTGTGTGTACTTTAATAGTACATTTAAGTATAGAAAATATATTTTTTTTATTAATTCATGTATCATTAAAATAGCGGAGCTGTGGCAAAGTGTTACGGCAAGGCTGCCGCGGGAGTTGCAAATTGGCGTGTAGTCTAGCTTGCGTAGACTTTGATTTGCAAATGAATTCAAAAACTTGTTCAGCTAGAATATGTATAGTTTGTATTCGACAGTAGTTAAGATGAAGAGAATGCAAATTGAAGAGAATGGCACACATTAACTCTTCGTGTTCACACTTCCAAATTCAATCGCGGTGGTCACACTTGGGTCGATTCTACCCAGTCAGTTTTCAAAAAAGTATTGTGACCAAACTATCCGTCCGAAGTGGTTCAAAAAATTACGGAACATGCTTTGAACTTTCTTGATGATGTACGAAAAATTTATTCATAAGAAATAAAATGGCGACATGCTAAAAAGAAATCATAAAGAGGTGAAAACGCAAGAAATACATTTTTTCGTTAAAAAAATCACAGTTCTGTGAATTTTCAACATTTGTACCTAAAATTTGTACGTGATACTCCTTAGATATGCTACTTTTGAGAAAAAATAGTAGCATAGTGCCCGTTCCAAAAAAGGTATTTATTCCGACATGTGGAGAGGGTAAATTTTATGGTATGAGGATATTTCAAACTTCAGGTAAAATGGTCAATACAGTCCCATTCGAAGCCGGGAACTATTATATATTTACGCCAAAAATTGATCGACGGGTCGATTCTATCCAGGGTGACCACGAAATGTTAAACAAATATACCAAAATTTCACACAATATTTCTGTAAAATTTTGAATAAAAAAAGTAGTTTTGTTTCTAATTTTTCAAATATTTCTCGTCAACTACAAGGTATCTATTGAAACCAGAAGTTAAATATTATCAATATTTCTACAAAGTTTCAATTCAATCGGCTTAATAGTTTTCTTATTAATCCTACACGCCAATTTCGAAAATGCAGTTTTGAGAAAAACGCGTTTTAAGTTTTGACACGTAAAAAACGAATGATTAAAATTCCTTATGGGTTAGTCAGCGACACCAGGCCCATATAATAAGCCTCCAGCTTTTTCATAAAGTTGATTTTCTTCCCTTAATTCATCCCTTCTTGTTTTTCGATTTTCTGATCGTTATAATTGTATATCCGGCCTTAAGGTATTCCTTTCGCGGAGCGCCGTATTTCATGGGCGTATGAAGAGGGTCCTTCTGAATCATTAGTAAATTACAGTGGCGCTTAATGAAAATAATGTAAAATAAATGATTATACCCAAAGATAAACTAGAAAAAAAAAATTCTTATAAGTTTTGTAGATTTAAACATTTTGACGTTTTCTCTTTAACGTCGTAGTTACGAAAATGCTTCTGCTGGTCACATTTTTCTAATTTTTCTTATTAATTTTGTATTCAAATATTCGGTGACCCCCGGATTTTATTGTCGGTACAGGATTTTTAGAATGTTTCACAAGCGTACAGTAGTTTACAGCATGTCATCTCCATAAAGTGCCGTATAAATGAGACGATTTTCAAAGTCGTATTTTTTTTTTTGGGTTAAAAGTTCGGTAACGTGGCTTGAAATTTCCCCATTATACTACGATATATCTTTACTTCGTTATAAACGAAAATCAGTTAATCGTTAAATATTCGGATTCGCGAAAGGAATACCTTAAATTCCCCGACGCACGAGACCTTGCGTAAAGGCCGACTCGCATCCTTCCGGTAGTATTTTTTTTTTTCCGGCACTAGATTCCGGGTCACCGGAAAATATCCCCATGGAAACGGCGCTCAAAATAGGCTTCCTCTTCCGCTGTTATTTTATTTGCAATCGGGCACGTATCGCTCATTAACCATTGTAAAACGTGGAGTGAAAAATACACACACAGTATTTGTCTCTGTGTGCGTGTAGGACGACGACCGTGCGTTAGGATATCTTACTGACTCGCGTGTAGAAGCGTGCGATACGCGCAGATGCCCAGCTGATAAGCAAAAGGGCTCGAGGTGGATAGTCGCTCGATTGAAAAAAAATCTGACATTCGCCCTTTTTTCGTTCAAAGTCGATCATGAACAGTGTGCTCAGACTGTGAGCGAGCCGGCGAACCGAAGATAGTAGGTCACTGCGCCGGACGCAGTGCCCTCCTCCAACGCATCGTTCAGCCACCTCTTTCGCGAGAGGGCCCTCTTCTTACGTTTTTCTTATTTCTCCTTCTCCGATGACATTACGCGCTCCCCTCGATGTGTGCACCTTCGGGGGATCGCGCCTTACGCGAGTGAAGGAGAGCCACGACAACGTGGGGGGCGAGAGAGAGAGGAGGAGGAAGATGCATGCACTTTTCTGACGGAGGGGAGGAAGGTGCATGCACTTTCCTGACGGGCGGGGGGGAGGGGGGGACGCAGGTGCGAGGAGGGAGGGAAAGAGAAGACAACGCTCGAAGCGAGTACGTCAAGAACGGGTAACGAGCCAGTAATGCCACACGAGAATCAACTTTTTTTTTATTATTATTTTCTTTTGACGACTCCGAGAGCAGCTTTCTTTCCTGAGAAACGTCTCGCGTCTCCCGTATTACTCGTCACCCTGGTTTGACTTTACCCAGAGCCAATTGCACCTATGGTCCTCATCCTCTCTCTCTCTCTGTCTCTCTCTCTCTCTCTCTCTCTCTCTCTCTCTCTCTCTCTCCCTCCCTCCCTCCCTCTCTCTCTCTCTCTCTCTCTGTTTTTCTCGTACAACTCGCTACTCGGTGCACACCCGTTTAATCCACTTCGTATACTCCAGTTCAGTAGTACAATCGCGGTTCTCTCGCACCGGATCGCGCGATCGATTTATATCAAGAGATCGCGACCATTTGTACAAATGTAAGTAATCCTTTCTGTACGTACGCCCAGGTACGCATTTACGGGAATTACTCCCGTAGACGTTTGATTTTTTGTTATCGTTTTGTTCGAAGTATTCAACGTATGGTAGATTGAATGAATGAGTATTGGTTCAAGGGAAACAAAAATATTTCTAGCTTTTCATGAATGCGCTTTATTGAATGGCTTTCCTGCACTTTGGGATTCAAATCTTCTCATTTTCGGTTTTTTTATTTGACTGAAGTTTCACGTGCAAAATTGCCGCATACGTAGGCGCAGATACTATTTGGAGAAGTCTATCTGGAGTAAGAATAAAATAGACGTTTATGCGCCAAACAGTTATATTTTTCGTTTTTTGTTTGTATTACTACGGAGAATCCTTAGGATATTCGTTTCACCGAGGACTGTATTTCGTGGGCGAATAAGCCAGGGCCGTTTAGAATCATTGGTAGATTACAGTGGCGCTTTATAAAATTAAGTTACAATCAATTATTATATTCAACGATGAACTGGAATAAAAAATTTCCTATAAATTTAGTACATTTAGACATTTTTACATGTTTTTCGAAAAGTCGCGGTTATGAAAATTCTTCTGCTGATCACATTTTTCTAAATTTTATCATTAATCTTTTTTTTTATTGTTTTTATTGTCGTTACGTTATCGTCAGATTTTTTACATGCTTAGAACAGTTTATACTGGACATCTAGAATTATTTAGTACATGAATTATCAGATAGAAATGTGGCCTGCATGCCATCTT
Source organism: Ophion ventricosus (assembly GCA_963932345.1). NCBI lineage: Eukaryota > Metazoa > Arthropoda > Insecta > Hymenoptera > Ichneumonidae > Ophion > Ophion ventricosus. The sequence goes on from OZ010712.1 coordinate 26,016,952, forward strand.
CATAAAGTGCTACATAAAATAGACGATTTTTAAAGTCGTAACTTTTTTGTTCAAAGTTCGGCAACTTGGCTTGAAATTTGACCACTATACTAGGATGTATTTTTAATTAATCGTAGACGTATATCAGTGAATTGTTAAATATTTGGGTTCGTGAAAGGAATACTTCGAAACAAATACATTTTGGAGTGCTCCATTAAGTACATCATTGAGTTTTTCGGTACAAGAAGAACTCTTTGAATAATTACGTATTCCTGATCAATTGAAAATCAATTATGAACAGCAGATCCTTCGAGGTTATCAATTACACATCGAATTTCTCCAATACCTAGATCCCCAAATTGCCGTTTATTAGGATTGGAGTGAAAAAAATCCTCACTCCACGAACTCAATCCTATCGAGATTGTGAATCGAAGATTTCTTTGTTGTTTTTTTTTTCTTCATCCTTCATCTTTTTTTTTTTCTATTTCACACCATCCAATTTGTATTTCATCATGTAATCTCTCGGAGATCGCTTAGAAACAACATCAAGGGCTCTGGGGGACACAGAGGCGTCTGCCCAGTGAGAGAACTTCATCGATCTTCCACATATACATCCGCGGGGCGAACATTTTGACGCTTTCGACACGAGTGGTTTTCTCATTATGAGAGCCGGCGCGTTCCAGCATTACCCCATCCATCGACGTTGCGCCTTCCACTCGTGAAAAATTTGGGAAAATCATTGACTGGCGCGCGCGAGATTTCGTTTGAGATTTAATTTTTCAGATCGCGCCGTCCCGTGGGACGGTGGCGTTACCGATGCGCTTTTCCCTCGGCGGTAATGTTCAGCCGTGAAGGAATGGCGGCAGGTGGGGGGGGGGGGGGGGGGGGGGGGGGTACCTGTGGCCGTAACGAAATCGCTCGTGACTGAATTCCCGTGGGAAGGGATTTCAACGGAAAATATAATCGTTCATACAAAATGTCGTATCAATCAAGTAATTTTAAGTTCATTGTCGAGGAATAAAAAATTAATTTTCGCGGAAGTCAAAATTCATTTTCAAGTAATTTTTAATTCATTTTTTAGTAACTTTAAATGTATTTTCGAGGAATTTAAAATCATTTTTCAGAAATTTTAGATTCATTTTATATTCATTTTCAAGGAATTAAAAATTCATTTTCGAGTAATTTTCAATTTATTTTGAAGTAATTTTAAATTCGTTTTCGAGGAAGTCAAAATTCATTTTCAAATAACTGAAAATTCATTTTTAACTGATTTGAAATTCATCTTAGGTAATTTTACATTCATTTTCAAGTAATTTTACATTTTTTTTTGTAAGCGTAATTTAAAATACTTTTTTTTCTCATATTATTGGCGCTATGGCAACGGACAGAATTCGATCTTGTCACGCAGGTGCGATCTCATCATGTACATTCTAGAGGAAACAAATTACATTAATTCCCCAAGTATGAAAAATCGAGGGAGCAAGAGCCTATACTCGATACTTATGTGAGCGAAAGAGCAACCGCGTATATAAAGGAAAAGTCTCTCGATTTTTCGACAGGTTTATTACGCCTTAATGCGTGTATCTGCCCGTATGACTTATCTGCAAAAAACGTGGAAGAGTGTTTATTTACATGAGATTCCATAGCATTTTTTTCATAATTCTTTAGACTCCCCTTAGAAGAGGAGCGCTCTGCATGAGTCTGCAAGAGAGAGCGAGAGAGAGAAAGAGAGAGAGCGAGAGAGAGGGAGAGAGAGAGAGAGAGAGAGAGAGAGAAAGGGAGAGAGAAAGCAAGATATGAAGAATGAGTGACAAAAACAGGGGGGATGTTCAAATGACGGTGAGAAGCGGAGAGAGGAAAAGAGATTTGGAATAACCCTCGATTAGGCCAAATTACTTCAGCGGTTCCGTCTCTTCTCATCCTACACTCAAAGTCAAAAAAACTTTTTTAGATCCTTCACAGGCATTTTTCATGTTCCATTATTTTCCTCCACCTTCTTTTTTTTTCCTCGAGCATCTACTTTTCCGTAGGCGGTGTTTATCCGTTGATGGAAAATCTGCGACGCACCTTTCCATCATCATTTCTACATTTGTAATTTACACAAGTTTTGAAACTCAAAAATATGTTCTGGACGCGCGCAATACCTGAGAAGACAAAGATAAATTTCAACTAATCACGATTCACGTATTCATTTTAAAAACATACGTGAAGAAAATCATTTTTATACATTTGCGATTTTAAATACTATTCATTGATTTAATTATTATTTGCAGATATAAATTCAAGTACTAATATTCTTGTTTACTTATTGTTGATAATGAATTTCTCACAATGAATTAACAACATTACTTATTTTCGCAAAACTCTATATGAATTTGATTTATCTCCTATCGAATTGGAAAATTCAATTTATCAATGGATTACATTGATCGGGATCGAAAAAGTTTTTTCGTCCTTGTTCGTAAAGTCACATCATAGTGACACTGAAATTTCGATCATTCGTCGTGCCATTGACGATTTCACTAAGAAGCGAGACAGTGAAAAGAGTAGAAGGGGATGGGGTTCGGAGGCAGTAGAATGAAACATAGTGACGTGTCATTCATCACGACGCAAGGCGCCTCTATCGCCTCTGTGGTCCATCTGCCGACCTTGTCTGGCTCCCTTGCGCTCGATCACGACTCCGCTCCTCCCACTCGCATTTCTTCCTTTTCTCTGTCTCTTCGAGTCCTTTTACTTCAAACGCCTACCACTTAGCTTGATGGCAGTGCCTTTTATAACATTCTACCACAACCTTCTGTTCTATTTCACGATCCTAGGCGGTCAGTCGTAGCACCATTTTATTCATTAGGTGCCAGTGTCTCGGGGAGTACGATAAAGTACATTTGGCTCGGATCAAAAATCAATATAGCGATAAATAATTGTGGTGAAAAATCGCAATCTGAATGGGGCATTTTTTTTTTTAGTAGCAAAGTGTCATTAATTTTGGGTTTTCATTTAGATGGATAGTAGATCTCTTTTAACGATCCTAAGAGACTATCCGCCGAGTCCGAATCCGCCATACAAAAATTGGGCCATCAAAGAAATTACGCAATTGCATTGGTATTCAACTTCAACATTTATTGATTTTTTTTGTTTAATTTTCACCATGAGCTTTAAATGAACGAATTTTCATCACATAGATTACGAAATGGCTAATAATTTTTTCTACTAAATGATAACACTTAAGGTAGTAGTCTCACCACAGTCACGTTGAAAAGTTGATTTCTCAATTTCTTATTCGTCGGTCAATCGATGAAAGCCTCGAAATATTGCGAGGTATCCTTATAATGTCGTTTTTACATTTTATCGGGATGTAAAATATTATAAAGTAATGAAAAAAATAATAATAAAATAAAATAATAAAATTATAAAATAAATTGCTATATCTTTGAAGCGGAACGGTCAAAGTTCTTGACTTTTTTTTGACAAACTTCGTCATATATTCCTCTGTAATTAAGAATAAAAAAAAAACAATCTGTAGAAAAGTTTCGAAGTTATTGCGTGAAATGTGAAATGTTACACTGCTCCCTATAAGAACGCGTGTACAACTGTGTAATCTTTGATTGCCAATATCATGAATACGAAGCGATGAATCCTTTAAAAATTTTGCACGAAATCACTTAATACTGTCCTGAGTGTGTTCTCAAAATTGAATAAAATCTTTAGAAAAACGCCTCGGCTAGACTACTACCTTAATGAAAAGACATCGAAAAAGTGTGCTATCAATCTCACGCTGAAAACTTGCCGGCTTTCCGTAATCTATCCGCGCGCTGTTGAAAATGTAGAAAAGATCATCCGCAAACCGGAAGTCTCGGAGAAATCGAGAAAACAAAAAACAATATATATTCACAGTTAATTATCATGAGTTCTGTGAAGAGTTCAAAGACACCCTCGTCATTTGCTTCGGTGGCACACTGAGCTTCCTAATATGTGGCTTGGCTAGCTGTTCTCACTCGAGAATCCCGCGAGTGTCGGGCGAGTCTTTCGCGCCGCGGTCTTTTTCAATTATGAAACCTTTTTTTAATTAAAATCATTGCGTCTCTTATTCGCGCACAATGCCTATACGCTGTACATACTTGTGCTATATAAGGCGTAGATTCTATTATACTTGGCTCATTCACTTTTTTTTTCTTCATTTATTATAAAAATGTCAGTGCAGCGTTAACCCAATTCTCATGATTCTCCCCCTACGACGAGCGTCATCCTCGCCTTACCATTTTTTCCTTCTTTCCCTTAATGAATTCAATTCTTTTTGCAACCTTCATCGTGCTCGCTTCTGGCGTGGTTAACACGTGCAGACGAGATCGTGCGAATTTCATTTACGGGAAATTGATGCGCGTTGAAACGTGCGGGGGAATGCAGTGATCTTTGAAGTTTTTATCAATGCACAAGATTGCTGTCAACATCTTTTTTTTTTTCGAAATTGTCATTCCGTAATCGGCATGGAAAAATGAGTGACGGCAATGGAAGGATGATCGATC